>JAUPTC010000011.1:10846493-10887028 GCA_030762895.1 Sophora flavescens | reverse complement strand
CTCCTTTCCGGAATGACGATCGGGAAGACAAAAAATTGATAAGGTTCCAGGTAGTCTTCCACTTTCATTTTCCGTTTCGTTCCTTCTAGTTGTTGGAGACAAAACCATGTGTTTGAAATAATGAGAGCAGAAATGAATTGTCTCACGGTGTAAGTAAGACGCACATATTGAACCTTCAACCCTTGCCTTATTTTTCACCGATCGTTTTGACTCGCCCATGAATCTATTAAAAAATGACGAGGTTATTATTAATTAACTAATATGCATGAAAGTGGATCAATAACTGTGATACTTAAATTACCTTTCAAATGGATACATCCACCTATATTGAACTGGACCACCAAGTCTGGCTTCATATGCAAGATAAATCGAAAGATGCTCCATTGAATCAAAGAAGCCCGGGGGGAATATTCTCTCCAGCTTGCACAAAATGAGTGGAATGTTTTGTTCCATCCTGGTCAAATCGTCTTCCCTTAAAGTTGCAGAACACAACTCCTTGAAGAATTGACTTATTTCAGTAAGGGCATTCAAAACATGGGGGGGAAACGAACTGAAGGCGATAGGAAATAAGCACTCCATAAACACATGAAAATCATGGCTTTTCATCCCATGCAACTTGCCTTTTAAAACATCAGCACATCTTTCCAAGTTAGAAGAATAACCATCAGGAATCCTGAGCCCCTTTATCCATTGGCAAACTAACCTTGCTTCCTTGATAGTCAAGGTATAATTGGCCTTTGGCTTGTACATCTTCCCATTATCCTGATGTCTCAGCTCCAAATCCGGTCTCCTGCAGTACAACTTTAATTCCATTCTAGCCTTATCGTTGTCTTTGGTCTTGCCATGCACGTTCATCACAGTGTTGAAAATGTTGTCAAAGAAATTTTTTCAATGTGCATTACATCAAGATTGTGCCTCAATAAATTATCTTTCCAATAAGGAAGATCCCAAAAAATACTCCTCTTTGTCCAATTATGCCACTGCCTGTAACCATCTAATTTGGAAACCCCAGCTTCAGTCACTTTTGGCAAGTCCCTGATTCTACTCCAAATTTGTTCTGGTGTTAACCTCGGAGGAGGTCCATCCATTTCAACAACCCCCTTCTTGAAGGCATTCTTATTCCTTCTAAATTGATGATCGTTCGGTAAGAACCTGCGATAGGAATCAAACCTGGACGACTTCCCCCCATATTTTAAGGTAATTGCCTTTGTATGCTCCATACAATGCGGGCATGCAAGCTTCCCATGCGTCCCCCAGCCATACAACATGCCATACGCAGGGAAGTCATTAATTGTCCACATCAACGCTGCCTTCATTGTAAAATTTTGTTTTCGAGAAATATCGTACGTCATAACACCATTCCACAACCTCTTCAAATCATCAATCAAAGGTTTCAAGTATACATCAATGCCTGCCTTTGGATTAGATGGACCCGGAATCAGGCAAGTCAAGAACATATATGGCTTTGACATACACATTTCGGGAGGAAGATTGTAAGGGGTAACAACAACGGGCCGACATGAATAAGGTGATGTCGAGGCTTGGATATATGGGGTAAATTCATCCGAGCATAACCCAAGTCGTACATTACAAGGATCAACGGAAAAATCTGGATGCACCCGATCAAAGTGCTTCCATGCTTCACCATCAGAAGGATGGCGTAACACTCCTGCATTCCTCCTATTATCATGGTGCCATGTCATTTTTCCTGCAGTCTGCATCGATGCAAACATCCACTGTAATCTAGGAATGATTGACAAGTAGAACATCGACTTTACCAGAACTGGTTTCAGATTACTTCTACTTGTGTTGCGATGACGATACCTTGGTGCGTGACAAAATCTGCACTCAACCAATGCGCCATCATTTTTGTCGAATTCATTATCGTAAAAGATCATGCACCGATTCTGACAACAGTCAATCCTCTTGGACTCCAATCCTAACTTGGACATTAACCTCTTCGCATCATAATAATTGTTGGGTAATCCTCCTTTGAAAGGCGTCCCGGCCAAAACCATTTTGGCAATGAAATCCAAGCCTAACTCGGGTATGCTCCAATTGGACTTGGCAGACAACAGTAGAACACACATCGATAACTTCGAGTCGGGGGACCCTTCCCACAAAGGCTTATTTGCCTCTGTTAGGAGATTATAAAATTTTTGTGCATCTGCATTAGGAGGCTCTTCTGTATTATTGGACTCAAACGACCCGGACATCATAAGAGCATCACACACCATCTCCTCCATGGAAACAATATGATCTCCATATCCATCTTCTGCACCACTACTTGAACCACCGGTGCAATTCTGGTCAATGCCAAAATAAAATTGCGGCATTTCTTCTCCATGATTTGTCCAAATCCAGTAATTAGGCCTAAACCCAACTTTATACAGGTCGACCCTCACATCGTCTACATTCTTAATTCGTGTACAGTCACACTTCACACAAGGACATCTAATCAACCCCCCATTGTTATAAGTATCTTGCTGACTTGCCTTAGTAATAAATTCTTCAACACCATCTAAGAAAGATTGTTTTAATCCCCCTCTACGCGGATAAACCCTATCATACATCCAAGTACAATTCAAAGGAACAAATTCCATCCTCTGCATTTGCGCCAAAAAAAGATAACTATAATGAAAAACTATTTTGGGCAAACTCGCAGAACTGCTCCATTTCTTTATTTGGTATGGCCCTATCCCATTCAAGAAAAACCTTTTTCAACACTATTATAATAGTTACTCATCACTTCTCATGTCTCATATCTGACGAAATTTCAGCAGCATTTCCCATTGGTCTCCAAGTACATGACTTGACCAGGGTGAGATATCACAATCAAGTATGTACCCAAAGAACAAATGGTAATGCGTCAGACCAAATTTTCATCAGATATATCACGTAAGAATTAATGAATAGCTATTATACTAGTAAAGAAAAAGTTTTTTCTCAAACTGTCCCACTTGGACAATTCGAGGTCCAATATCAAGAGCACAATGACTTGCAACAGTACACGTGCTCTAAAATATTGCACCTCAAACGGGTAACTAAGGTTTTTCTCGACGATCAACTCATCTAGAAAATAAATATTTATTATAAAGACAATTTATAATATCCCCAACATACTTGAAACAAAACATAAACAACATTACAAGAATAAGAATCATTTAATATAATATAGGGAGGAAACTTAAAACTTAAAACACTTAATAGATATAGGCAAAAGTGAACAAAAAGATATAAGGATCATTTAATATCATATTGATAACCACAACCCTGTCAAAAATACACAAAACCAATAAATAAAATTCATAGTCCATTCAGCACAAGAAGAGATTATGATTCAAGCTACTCACCAATCCAGCCATTAATATCAAAAGAAAACTAACACAACCACCTATAACATGACCACATTCCAACCTAAAAGCATTTAGGTGATTCAACAAACAGATTATAGACATTAATCGAAAGGCATTATATTACGAAAACAATTACAATCTCCACATCAAGGTGCACCAAAAAATGATCAAATCAGTATCAAACATTCTTTCAATTAACTAAAAAAAACACACCTTCTCTTGCTTTGTTTGCTTGGAAGCGATTTTCCCTTGTTGAACCTCAAAGTCGCGTTCTTACTCTCTCAGCGAACGTGACTCTCCAGAACTAATTCATAAACAAATATATGCAACAATTATGAGATTAAATATGGAACTAAAATTAATCATGCAAAATTTCAACTTAATTGTAGTAACCATATAGTGAATAAGGAAAAAACAAAGCACATGGTATAGTTTATAAAAGATAGCACAATCTTAAAAAAATTGTCAGGTTACATGCATAGTTGATTGTGTAATATTCTTATCATGCTCATGTTTATCCTCATTTATCTTATTTGTTAATGTTACATAATAGTTCATTTTTAAAGAGCAAAGACAACATTAACAGTAACCACTTAATAGACTACATTAAACCACAAGGAAAAAGTAATTAAAATCACTAACCAATTAGAATGAGAGCAACACTAGCTTTATTTTATTATCTATGGGTATTGCTAGTCTTAGCAAAGTTCTTCTACTCAAGTAGGAAAGGACACCAACGCCAAGTGCACCATATTAAAATCAAAGGATTCATGTTATTATAAGTATAATCAACCTTTAATTTTAGTAACACTATTAACTTAACATTTATGTGGACCCAAATTACTTGAAATCAAAAATAGAGATTTCTCTCTTTCCAAGATCAAACATCAATCAACTATTTTAAGTGGCTACAGATTCAAGAAAATAAATTGTTTTTAAGACTCTAAGTCTTCATATTCCACCAATGCCAACAAGAGTTTCACCAATACAATAATGCTTAACAGTGTTAGATCAACAACAAAAAGGTCTTTTAAATCTTTCATCAAACAAATTGGATACATATAGGAGACAATATGTACAATATACACACACCCCACACATAAACCACTTAACCATCATTCTTCATCAGTGCTGAACAATTGAAGGTAAAATGTAGCCAGATATAAAGATCAATGATTTTTTAGAAGAAACAAAACTCTAACTGGAGAACCAAATTTCAAAAATATAAAGAGAACAGGCTCCCTTGTCACTAATAAGTAGTGACTGCACAGTGCAGAGCACACAAAAGTATCCTTATATAGAAAGGATAAGGAAACCTTAGGATGGATGTGGGTTTCACTTGATCTATGTGAATTAATTTACTGGACCGGAAACTATCATCAGTTTCAAGTTCATCAAGATATATACAAAAGCAAACTTTTAAAATCTCAGGACTCGGGAGTAAAAGAAACTATAGGAATCACTTTAAAATATAATATATACAAAAGCTAATTTAAAATCTAAGCATATCTGGTTAACATGGTTGGTCTCCAATTGAAGCCATTTAATTTGAGGCTCTTAGTAGCAAGTTGACTATGAAATAGTGTGAATTATCCTTCAACAAGTAGTTTTGCACTCAAACACCTGCTAACGACAATGATTACAACTAACAAGCATAGATGAGTGAGGCTGTTTGGAAGTAAAAACTAGGATTTCAGCAGTAACAGGTTTATTTGATTGAACTTGAACCATTACCGTGACTTTGATTTCACTGGACTTTATCATGTAAACTGATACCCATTTATTTTTCTTCAAAAGGACAATGTACAAACTGAATCCCCAAATTGAATACAGCTTCAATATTCGACAACACTCTTACTTAAGTTTAAATCATGTTTTCATATCACAGCTGAATTCAAATCACAAATGAATTCAATTAAAAACGGAGTTCGAAACAAAACCATCCTCAAGGACTACTGAATTCAAATCACAAGGCAAAATCAAACAAAGAGCATAAAAGAAGCTTAATAAGTGATGATCCTAGCCATACTCTTCTCATTAAATTTACTGAAACTCACCATGAAAAATAACCATATCTAAATACCATTGGATAAGAACAACCATCCAACACAAAACTGAAGAAGAGAGAAACAAAAAAATGGTTTTGCACCTGTTAACATGTTGAAACCAGAAAAATAGATGTTGGTCATGTATCATATACAAGTACAAATTGCTTATTTCCAATAACTTGTATCTTGTAAAAAAAAGAAACACTCTTCTAAATATCTAGCCCAAATCAGTTTTTATAAAGCTAACAAAATCCACAGTCATTTTGAAATTAAGTCTTCATTCAAGTTCAAACCTCCTTCAAACAAATCCTTCGAAATTTAGATCATATTTCAACACAAAAACATACAATAAGAGAAATTCTAACCCTTCTTAGAAGAATTAAAACTACTGAAGCGAAAAAAAAGAGTCCTTCACCCTCACACCTAAGGGAAATTCAATTCAAGTTTTTTACCGAAATAATTGACATGTTATCAAAGTGAACATATTGAACTATTATCGTGTCTGAGATAATTAATGAGTCCATAGATGATTTCCATTTGGGATTTACATGTGGTATGCTTAGTGTACAATCAAGCAATCAAATTCAAAGACAAATTATTTTCAGTAAAAGGAATCAAACTCATCAACCAACATTTAACACATATAGAGACTAGTAACTAAGGTGAAAGTATCAACAAACCAGATTTTAACAAATTTATCAATTTTCACATCAAGTTTCACATAATATTCTTATATCTCAGGACATTGAAGTAAGATTTCTAAACTATCTTAAAGAGCATAAAAGTTAGTACAGGCAAAAATAAATTCATCAAGTGTTTGCATCAACAGAACAACCAGAACATGGAGACTACAAATTAATGCCAAAGTGACAATCTCAACATGTGCAAACATAGACAAATACTCAAACCTTACTATGAGGAGAAGAACCCAAACCAGAAATCAACCCACTGTCGCTGCGTGAGAGGGAATGGCAAAAAATTGGAGCCCTAGCAGTGCCTACGCAGAAAAATGAAAGGGAAAAAGGGAATGCGGTTCAGAGTTCAAAAATGTAAAAATGAAAGGGAATGAGGAACACAATTTAAAGTTTAAAAAATGAAAGGGAATGAGGAATACGAGAGTTACGTACGTCGTGGCAATGAATGGGCGGTGGAGGAAAGGAGGTGGTGTTGCTGGTCTTCGGGATGGGTCGGCAGAGGCGGCGCGAGAGGTGCTGCTTGGGTGGCGTGATGTGGGTGGGAGCAGAAACCAGAACCGGAGCAGAGAATGGCGCCCTCTCGCATGCGAAGATGACAACTGAGGGAGGAAGAAAATTGTTCGAGTTACTTATTTGAAATCTAGCCGTCGCAAATTATGATTCCGTCACAAATTGAGAATGACCGTCGTAAAAGTACGGTCCGTCGCAAACCAATATGGCCGTTGCAAATGACCTTGGACAAACATTTGCACATTAGCGACGGCCATGCCCGTCGCAAATTGGTGCCAACATTTCACGTAAAATGGCTGGAATGTTAATGATAGATTTGCGACGGAACTTCCGTCAGTAATCTCTTCTACCATTTGCGACGACTTAAGCCGTCGCAAAACATAAAATTAGCGACGGATTTGAGGCCGTCGCAAAAATTCCGTTGCTAATTAACGTTATTCTTGTAGTGTATTAATCATGACCTAACCCTACACCAAATTAAGGGCCTCTGAATAAGCTTTCCAACAAGGTATCATAAGCCTTAATTGGGCTTAAGATGAGTAAGTTAGGCCTATTTAAGTGAAGGAACAACATGGACTGCGCACTGATCCAGGCCAGAGAACTCAGGACCCAATTTATCCTTGATTTTGGCCTAATATGACAATTCTTATGCAACCTGAAATTGTAGGTCTCTTCCTTATCTTTGTAGGGACAACAAGATCACCAAAATCTGATATCTGTAGCTCTAGTTATGCTCTGCGCAAGGCAACAAGGTCAGGATGAATGAAAAATCCGAAAATTAACAATGTTTAGCAATTAAGCCCAATAATGTAAAAGCAGAAACAATGATTGTAAAAGTTGTCTAATTTCCGTCTATCTCAGGCATGTGCGGCTGTAAACTGCTATTTATGATTATTATTCCTGACCTAACCTAGCCAAATTAAGGGCCTCTGAATAAGCTTTCCAACAAGGTATCATAAGCCTTAATTGGGCTTAACATGAGTAAGTTAGGCCCATTTAAGTGAAAGAAAATCATGAACTGCACACTGATTCGTGCTAGAGAACTCGGGACCCAATTTAGCCTTGATTTTGTCCTAATTTGACAATTCTCGTGAAACCTGAAATTGTAGGAGTCTTCCTTATCTTTCTAGGGACAGCAAGATCACCAAAATCCGATATCTGTAGCTCTAGTTATGCTCTGTCCAAGGCAACAAGGTCAGGATGAGTGAAAAATCCGAAAATTAATAATGTTTAGCAATTAATCCCAATAATGTAAAAGCAGAAACAATGATGGTAAAAGTTATCTAATTTTCGTCTCTCTCTGTCTTGCGCGGATGTAAACTAATATTTAAGCTTACAAATCCTGACCTAGCCCTAGAACAAATTAAGGGACTCTGAATAAGCTTTCCAACAAGGTATCATATGCCTTAATTGGGCTTAAGATCAGTAAGTCAGGCCCACTTAAGTGAAGGAACATCATGGACTATGTACTGATCCGCGCCAGAGAACTCGGGACCCAATTTAGCTTTGATTTTGGCCTAATAGGACAATTATTGTGAAACCTGAAATTGTAGGTCTCTTCCTTATCTTTCTAGCGGCAATGACAAGATCACCAAAATCCAATATTTGTAGCTCTAGTTATGCTCTGCGCAAGGCAACAAGGTCAGGATGAGTGAGAAATCTGAAAATTAATAATATTTAGCAATTAAGCCCAAATAATCCCAAAAATGTAAAAGCAGACACAATGATTGTAAAAGTTGCCTCATTTCCGTCTCTCTCCGACTTGTGCGGCTGTAAACAGCTATTTATGCAAAATAATCCTGACCTAACCCTAGACCAAATTAAGGGCATCTGACTAAGCTTTCCAACAAGATACCATATGCCTTAATTAGGATTAAGATGAGTAAGTCAGGCCCATTTAAGTGAAGGAACATCATGGACTGCACACTGATCCGCGCCAGAGAACTCAGCACCAATTTATCCTTTATTTTGGCCTAATACGACAATTCTTGCGAAACCTGAAATTGTAGGTCTCTTCCTTATCTTTCTAAGGACAACAAGATCACCAAAATCCGATATATGTTGCTCTAGTTATGCTCTGCACAAGGCAACAAGGTCAGTATGAGTCAAATATCCGAAACTTAACAATGTTTAGCAATTAAGCCCAATTATGTTAAAGCATAAACAATGATTGTAAAAGTTGTCTTATTTCCTTCTCTCTGGCTTGTGCGGCTGTAAACTGTTATTTATGTTTATTAATCCTTACCTAACCCTGACCAAATTAAGGGCCTCTGAATAAGCTTTCCAACAAGGTATCAAATGTCTTAATTGGGCTTAAGATGAGTAAGTTAGGCCCATTTAAGTGAAGGAACATCATGGACTGCGCACTCATCCGTGCCAGAGAACTCGGGACCGTATTTAGCTTTGATTTTGGCCTAATTTGACAATTCTTCTGAAACCTGAAATTGTAGGTCTCTTCCTTGTCTTTCTAGGGACTGCAAGGTCACCAAAATGCGATATTTGTAGCTCAAGTTATGCTCTGCGCAAGGAAACAAGGTCAGCGTGAGTGAAAAATCAGAAAATTAACAATGTTTAGCAATTAAGCCCAATAAAGTAAAAGCAGAAACAATGATTGTAAAAGTTGTCTAATTTCCGTCTCTCTCTATATTTTGCGGCTGTAAACTGCTATTTATGCTTATTAATCTTGACCTAACCGTACACCAAATTAAGTGCCTCTGAATAAGCTTTCCAACAGGGTATCATATGCCTTTATTGGGCTTAAGGTGAGTAAGTTAGGCCCATTTAAGTGAAGGAACATCATGGACTGCACACTGATCCGCGCCAGAGAACTCGGGACCCAATTTAGCTTGATTTTGGCCTAATTTGACAATTCTTGTGAAACCTGAAATTGTAGGTCTCTTCCTTATCTTTCTAGAGACAGCAAGATCACCAAAATCCAATATCTGTAGCTCTAGTTATGCTCTGCGCAAGGCAACAAGGTTAGGATGAGTGGAAAATCCAAAATTAACAATGTTTAGCAATTAAGCCCAATAATGTAAAATCAAAAACAATGATTGTAATGGTTGTCTAATTTCCGTCTTTCTCTGTCTTGTGCGGTTGTAAACTGCTTTTTATTCTTATTAATCATGAACTAACCCTACACCAAATTATGGGCCTATGAATATGCTTTCCAACAAGGTATCATTTGCCTTAATTGGGCTTAAGATGAGTAAGTTAGGCCCATTTAAGTGAAGGAACATCATGGACTGAACACTGATCCACGCCAGAGAACTCGGGACCCAATTTAGCCTTGATTTTGGCCTAATTTGACAATTTTTGTGAAAACTGAAATTGTAGGTCTCTTCCTTATCTTTCTAGCGATAGCAAGATCATCAAAATCCAATATCTGTAGCTCTAGTTATGCTCTGCGCAAGGCAACAAGGTCAGGATGAGTGAAAAATCCAAAAATTAACAATGTTTAGCAATTAAGCCCAATAATGTAAAAGCAAAAACAATGATTGTAAAAGTTGTCTAATTTCCGTCTTTATCTGGCTTGCGCGGCTGTAATCTTCTATTTAAGCTTATTAATCCTGACCTAACCCTAGACCAAATTAAGGGCCTCTGAATATGTTTTCCATCAAGGTATCATATTCCTCAATTGGGCTTAAGATGAGTAAGTCAGGCCCACTTAAGTGAAGGAACATCATGGACTGCGTACTGATCCGCGCCAGAGAACTCGGGACCCAATTTAGCTTTGATTTTGGCCTAATAGGACAATTATTGTGAAACCTGAAATTGTAGGTCTCTTCCTTATCTTTCTAGCGACAACAAGATCACCAAAATCCAATATTTGTAGCTCTAGTTATGCTCTGCCCAAGGCAACAAGGTCAGGATGAGTAAGAAATCTGAAAATTAATAATATATAGCAATTAAGCCCAATTAATCCCAATAATGTAAAAGCAGAAATAATGATTGTAAAAGTTGCCTCATTTCCGTCTCTCTCTGACTTGTGCGGCTGTAAACAGTTATTTATGCTTAATAATCCTGACCTAACCCTAGACCAAATTAAGGGCATCTGAATAAGGTTTCCAACAAGATACCATATGCCTTAATTTGGATTAAGATCAGTAAGTCAGGCCCATTTAAGTGAAGGAACATCATGGACTGCACACTGATCCGCGCCAGAGAACTCGGGACCCAATTTATCCTTGATTTTGGCCTAATATGACAATTCTTGCGAAACCTGAAATTGTAGGTCTCTTCCTTATATTTCTAAGGATAACAGGATCACCAAAATCCGATATATGTTTATCTAGTTATGCTCTGCGCAAGGCAACAAGGTCAGTATGAGTCAAATATCCGAAACTTAACAATGTTCAGCAATTAAGCCCAATAATGTTAAAGCAGAAACAATGATTGTAAAAGTTGTCTAATTTCCTTCTCTCTGGCTTGTGCGGCTGTAAACTGTTATAAATGCTTATTAATCCTGACCTAACCCTGACCAAATTAAGGGCCTCTGAATAAGCTTTCCAACAAGGTATCAAATGTCTTAATTGGGCTTAAGATGAGTAAGTTAGGCCCATTTAAGTGAAGGAACATCATGGACTGCGCACCCATCCGTGCCAGAGAACTCGGGACCGTATTTAGCTTTGATTTTGGCCTAATTTGACAATTCTTCTGAAACCTGAAATTGTAGGTCTCTTCCTTGTCTTTCTAGGGACTGCAAGGTCACCAAAATGCGATATTTGTAGCTCAAGTAATGCTCTGCGTAAGGAAACAAGGTCAGTATGAGTGAAAAATAAGAAAATTAACAATGTTTAGCAATTAAGCCCAATAAAGTAAAAGCAGAAACAATGATTGTAAAAGTTGTCTAATTTCCGTCTCTCTCTATATTTTGCGGCTGTAAACTGCTATTTATGCTTATTAATCTTGACCTAACCGTACACCAAATTAAGTGCCTCTGAATAAGCTTTCCAACAGGGTATCATATTAGACCCATTTCAGTGAAGGAACATCATGGACTGCACACTGATCCGCGCCAGAGAACTCGGGACCCAATTTAGCTTGATTTTGGCCTAATTTGACAATTCTTGTGAAACCTGAAATTCTCGGTCTCTTCCTTATCTTTCTAGAGACAGCAAGATCACCAAAATCCAATATATGTAGCTCTAGTTATGCTCTGCACAAGGTAACAAGGTCAGGATGAGTGGAAAATCCAAAATTAACAATGTTTAGCAATTAAGCCCAATAATGTAAAACCAAAAACAATGATTGTAATGGTTGTCTAATTTCCGTCTTTCTCTTTCTTGTGCGACTGTAAACTGCTTTTTATGCTTATTAATCCTGAACTAACCCTTCACCAAATTATGGGCCTCTGAATAAACTTTCCAACAAGGTATCATTTGCCTTAATTGGGCTTAAGATGCGTAAGTTAGGCCTATTTAAGTGAAGGAACATCATGGACTGAACACTGATCCGCGCCAGAGAACTCAGGACCCAATTTAGCCTTGATTTTGGCCTAATTTGACAATTCTTGTGAAAACTGAAATTGTAGGTCTCTTCCTTTTCTTTCTAGCGATAGCAAGATCACCAAAATCCAATATCTGTAGCTCTAGTTATGCTCTGTGCAAGGCAACAAGGTCAGGATGAGTGAAAAATCCAAAAATTAACAATGTTTAGCAATTAAGCCCAATAATGTAAAACCAAAAACAATGATTGTAAAAGTTGTCTAATTTCCGTCTTTATCTGGCTTGTGCGGCTGTAAGCTTCTATTTAAGCTTATTAATCCTGACCTAACCTTAGACCAAATTAAGGGCCTCTGAATAAGTTTTCCAACAAGGTATCATATTCCTCAATTGGGCTTAAGATGAGTAAGTTAGGCCCATTGAAGTGAAGGAACATCATGGACTACGCACTGATCCCCGCCAAAGAACTCAGGACCCAATCTAGCCTTGATTTTTGCCTAATTTGACAATTCTTGTGACCTGAAATTGTAGGTCTCTTCCTTATCTTTCTAGGGACAGCAAGATCACCAAAATCTGATATTTGTGGCTCATGTTATGCTCTGCGCAAGGCAACAAGGTCATGATGAGTGGAAAATCCAAAAATTAACAATGTCTAGCAATTAAGCCCAATAATGTAAAAGCAGCAACAATGATTGTAAAATTTGTCTAATTTCCATCTCTGGCTTGTGCGGCTATAAACTTCTATTTATGCTTATTAATCGTGACCTCACACTCGACCAAATTAAGGGCCTCTGAATAAGCATTCCAACAAGGTATCATATGCCTTAATTGGGCTTAAGATGAGTAGGTTAGGCCCATTTAAGTGAAGGAACATCATGGACTGTGCATCGATCCATACCAGAGAACTCGGGACAAAACTTAGCCTTGATTTTGGCCTAATTTGAGAATTCTTGTGAAACCTGAAATTGTAGGTCTCTTCCTTATCTTTCTAGGGACAGCAAGATCACCAAAATCCGATATCTGTAGCTCCAGTTATGCTTTGCGCAAGGCAACAAGGTCAGGATAAGTGAAAAATCCGAAAATTAACAATGTTTTGCAATTAAGCCCAATAATGTTAAAGCAAAAACAATGATTGTAAAAGTTGTCTAATTTCCGTCTCTCTCTGGCTTGTGTGATTGTAAACTGCTATTTATGCTTATTAATCCTAACATAACCCTAGACCAAATTAAGGACCTCTGAATAAGATTTTCAACAAGGTATCATATGCATTAATTGGGCTTAAGATGAGTAAGTTATGCCCATTTAAGTGAAGGAACATCATGGACTACGCGCTGATCTGCGCCAAAGAACTCAGGACCCAATTTAGCCTTGATTTTGTCCAATTCTGACAATTCTTGTGAAACATGAAATTTTAGGTCTCTTCCGTATCTTTTGAGGGACAGCAAGATCACCAAAATCCGATATCTGTAGCTCTAGTTATGCTCCGCGCAAGGCAACAAGGTCAGGATGAGTTGAAAATCAGAAAATTAACAATTTTATCAATTAAGCCCAATAATGTAAAAGCAAAAACAATGATTGTAAAAGTTGTCTAATTTTCGTCTCTCTCTGGGTTGTGCGGCTGTAAACTGCTATTTATGTATTAAGCGTGACCTAAACCTAGACCAAATTAAGGGCCTCTGAATAAGCTTTCCAACAAGGTATCATTTGCCTTAATTGGGCTTAAGATGAGTAGGTTAGGCCCATTTAAGTGAAGGAACATCATGGACTGTGTATCGATCCGTACCAGAGAACTCGGGACCCAATTTAGTCTTGATTTTAGCCTAATTTGACAATTCTTGTGAAACCTGAAATATTAGGTCTCTTCCATATCTTTCTAGGGACTACAAGGTCACCAAAATCCGATATTTTTGTAACTCAAGTTATGCTCTGCGCAACGCAACAAGGTCAGGATGAGTGAAAAATACGAAAATTAACAATGTTTAGCAATTAAGCCCAATAATGTAAAAGCAAAAACAACGATTGTAAAAGTTGTCTAATTTCCGTCTTTCTCTTACTTGTGTGACTGTTAACTGCTATTTATGCTTATTAATCTTGACCTAACCCTATACCAAATTAAGGGCCTCTGAGTAAGCTTTTTAACAAGGTATCATATGCCTTAATTGGGCTTAAGATGAGTAAGTTAGGACTATTTAAGTGAAAGAACTTCATGGATAGTGCGCATTGATCCGCGCCAATGAACTCGGGACCCAATTTAGCCTTGATTTTGGCCTAATTTGATTATTCTTGTGAAACCTGAAATTGTTGGTCTCTTCCTTATCTTTCTAGTGACAACAAGATCACCAAAATTCGATATCTGTAGCTCTAGTTATGCTCTGTGCAAGACAACAAGGTCTGGATGAGTAAAAAATCCGAAAATTAACAATGTTGAGCAATTAAGAAGAATTAAGCAAAATAATGTAAAACAAAAACATTGATTGTAAAAGTTGTCTAATTTCCGTCTCTCTATGGCTTGTATGGCTGTAAACTGCTATTTATGCTTATTAATCATGACCTATCCCAAAACTAAATTAAGGGCCTCTGAATAAGCTTTCCAACAAGGTATCATATGCCTTAATTGGGCTTAAGATGAGTAAGTTAAGCCATTTTAAGTGAAGGAACATCATGGACTTCGCAGTGATCGTTGCAAGAGAACTCGGGACCCAATTTGCCTTGATTTTGTCCCAATTTGACAATTCTTGTGAAACTTGAAATTATAGGTCTCTTCCTTTTCTTTCTAGGGACAGCAACATCACCAAAATCTGATATTTGTCGCTATAGTTATGCCCTACGCAAGGCAACAAGGTCAGGATGAGTGAAAAATCCAAAAATTAACAATGTTTAGCAATTAAGCTCAATAATGTAAAAGAAAAAACAATGATTGTAAAAGTTGTGTAAATTCTGTCTCTCTCTGTCTTGTGCGGCTGTAAACTGCTATTTATGCTTATTAATCCTGACCTATCCCAAGACCAAATTAGGGGCCTCTTAATAAGCTTTCCAACAAGGTATCATTTGCCTTAATTGGGCTTAAGATGAGTAAGTTAGGCCCATTTAAGTGAAGGAACATCATGGACTGTGCACTGATCCGTGCCAGAGAACTCGTGACCCAATACAGTCTTGATATTGGCCTTATTTGACAATTCTTGTGAAACCTGAAATTGTAGGTCTCACCTTATATTTCAAGGAACAACAACATCACCAAAATCCGATATTTGTAGCTCCATTTATGCTATGCGCAAGACAACAAGGTCAGGATGAGTGAAAAATCCGAAAATGAACAATGTTTAGCAATTAAGGCCAATTAAGCCCAATAATGTAAAAGTAAAAACAATGATTGTAAAAGTTGTCTAATTTTCGTCTCTCTCTGGCTTGTGCGGCTGTAAACTGCTATTTATGTTTATTCATCCTGACCTAACCCTAGACCAAATTAAGAGCCTCTGAACAAGCTTTCCAACAAGGTATCATATGCCTTAATTGGGCTTATGATGAGTAAGTTAAGCCCTTTAAGTGAAGGAACATCGTGGACTGCACAATATTCCACGCCTGAGAACTCGGGGACCCAATTTAGCCTTGATGTTGGCCTAATTTGACAATTCTTGTGACACCTGAAATTGTAGGTCTCTTCCTTATCATTCTAGGGACAACAAGATCACCAAAATCCGATATCTGTAGCTCTAGTTATGCTCTGCGCAAGCCAACAAGGTCAGGATAAGTGCAAAATCCGAAAAATTAACAATGTTTTGCAATTAAGCCCAATAATGTAAAAGCAAAAACAATAATTGTAAAAGTTGTCTAATTTCCGTCTCTCTCTGGCTTGTCTGACTGTAAACTGCTATTAATGCTTATTAATAATGACCTAACCCTAGACCAAATTAAAGGCCTCTGAATAAGCTTTCCAACAAGGTATCATATGCCTTAATTTGACTTAAGGTGAGTAAGTTAGGACCATTTAAGTGAAGGAACATCATGGACTGTGTACTAATCCGCGCCAGAGAACTCGGGACCCAATTTAGCTTTGATTTTGGCCTAATAGGACAATTATTGTGAAACCTGAAATTGTAGGTCTCTTCCTTATCTTTCTAGCGACAGCAAGATCACCAAAATCCAATATTTGTAGCTCTAGTTATACTCTGCGCAAGGCAACAAGGTCAGGATGAGTGAGAAATCTGAAAATTATTAATATTTAGCAATTAAGCCCAATTAATCCCAATAATGTAAAAGCAGAAACAATGATTGTAAAAGTTGCCTCATTTCCGTCTCTCTCTGACTTGTGCAGCTGTAAACAGCTATTTATGCTTAATAATCCTGACCTAACCCTAGACCAAATTAAGGGCATCTGAATAAGCTTTCCAACAAGATACCATATGCCTTAATTGGGATTAAGATGAGTAAGTCAGGCCCATTTAAGTGAAGGAACATCATGGACTGCACACTGATCCGCGCCAGAGAACTCGGAACCCAATTTTTCCTTTATTTTGGCCTAATATGACAATTCTTGCGAAATCTGAAATTGTAGGTCTCTTCCTTATCTTTCTAAGGACAACAAGATCACCAAAATCCGATATATGTTGCTCTAGTTATGCTCTGCGCAAGGCAACAAGGTCAGTATGAGTCAAATATCCGAAACTTAACAATGTTTAGCAATTAAGCCCAATAATGTTAAAGCAGAAACAATGATTGTTAAAGTTGTCTAATTTCCTTCTCTCTGGCTTGTGCGGCTGTAAACTGTTATTTATGCTTATTAATCCTGACCTAACCCTGACCAAATTAAGGGCCTCTGAATAAGCTTTCCAACAAGGTATCAAATGTCTTAATTGGGCTTAAGATGAGTTAGTTAGGCCCATTTAAGTGAAGGAACATCATGGACTGCGCACTCATCCGTGCCAGAGAACTCGGGACCGTATTTAGCTTTGATTTTGGCCTAATTTGACAATTCTTCTGAAACCTGAAATTGTAGGTCTCTTCCTTGTCTTTCTAGGGACTGCAAGGTCACCAAAATGCGATATTTGTAGCTCAAGTTATGCTATGCGCAAGGAAACAAGGTCAGTATGAGTGAAAAATAAGAAAATTAACAATGTTTAGCAATTAAGCCCAATAAAGTAAAAGCAGAAACAATGATTGTAAAAGTTGTCTAATTTCCGTCTCTCTCTATATTTTGTGGCTGTAAACTGCTATTTATGCTTATTAATCTTGACCTAACCGTACACCAAATTAAGTGCCTCTGAATAAGCTTTCCAACAGGGTATCATATGCCTTAATTGGGCTTAAGTTGAGTAAGTTAGGCCCATTTAAGTGAAGGAACATCGTGGACTGCACACTGATCCGCGCCAGAGAACTCGGGACCCAATTTAGCTTTATTTTGGCCTAATTTGCAATTCTTGTGACACCTTAAATTGTAGGTCTCTTCCTTATCTTTCTAGAGACAGCAAGATCACCAAAATCCAATATTTGTAGCTCTAGTTATGCTCTGCGCAAGGCAACAAGGTCAGGATGAGTGAAAAATCCAAAAATTAACAATGTTTAGCAATTAAGCCCAATAATGTAAAAGCAAAAACAATGATTGTAAAAGTTGTCTAATTTCCGTCTTTATCTGGCTTGCGCGGCTGTAAGCTTCTATTTAAGCTTATTAATCCTGACCTAACCCTAGACCAAATTAAGGGCCTCTGAATAAGTTTTCCATCAAGGTATCATATTCCTCAATTGGGCTTAAGATGAGTAAGTCAGGCCCACTTAAGTGAAGGAACATCATGGACTGCGTACTGATCCGCGCCAGAGAACTCGGGACCCAATTTAGCTTTGATTTTGGCCTAATAGGACAATTATTGTGAAACATGAATTTGTAGGTCTCTTCCTTATCTTTCTAGCGACAGCAAGATCACCAAAATCCAATATTTGTAGCTCTAGTTATGCTCTGCCCAAGTCAACAAGGTCAGGATGAGTGAGAAATCTGAAAATTAATAATATTTAGCAATTAAGCCCAATTAATCCCAATAATGTAAAAGCAGAAATAATGATTGTAAAAGTTGCCTCATTTCCGTCTCTCTCTGACTTGTGCGACTGTAAATAGTTATTTATGGTTAATAATCCTGACCTAACCCTAGAACAAATTAAGGGCATCTGAATAAGGTTTCCAACAAGATACCATATGCCATAATTGGGATTAAGATCAGTAAGTCAGGCCCATTTAAGTGAAGGAACATCATGGACTGCACACTGATCCGCGCCAGAGAACTCGGAACCCAATTTTTCCTTTATTTTGGCCTAATATGACAATTCTTGCGAAACCTGAAATTGTAGGTCTCTTCCTTATATTTCTAAGGACAACAAGATCACCAAAATCCGATATATGTTGCTCTAGATATGCTCTGCGCAAGGCAACAAGGTCAGTATGAGTCAAATATCAGAAACTTAACAATGTTTAGCAATTAAGCCCAATAATGTTAAAGCAGAAACAATGATTGTAAAAGTTGTCTAATTTCCTTCTCTCTGGCTTGTGCGGCTGTAAACTGTTATTTATGCTTATTAATCCTGACCTAACCCTGACCAAATTAAGGGCCTCTGAATAAGCTTTCCAACAAGGTATCAAATGTCTTAATTGGGCTTAAGATGAGTAAGTTAGGCCCATTTAAGTGAAGGAACATCATGGACTGCACACACATCCGTGCCAGAGAACTCGGGACCGTATTTAGCTTTGATTTTGGCCTAATTTGACAATTCTTCTGAAACCTGAAATTGTAGGTCTCTTCCTTTTCTTTCTAGGGACTGCAAGGTCACCAAAATGCGATATTTGTAGCTCAACTTATGCTCTGCGCAAGGAAACAAGGTCAGTATGAGTGAAAAATAAGAAAATTAACAATGTTTAGCAATTAAGCCCAATAAAGTAAAAGCAGAAACAATGATTGTAAAAGTTGTCTAATTTCCGTCTCTCTCTATATTTTGCGGCTGTAAACTGCTATTTATGCTTATTAATCTTGACCTAACTGTACACCAAATTAAGTGCCTCTGAATAAGCTTTCCAACAGGGTATCATATTAGGCCCATTTCAGTGACGGAACATCATGGACTGCACACTGATCTGCGCCAGAGAACTCGGGACCCAATTTAGCTTGATTTTGGCCTAATTTGACAATTCTTGTGAAACCTGAAATTCTAGGTCTCTTCCTTATCTTTCTAGAGATAGCAAGATCACCAAAATCCAATATATGTAACTCTAGTTATGCTCTGCGCAAGGTAACAAGGTCAGGATGAGTGGAAAATCCAAAATTAACAATGTTTAGCAATTAAGCCCAATAATGTAAAAGCAAAAACAATGATTGTAATGGTTGTCTAATTTCCGTCTTTCTCTGTCTTGTGCGACTGTAAACTGCTTTTTATGCTTATTAATCCTGAACTAACCCTACACCAAACAATGGGCCTCTGAATAAGCTTTCCAACAAGGTATCATTTGCCTTAATTTGTCTTAAGATGAGTAAGTTAGGCCCATTTAAGTGAAGGAACATCATGGAATGAACATTGATCCGCGCCAGAGAACTCGGGACCCAATTTAGCCTTGATTTTGGCCTAATTTGACAATTCTTGTGAAAACTGAAATTGTAGGTCTCTTCCTTTTCTTTCTAGCGATAGCAAGATCACCAAAATCCAATATCTGTAGCTCTAGTTATGCTCTGTGCAAGGCAACAAGGTCAGGATGAGTGAAAAATCCAAAAATTAACAATGTTTAGCAATTAAGCCCAATAATGTAAAACCAAAAACAATGATTGTAAAAGTTGTCTAATTTCCGTCTTTATCTGGCTTGTGCGGCTGTAAGCTTCTATTTAAGCTTATTAATCCTGACCTAACCTTAGACCAAATTAAGGGCCTCTGAATAAGTTTTCCAACAAGGTATCATATTCCTCAATTGGGCTTAAGATGAGTAAGTTAGGCCCATTGAAGTGAAGGAACATCATGGACTGCGCACTGATCCCCGCCAAAGAACTCAGGACCCAATCTAGCCTTGATTTTTTCCTAATTTGACAATTCTTGTGAAACTTGAAATTGTAGGTCTCTTCCTTATCTTTCTAGCGATAGCAAGATCACCAAAATCCAATATCTAGCTCTAGTTATCTCTTGCAAGGCAACAAGCGGGTGAGTGAAAATCCAAAAATTAACAATGTTTAGCAATTAAGCCAATAATGTAAAACCAAAAACAATGATTGTAAAAGTTGTCTAATTTCCGTCTTTATCTGCTTGTGGGTGTAGCTTCTATTTAAGCTTATTAATCTGACCTAACCTTAGACCAAATTAAGGGCCTCTCAATAAGTTTTCCAACAAGGTATCATATTCCTCAATTGGGCTTGAGATGAGTAAGTTAGGCCCATTGAAGTGAAGGAACATCATGGATCGCTTCGATCCCCGCCAAAGAACTCAGGACCCAATCTAGCCTTGATTTTTGCCTAATTTGACAATTCTTGTGAAACCTGAAATTGTAGGTCTCTTCCTTATCTTTCTAGGGACAGCAAGATCACCAAAATCTGATATCTGGGGCTCAAGTTATGCTCTGCGCAAGGCAACAAGGTCATGATGAGTGGAAAATCCGAAAATTAACAATGTCTAGCAATTAAGCCAAATAATGTAAAAGCAAAAACAATGATTGTAAAATTTGTCTAATTTCCATCTCTGTCTTGTGCGGCTATAAACTTCTATTTATGCTTATTAATCGTGACCTCACACTTGACCAAATTAAGGGCCTCTGAATAAGCATTCCAACTAGGTATCATATGCCTTAATTGGGCTTAAGATGAGTAGGTTAGGCCCATTTAAGTGAAGGAACATCATGGACTGTGCATCGATCCATACCAGAGAACTCGGGACAAAACTTAGCCTTGATTTTGGCCTAATTTGAGAATTCTTGTGAAACCTGAAATTGTAGGTCTCTTCCTTATCTTTCTAGGGACAGCAAGATCACCAAAATCCGATATCTGTAGCTCTAGTTATGCTTTGCGCAAGGCAACAAGGTCAGGATAAGTGAAAAATCCGAAAATTAACAATGTTTTGCAATTAAGCCCAATAATGTTAAAGCAAAAACAATGATTGTAAAAGTTGTCTAATTTCCGTCTCTCTCTGGCTTGTGTGACTGTAAACTGCTATTTATGCTTATTAATCCTAACATAACCCTAGACCAAATTAAGGACCTCTGAATAAGATTTTCAACAAGGTATCATATGCATTAATTGGGCTTAAGATGAGTAAGTTATGCCCATTTAAGTGAAGGAACATCATGGACTGCGCGCTGATCTGCGCCAAAGAACTCAGGACCCAATTTAGCCTTGATTTTGTCCAATTCTGACAATTCTTGTGAAACATGAAATTTTAGGTCTCTTCCGTATCTTTTGAGGGACAGCAAGATCACCAAAATCCGATATATGTAGCTCTAGTTATGCTCTGCGCAAGGCAACAAGGTCAGGATGTGTTGAAAATCAGAAAATTAACAATTTTAATAATTAAGCCCACTAATGTAAAAGCAAAAACAATGATTGTAAAAGTTGTCTAATTTTCGTCTCTCTCTGGCTTGTGCGGCTGTAAACTGCTATTTATGTATTAAGCGTGACCTAAACCTAGACCAAATTAAGGGCCTCTGAATAAGCTTTCCAACAAGGTATCATTTGCCTTAATTGGGCTTAAGATGAGTAGGTTAGGCCCATTTAAGTGAAGGAACATCATGGACTGTGTATCGATCCGTACCAGAGAACTCGGGACCCAATTTAGTCTTGATTTTAGCCTAATTTGACAATTCTTGTGAAACCTGAAATATTAGGTCTCTTCCATATCTTTCTAGGGACTACAAGATCACCAAAATCCGATATTTGTAACTCAAGTTATGCTCTGCGCAACGCAACAAGGTCAGGATGAGTGAAAAATACGAAAATTAACAATGTTTAGCAATTAAGCCCAATAATGTAAAAGCAAAAACAACGATTGTAAAAGTTGTCTAATTTCCGTCTTTCTCTTACTTGTGTGACTGTTAACTGCTATTTATGCTTATTAATCTTGACCTAACCCTATACCAAATTAAGGGCCTCTGAGTAAGCTTTTTAACAAGGTATCATATGCCTTAATTGGGCTTAAGATGAGTAAGTTAGGCCTATTTAAGTGAAAGAACTTCATGGATAGTGCGCATTGATCCGCGCCAATGAACTCGGGACCCAATTTAGCCTTGATTTTGGCCTAATTTGATTATTCTTGTGAAACCTGAAATTGTTGGTCTCTTCCTTATCTTTCTAGTGGCAACAAGATCACCAAAATTCGATATCTGTAGCTCTAGTTATGCTCTGTGCAAGACAACAAGGTCAGGATGAGTAAAAAATCCGAAAATTAACAATGTTGAGCAATTAAGAAGAATTAAGCAAAATAATGTAAAACAAAAACATTGATTGTAAAAGTTGTCTAATTTCCGTCTCTCTATGGCTTGTATGACTGTAAACTGCTATTTATGCTTATTAATCATGACCTATCCCAAAACTAAATTAAGGGCCTCTGAATAAGCTTTCCAACAAGGTATCATATGCCTTAATTGGGCTTAAGATGAGTAAGTTAGGCCCTTTTAAGTGAAGGAACATCATGGACTGCGCACTGATCGTTGCAAGAGAACTCGGGACCCAATTAGCCTTGATTTTGTCCCAATTTGACAATTCTTGTGAAACTTGAAATTATAGGTCTCTTCCTTTTCTTTCTAGGGACAGCAACATCACCAAAATCTGATATTTGTCGCTATAGTTATGCCCTACGCAAGGCAACAAGGTCAGGATGAGTGAAAAATCCAAAAATTAACAATGTTTAGCAATTAAGCTCAATAATGTAAAAGAAAAAAACAATGATTGTAAAAGTTGTGTAAATTCTGTCTCTCTTTGTCTTGTGCGGCTGTAAACTGCTATTTATGCTTATTAATCCTGACCTATCCCAAGACCAAATTAGGGGCCTCTTAATAAGTTTTCCAACAAGGTATCATATGCCTTAATTGGGCTTAAGATGAGTAAGTTAGGCCCATTTAAGTGAAGGAACATCATGGATCGTGCATTGATCCGTGCCAGAGAACTCGTGACCCAATACAGTCTTGATATTGGCCTTATTTGACAATTCTTGTGAAACCTGAAATTGTAGGTCTCACCTTATATTTCAAGGAACAACAACATCACCAAAATCCGATATTTGTAGCTCCATTTATGCTATGCGCAAGACAACAAGGTCAGGATGAGTGAAAAATCCGAAAATGAACAATGTTTAGCAATTAAGGCCAATTAAGCCCAATAATGTAAAAGTAAAAACAATGATTGTAAAAGTTGTCTAATTTTCGTCTCTCTCTGGCTTGTGCGGCTGTAAACTGCTATTTATGTTTATTAATCCTGACCTAACCCTAGACCAAATTAAGAGCCTCCGAATAAGCTTTCCAACAAGGTATCATATGCCTTAATTGGGCTTAAGATGAGTAAGTTAAGCCCTTTAAGTGAAGGAACATCATGGACTGCACAATATTCCACGCCTGAGAACTCGGGGACCCAATTTAGCCTTGATGTTGGCCTAATTTGACAATTCTTGTGACACCTGAAATTGTAAGTCTCTTCCTTATCATTCTAGGGACAACAAGATCACCAAAATCCGATATCTGTAGCTCTAGTTATGCTCTGCGCAAGCCAACAAGGTCAGGATAAGTGCAAAATCCGAAAATTAACAATGTTTAGCAATTAAGCCCAATAATGTAAAAGCAAAAACAATAATTGTAAAAGTTGTCTAATTTCCATCTCTCTCTGGCTTGTGTGACTGTAAACTGCTATTAATGCTTATTAATAGTGACCTAACCCTCGACCAAATTAAAGGCCTCTGAATAAGCTTTCCATCAAGGTATCATATGCCTTAATTGGACTTAAGGTGAGTAAGTTAGGACCATTTAAGTGAAGGAACATCATGGACTGTGCACAGATCCGCGCCAGAGAATGGGGAACCAATTTAGCCTTGATTTTGGCCAAATTTGACAACTCTTGTGCAAACTGAAATTGTAGGTCTCTTCCTTATCTTTCTAGGGACAGCAAGATCACCAAAGTCTGATATCTGTAGCTCTAGTTATGCTATGCGCAAGGCAACAAGGTCAGGAAGAGTGAAAAATCCGAAAATTAACAATGTTTAGCAATTAAGCCCAATAATGTAAAAGCAGAAACAAAGATTGTAAAAGTTGTCTAATTTCCATCTATCTCTGGCATGTGCGGCTGTAAACTGCTATTTACGATTATTATTCCTGACCTAACCTAGCCAAATTAAGGGCCTCTGAATAAGCTTTCCAACAAGGTATCATAAGCCTTAATTGGGCTTAACATGAGTAAGTTAGGCCCATTTAAGTGAAAGAACATCATGAGCTGCACACTGATTCGTGCTAGAGAACTCGGGACCCAATTTAGCCTTTATTTTGTCCTAATTTGACAATTCTCGTGAAACCTGAAATTGTAGGAGTCTTCCTTATCTTTCTAGGGACAGCAAGATCACCAAAATCCGATATCTGTAGCTCTAGTTATGCTCTGTCCAAGGCAACAAGGTCAGGATGAGTGAAAAATCCGAAAATTAATAATGTTTAGCAATTAATCCCAATAATGTAAAAGCAGAAACAATGATGGTAAAAGTTGTCTAATTTCCGCCTTTCTCTGTCTTGCGCGGATGTAAACTACTATTTAAGCTTACAAATCTTGTCCTAACCCTAGAACAAATTAAGGGCCTCTGAATAAGCTTTCCAACAAGGTATCATATGCCTTAATTGGGCTTAAGATGAGTAATTCAGGCCCACTTAAGTGAAGGAACATCATGGACTGCGTACTAATCCGCGCCAGAGAACTCGGGACCCAATTTAGCTTTGATTTTGGCCTAATAGGACAATTATTGTGAAACCTGAAATTGTAGGTCTCTTCCTTATCTTTCTAGCGGCAAAGAAGATCACCAAAATCCAATATTTGTAGCTCTAGTTATGCTCTGCGCAAGGCAACAAGGTCAGGATGAGTGAGAAATCTGAAAATTAATAATATTTAGCAATTAAGCACAATTAATCCCAATAATGTAAAAGCAGAAACAATGATTGTAAAAGTTGCCTCATTTCCGTCTCTCTCTGACTTGTGCGGTTGTAAACAGCTATTTATGCTTAATAATCCTTACCTAACCCTAGAACAAATTAAGGGCATCTGAATAAGCTTTCCAACAAGATACCATATGCCTTAATTGGGATTAAGATGAGTAAGTCAGGCCCATTTAAGTGAAGGAACATCATGGACTGCACACTGATCCGTGCCAGAGAACTCGGAACCCAATTTTTCCTTTATTTTGGCCTAATATGACAATTCTTGCGAAACCTGAAATTGTAGGTCTCTTCCTTATCTTTCTAAGGACAACAAGATCACCAAAATCCGATATATGTTGCTCTAGTTATGCTTTGCGCAAGGCAACAAGATCAGTATGAGTCAAATATCCAAAACTTAACAATGTTTAGCAATTTAGCCCAATAATGTTAAAGCATAAACAATGATTGTAGAAGTTGTCTTATTTCCTTCTCTCTGGCTTGTGCGGCTGTAAACTGTTATTTATGCTTATTAATCCTTACCTAACCCTGACCAAATTAAGGGCCTCTGAATAAGCTTTCCAACAAGGTATCAAATGTCTTAATTGGGCTTAAGATGAGTAAGTTAGGCCCATTTAAGTGAAGGAACATCATGGACTGCACACTCATCCGTGCCAGAGAACTCGGGACCGTATTTAGCTTTGATTTTGGCCTAATTTGACAATTCTTCTGAAACCTGAAATTGTAGGTCTCTTCCTTGTCTTTCTAGGGACTGCAAGGTCACCAAAATGCGATATTTGTAGCTCAAGTTATGCTCTGCGCAAGGAAACAAGGTCAGTATGAGTGAAAAATAAGAAAATTAACAATGTTTAGCAATTAAGCCCAATAAAGTAAAAGCAGAAACAATGATTGTAAAAGTTGTCTAATTTCCGTCTCTCTCTATATTTTGCGGCTGTAAACTGCTATTTATGCTTATTAATCTTGACCTAACCGTACACCAAATTAAGTGCCTCTGAATAAGCTTTCCAACAGGGTATCATATTAGAACCATTTCAGTGAAGGAACATCGTGGAATGCACACTGATCCGCGCCAGAGAACTCGGGACCCAATTTAGCTTTATTTTGGCATAATTTGACAATTCTAGTGAAACCTGAAATTCTAGGTCTCTTCCTTATCTTTCTAGAGACAGCAAGATCACCAAAATCCAATATATGTAGCTCTAGTTATGCTCTGCGCAAGGTAACAAGGTCAGGATGAGTGGAAAATCCAAAATTAACAATGTTTAGCAATTAAGCCCAATAATGTAAAAGCAAAAACAATGATTGTAATGGTTGTCTAATTTCCGTCTTTCTATGTCTTGTGCTACTGTAAACTGCTTTTTATGCTTATTAATCCTGAACTAACCCTACACCAAATTATGGGCCTCTGAATAAGCTTTCCAACAAGGTATCATTTGCCTTAATTCGGCTTAAGATGAGTAAGTTAGGCCCATTTAAGTGAAGGAACATCATGGACTGAACACTGATCCGCGCCAGAGAACTCGGGACCCAATTTAGCCTTGATTTTGGCCTAATTTGACAATTCTTGTGAAAACTGAAATTGTAGGTCTCTTCCTTATCTTTCTAGCGATAGCAAGATCACCAAAATCCAATATCTGTAGCTCTAGTTATGCTCTGTGCAAGGTAACAAGGTCAGGATGAGTGAAAAATCCAAAAATTAACAATGTTTAGCAATTAAGCCCAATAATGTAAAACCAAAAACAATGATTGTAAAAGTTGTCTAATTTCCGTCTTTATCTGGCTTGTGCGGCTGTAAGCTTCTACTTAAGCTTATTAATCCTGACCTAACCTTAGACCAAATTAAGAGCCTCTGAATAAGTTTTCCAACAAGGTATCATATTCCTCAATTGGGCTTAAGATGAGTAAGTTAGGCCCATTGAAGTGAAGGAACATCATGGACTGCGCACTGATCCCCGCCAAAGAACTCAGGACCCAATCTAGCGTTGATTTTTGCCTAATTTGACAATTCTTGTGAAACCTGAAATTGTAGGTCTCTTCCTTATCTTTCTAGGGACAGCAAGATCACCAAAATCTGATATCTGTAGCTCAAGTTATGCTCTGCGCAAGGCAACAAGCTCATGATGAGTGGAAAATCCGAAAATTAACAATGTCTAGCAATTAAGCCCAATAATGTAAAAGCAGAAACAATGATTGTAAAATTTGTCTAATTTCCGTCTCTGGCTTGTGGGGCTATAAACTTCTATTTATGCTTATTAATCGTGACCTCACACTTGACCAAATTAAGGGCCTCTGAATAAGCATTCTAACAAGGTATCATATGCCTTAATTGGGCTTAAGATGAGTAGGTTAGGCCCATTTAAGTGAAGGAACATCATGGACTGTGCATCGATCCATACCAGAGAACTCGGGACAAAACTTAGCCTTGATTTTGGCCTAATTTGAGAATTCTTGTGAAACCTGAAATTGTAGGTATCTTCCTTATCTTTCTGGGGACAGCAAGATCACCAAAATCCGATATCTGTAGCTCTAGTTATGCTTTGCGCAAGGCAACAAGGTCAAGATAAGTGAAAAATCCGAAAATTAACATTGTTTTGCAATTAAGCCCAATAATGTTAAAGCAAAAACGATGATTGTAAAAGTTGTCTAATTTCCGTCTCTCTCTGGCTTGTGTGACTGTAAACTGCTATTTATGCTTATTGATCCTAACATAACCCTAGACCAAATTAAGGACCTCTGAATAAGATTTTCAACAAGGTATCATATGCATTAATTGGGCTTAAGATGAGTAAGTTATGCCCATTTAAGTGAAGGAACATCATGGACTGCGCGCTGATCTGCGCCAAAGAACTCAGGACCCAATTAGCCTTGATTTTGTCCAATTCTGACAATTCTTGTGAAACATGAAATTTTAGGTCTCTTCCGTATCTTTTGAGGGAAGCAAGATCACCAAAATCCGATATCTGTAGCTCTAGTTATGCTCTGCGCAAGGCAACAAGGTCAGGATGAGTTAAAAATCAGAAAATTAACAATTTTATCAATTAAGCCCAATAATGTAAAAGCAAAAACAATGATTGTAAAAGTTGTCTAATTTTCGTCTCTCTGTGGCTTGTGCGGCTGTAAACTGCTGTTTATGTATTAAGCGTGACCTAAACCTAGACCAAATTAAGGGCCTCTGAATAAGCTTTCCAACAAGGTATCATTTGCCTTAATTGGGCTTAAGATGAGTAGGTTAGGCCCATTTAAGTGAAGGAACATCATGGACTATGTATCGATCCGTACCGCAGAGACTCGGGACCCAATTTAGTCTTGATTTTAGCCTAATTTGACAATTCTTGTGAAACCGGAAATCTTAGGTCTCTTCCATATCGTTCTAGGGACTACAAGATCACCAAAAACCGATATTTGTAACTCAAGTTATGCTCTGCGCAACGCAACAAGGTCAGGATGAGTGAAAAATACGAAAATTAACAATGTTTAGCAATTAAGCCCAATAATGTAAAAGCAAAAACAACGATTGTAAAAGTTGACTAATTTCAGTCTTTCTCTTACTTGTGTGACTGTTAACTGCTATTTATGCTTATTAATCTTGACCTAACCCTATACCAAATTAAGGGCCTCTGAGTAAGCTTTTTAACAAGGTATCATATGCCTTAATTGGGCTTAAGATGAGTAAGTTAGGCCTATTTAAGTGAAAGAACTTCATGGATAGTGCGCATTGATCCGCGCCAATGAACTCAGGACCCAATTTAGCCTTGATTTTGGCCTAATTTGATTATTCTTGTGAAACCAGAAATTGTTGGTCTCTTCCTTATCTTTCTAGTGACAACAAGATCACCAAAATTCGATATCTGTAGCTCTAGTTATGCTCTGTGCAAGACAACAAGGTCAGGATGAGTAAAAAATCCAAAAATTAACAATGTTGAGCAATTAAGAAGAATTAAGCAAAATAATGTAAAACAAAAACATTGATTGTAAAAGTTGTCTAATTTCCGTCTCTCTATGGCTTGTATGACTGTAAACTGCTATTTATGCTTATTAATCATGACCTATCCCAAAACTAAATTAAGGGCCTCTGAATAAGCTTTCCAACAAGGTATCATATGCCTTAATTGGGCTTAAGATGAGTAAGTTAGGCCCTTTTAATGAAGGAACATGATGGACTGCGCAGTGATCGTTGCAAGAGAACTCGGGACCCAATTAGCCTTGATTTTGTCCCAATTTGACAATTCTTGTGAAACTTGAAATTATAGGTCTCTTCCTTTTCTTTCTAGGGACAGCAACATCACCAAAATCTGATATTTGACGCTATAGTTATGCCCTACGCAAGGCAACAAGGTCAGGATGAGTGAAAAATCCAAAAATTAACAATGTTTAGCAATTAAGCTCAATAATGTAAAAGAAAAAACAATGATTGTAAAAGTTGTGTAAATTCTGTCTCTCTCTGTCTTGTGCGGCTGTAAACTGCTATTTATGCTTATTAATCCTGACCTATCCCAAGACCAAATTAGGGGCCTCTTAATAAGCTTTCCAACAAGGTATCATATGCCTTAATTGGGCTTAAGATGAGTAAGTTAGGCCCATTTAAGTGAAGGAACATCATGGACAGTGCACTGATCCGTGCCAGAGAACTCGTGACCCAATACAGTTTTGATATTGGCCTTATTTGACAATTCTTGTGAAACCTGAAATTGTAGGTCTCACCTTATATTTCAAGGAACAGCAACATCACCAAAATCCGATATTTGTAGCTCCATTTATGCTATGCGCAAGACAACAAGGTCAGGATGAGTGAAAAATCCGAAAATGAACAATGTTTAGCAATTAAGGCCAATTAAGCCCAATAATGTTAAAGTAAAAACAATGATTGTAAAAGTTGTCTAATTTTTCGTCTCTCTCTCGGCTTTGCGTACTCATCCGCGTCAGAGAACTCGGGACCCAATTTAGCCTTGATTTTGGCCTAATTTGACAATTCTTGTGACACCTAAAATTGTAGGCCTCTTCCTTATCTTTCTAGGGACAACAAGATCACCAAAATCCGATATCTGTAGCAAAAGTTATGCACGCGCAAGGCAACAAGGCCAGGATTAGTGAAAAATCGAAAAATTAACAATGTTTAGCAATTAAGCTAAATAATATAAAAACAAAAACAACGATTATAAAAGCAGTCTAATTTTCGTCTCTCTCTGGGTTGTGTGGCTGTAAACTGCTATTTATGCTTATTAATCGTGACCAAACCCTAGACCAAATTAAGGGGCTCTGAATATGCTTTCCAACAAGGTATCATACGCGTTAATTGGGCTTAAAATGAGTAAGTTAGGCCCATTTAAGTGAAGGAACTTCATGGACAGTGCCCTAATCCGTGCCAGAGAACTCGAGACCCAATTTAGAATTGATTTTGGCCTAATTTGACAATTCTTGTGAAACCTGAAAATGTATGTCTCTTCCTTATCTTTCTAGGGACAACAAGATCACCAAAATCCGATATCTGTAGATCTAGTTATGCTCTGCGCAAGGCAACAAGGTCAAGATGAGTGAAAAATCGAAAATTTAACAATGTTTAGCAATTAAGCCCAATAATGTAAAAGCAGAAACAATGATTGTAAAAGTTGTCTAATTTCCTTCTCTCTGGCTTGTACGACTGTACACTGTTATTTATGCTTGTTAATCCTGACCTAACCTTGACCAAATTAAGGGCCTCTGAATAAGCTTTCCAACAAGGTATCAAATGTCTTAATTGGGCTTAAGATGAGTAAGTTAGGCCCATTTAAGTGAAGGAACATCATGGACTGCGCACTCATCCGTGCCAAAGAACTCGGCACCGTATTTAGCTTTGATTTTGGCCTAATTTGACAATTCTTCTGAAACCTGAAATTGTAGGTCTCTTCCTTGTCTTTCTAGGGACTACAAGGTCACCAAAATCCGATATTTGTAGCTCAAGTTATGCACTGCGCAAGGCAACAAGGTCAGGATGAGTGAAAAATCCGAAAATTAACAATGTTTAGCAATTAAGACCAATAATGTAAAAGCAATAACAATGATTGTAAAAGTTGTCTAATTTCCGTCTATCTCTAGCTTGTGCGGCTGTAAATAGCTATTTATGCTTATTAATCCTAACCTAACCCTAGACCAAATTAAGGGCGTCTGCATAAACTTTCCAACAAGGTATCATATGCCTTACTTGAGCTTAAGATGAGTAAATTAAGCCATTTAAGTGAAGGAACATCATGGACTGCACACTAATCCGCGCGAGAAAACTCGGAACCCAGGATGAGTGAAAAATCCGAAAATTAGCAATGTTTAGCAATTAAGCCCAATAATGTAAAAGCAAAAATAATGATTGTAAAAATTGTCTAATTTTCGTCTCTCTGTTGCTTGTGCGGCTGTAAACTACTATTTATACTTATTAATCCTGACCTAAACCTAGACCAACTAAAGGGGCTCTGAATAAGCTTTCCAACAAGGTATCATATGCCTTACTTGAGTTTAAGATGAGTAAGTTAGGCCTATTTAAGTGAAGGAACATCATGGATCGCTGACAAATCCGTGCCGGAGAACTCGGGACCCAATTTAGCCTTGATTTTGGCCTAATTTGACAATTCTTGTGACACCTGAAATTTTAGGTTTCTTCCTTATCTTTCTAGGGACAGCAAGATCACCAAAATCCGATATCTGTAACTCTTGTTATGCTCTGCACAAGGCAACAAGGTAAGGATGAGTGAAAAATCCGAAAATTAACAATGTTTAGCAATTAAGCCCACTTAAGACCAATAATATAAAAGCAAAAAAAATGATTGTAAAAAGTTGACTAATTACCGTCTCTCTATGGCTTGTGCGGCTGTAAACTCCTATTTATGCTTATTAATCTTGACCTAACCCTATAGTAAATTAAGGGCCTCTGAATAAGTTTTCCAACAAGGTATCATATGCCTTAATTGGATTTATGATGAGTAAGTTAGGCCCATTTAAGTGAAGGAACATCATGGACTGTGCAATGATCCGCGCCAGAGAACTCGGGAGCCAATTTAGCCTTGATTTTGGCCTAATATGACAATTCTTGTGAAACCCGAAATTGTGGGTTTCTTCCTAATCTTTCTAGGGACAGCAAGATCAAAAAAATCCGATATTTGTAACTCTAGTTATGCTCTGTACAAAGCAACAAGGTAAGGATGAGTGAAAAATCCGAAAAATAACAATGTTTAGCAATTAAGCCCAATAATAAAAAAGCAAAAACAATGACTGTAAAAGTTGTCTAATTTCCGTCTCTTGCTTGCTTGCGATCAGTAAACTGCTATTTATGCTTATTAATCCCGACCTAACCCTAGACCAAATTAAGAGCCTCTGAATAAGCTTTCCAACAAGGTATCGTATGCCTTAATTGGGCTTAAGATGAGTAAATTAAACCATTTAAGTGAAGGAACGTCATGGACTGCACCTGAAATTGTAGGCCTCTTCCTTATCATTCTAGGGACAGCAAGATAACCAAAATCCAATATCTGTAGCTCTAGTTATGCTCTACGCAAGGCAACAAGGCCAAGATGAGTGAAAAATCCGAATATTAGCAATGTTTGGCAATTAAGCACAATAATGTAAAAGCAAAAACAATGATTGTAAAAGTTGTCTAATTTCCGTCTCTCTCGGGCTTGTGCGACAGTAAATTGTTATTTATGCTTATTAATCCTGACCTGACCCATGACCAAATTAAGGGCCTCTGAATAAGCTTTTCAACAAGGTATCATATGCCTTAATTTGGCTTAAGATGAGTAAGTTAGGCTCAATTAAGTGAAGGAACATCATGGACTACGCACTGATCCTTGCCAGAGAACTCGGGACCCAATTTAGCCTTGATTTTGGCGTATTTTGACAATTGATGTGAAACATTAAATTGTAGGTCTCTTCCTTATCTTTCTTGGGACAACGAGATCACCAAAATCCGATATTTGTAGCTCTAGTTATGCTCTGTGCAAGGCAACAAGGTCAGGATGAGTGAAAAATCCGAAAATTTACAAAGTTGAGCAATTAAGCCCAATTAAGCCCAATAATGTAAAAGCAAAAACAGTGATTGTAAAAGTTGTCTAATTTCCGTCTCTCTCTGGATTGTGCGGCTGTAAACTGCTATTTATACTTATTAATCCTGATCTAACCCTAGACCAAATTAAGAGCTCTGAATAAGCTTTCCAACAAGATATCATATGCCTTAATTGGGCTTAAGATGAGAAAGTTAAGCCATTTAAGTGAAGGAACATCATGGACTGCACACTAATCCGCGCGAGAAAACTCGGGACCCAATTGAGCCTTGATGTTGACCGAATTTGACAATTCTTGTGAAACCTGAAATTGTAGGTCTCTTCCATATCTTTCTAGTGACAGCAATATCACCAAAATTCAATATCTGTAGCTCTAGTTATGCTCTGCGCAAGGCAACAAGGTCGGGATGAGTGAAAAATCCAAAAATTAACAATGTTAAGCAATTAAGCCCAATTAAGCCCAATAATGTAAAAGCAAAACAATGAGTGTAAAAGTTGTCTAATTTCCGTCTCTCTCTGGCTTGTGTGGCTATAAACTGCTATTTATGCTTAATAATCTTGACCTAACCCTAGACCAAATTAAGGGCCTCTGAATAAGCTTTCAAACAAGGTATCATATGCCTTAATTGGGCTTAAGATGAGTAAGTTAGGCCAATTTAAGTGAAGGAACATCATGGACTGCGCACTGATCCACGTCAGAGAACTCAGGACCCTATTTAGCCATGATTTTGGCCTAATTTGACAATTCTTGTGAAACCTGAAATTGTAGGACTTTTCCTTATCTTTCTAGGGACAACAAGATCACCAAACCGATATCCGTAGCTCAAGTTATGCTCTGCACAAGGCAACAAGGTCAGATGAGTGAAAAATCCGAAAATTAACAATGTATAGCAATTAAGCCCAATTAAGCCCAATAATGTAAAAGGAAAACAATGATTGTAAAAGTTGTCTAATTTCCGTCTCTCTCTGGCTTGTGTGGCTATAAACTGTTATTTATGCTTAATAATCTTGACCTAACCCTAGACCAAATTAAGGGCCTCTGAATAAGCTTTCAAGCAAGGTATCATATGCCTTAATTGGGCTTAAGACGAGTAAGTTAGGCCCATTTAAGTGAAGGAACATCATGGATTGCGACGCCATCCACGCCAGAGAACTCGGGACTCAATTTAGCATTGATTTTGGGCTAATTTGACAATTCTTGTGAAACATGAAATTGTGGATTTCTTCTTAATCTTTCTAGGGACAGCAAGATCCCCAAAATCCGATATCTGTAACTCTAGTTATGCTTTGCACAAGGCAACAAGGTCAGGATGATTGAAAAATCCGAAAATTAACAATGTTTAGCAATTAAGCCCAATAATATAAAACCAAAAATAATGATTGTAAAAGTCGTCTAATTTTCGTCTCTCTCTGACTTGTACGGTTGTAAACTCCTATTTCTGCTTATTAATCCATACCTAACCCTATACCAAATTAATGGCCTATGAATAAACTTTTTAACAAGGTATCATATGCCTTAATTGGGCTTTAGATGAGTAAGTTAGGCCTATTTAAGTGAAATTCATAGAGTGTGCATTGATCCGCTAAAGAACTCGGGACCCAATTTAGCCTTGATTTTGGCCTAATTTGATTATTCTTGTGAAACCTGAAATTGTAGGTCTCTTCCTTATCTTTCTAGGGACAACAAGATCACCAAAATCCTATATCGGTAGCTCTAGTTATGCTCTGTACAAGGCAACAAGGTCAGGATGAGCGAAAAATCCGAAAATTAACAATGTTTAGCAATTAAGCCCAATTAAGCCCAATAATGTAAAACCAAAAACAATGATTGTAAAAGTTGTCTAATTTCTGTCTCACTCTGGATTGTGCGGCTGTAAACTGCTATTTATGCTTATAATTCTTGACCTAACCCTAGACCAAATTAAGGGCCTCTGAATAAGCTTTCCAACAAAGTATCATATGCCTTACTTGAGCATAAGATGAGTAAGTTAGGCCCATTTAAGTGAAGGAACATCATGGACTGCACAAATCCGTACCAGAGAACTCGGGACCCAATTTAGCCTTGATTTTGGCCTAATTTGAAAATTCTTGTGAAACATGAAATTGTGGGTTTCTTCCTAATCTTTCTAGGGGACAGGAAGAACACCAAAATCCGATATCCCGTAACTCTTGTTATGCTCTGCACAAGGCAACAAGGTAAGGATGAGTGAAAAATCCGAAAATTAACAATGTTTAGCAATTAAGCCCACTTAAGCCCAATAATATAAAAGCAAAAACAATGATTGTAAAAAGTTGTCTAATTGCCGTCTCTCTATTGCTTGTGTGGATGTAAACTACTATTTATGCTTATTAATCATGACCCAACCAATAGCAAATTAAGGGCCTCTTGAATAAGTTTTCCAAAGAAGGTATCATATGCCTTAATTGGACTTAAGATGAGTAAGTTAGACCTATTTAAGTGAAGGAACATCATGGACTTTGCACCGATCCGCTCCGGAGAACTCGGGAGCCAATTTAGCCTTGATTTTGGCCTAATTTGACAATTCTTGTGAACTGAAAATTGTAGGTCTCTTCCTTATCTCTCTTGGGACAGCAAGATCACCAAAATCCGATATCTGCAGCTCTAGTTATTCTCTCATAGAAGCAACAAGGTATGGATGAGTGAGAAATCAAAAAATAACAATGTTTAGCAATTAAGCCCAATAATGTAAAAAGCAAAAACAATGATTGTAAAAGTTGTCTAATTTTCGTCTCTCTCTGGCTTTGCGGTTGTAAACTGCTATATGTGCTTATTAATCCTGACCTAACCCTAGAACAAATTAAGGGCCTCGGAATAAGCTTTCCAACAAAGTATTATATGCATTAATTGGGCTTAAGATGAGTAAGTTAAGCCATGTAAGTGAAGGAACATCATGGATCGCACACTAATCCGCGAGAAAACTTCGGGACCCAATTGAGCCTTGATGTTGGCCTAATTTGACAATTCTTGGGAAACATAAAATTTTAGGTATCTTCCTTATCTTTCAAGTGACAGCAATATCACCAAAATCCAATATCTCGTAGCTCTAGTTATGCTCTGCAGAAGGCAACATGGTCGAGATGAGTGAAAAATCCAAAATTAACAATGATAAGCAATTAAGCCCAATTAAGCCCAATAATGTAAAAGCAAAACAATGATTGTAAAAAGTTGTCTAATTTCCGTCTCTCAACTTGGCTTGTGTGGCTATAAACTGCTATTTATGTTTAATAATCTTGACCTAACCCTAGACCAAATTAAGGGCATCTGAATAAGCTTTCAAACAAGATATCATATGCTCTAATTGCGCTTAAGATGAGTAAGTTAAGCTATTTAACTGAAGGAACATCATGGACCGCACACTAATCCGCACTAGAAAACTCTGGAGCCAATTGAGCCTTGATGTTGGACTAATTTCATTATTCTTGTGAAACCTGAAATCGTAGGTCTCTTCCTTATCTTTCTAGGGGACAACAAGATCACCAAAATCCTATATCGGTAGCTTTGGTTATGCTCTGGTGCAAGGCAACAAGGTCAGGTGAGCGAAAAATCCGAAAATTAACAATGTTTAGCAATTAAGCCCAATTAAGCCCAATAATGTAAAACCAAAAACAACTATTGTAAAAGTTGTCTAATTTCTATCTCACTCTTGATTGTGCGGCTGTAAACTGCTATTTATGCTTATTATTCCTGACCTAACCCTAGACCAAATTAAGGGGCCTCTGAATAAGCTTTCCAACAAGGTATCATATGCCTTAATTGGGCTTAAGACGAGTAAGTTAGGCCCATTTAAGTGAAGGAACATCATGGGTTGCGGACTGATCCATGCCAGAGAACTTGGGACCCAATTTAGCATTGATTTTGGCCCAATTTGACAATTCTTGTAAAACATGAAATTGTGGGTTTCTTCCTTATCTTTCTAGGGACAAAGAAGATAACCAAAATCCGATATCTCGTAGCTCTAGTTATGCTCTGTGGCAAGGCAACAAGGTCAAGATGAGTGAAAAATTCGAAAATTAACAATGTATAGCAATTAGCCCAAATAAGCCCTATAATGTAAAAAAGAAAACGTTGATTGCAAAATTTGTCTAATTTTCGCCTCTCTCTGGCTTGTGCGGCTTTAAACTGCCATTTATTCTTATTAATCCTGACCTAACCCTAGACCAAACTAAGGGCCTCTGAATAAGCTTTCCAACAAGTTATCATATGCCTTAATTGGGTTCAAGATGAATAAGTTAGGCCCATTTAAGTGAAGGAACATCATGGATCACAGACGATCCGTGCCCGAACTCGAGACCCAATTTAGCCTTTATTTTGGCATAATTTTATAATTCTTGTGATACCTGAAATAGTAGGTCTCTTCCTTATCTTTCTAAGGACAGCAAGAACACCAAAATCCTATATCTCGTAGCTCTAGTTATGCTCTCCGTCAAGGCAACAAGGTCGAGGATGATCAAAAATCTGAAAATTAACAATGTTTAGCAATTAACCCCAATAATGTAAAAGCAAAAACAATGATTGTAAAAGTTGTCTAATTTTTGTCTCTCTCCCCGGCTTGTGCGGTCAGAATCGCTATTTATGCTTATTAATCCCGACTCAACCTTAGACCTAATTAAGGACATTTGAATAAGCTTTTCAACAACGTATCATATGCCTTAATTGGGCTTAAGATAGTAAGTTAGGCGCATTTAAGTGAATGAACAACATGGATCGTGCACCGATCCACGACAGGAGAACTCGGGACCCAATTTAGCCTTTGATTTTGGCATAATTTTATAATTCTTGTGACACTTGAAATTGTAGGTTTTCTTCCTTACCTTTCAAGGGACAACAAGATCACCAAAATCGAGATATCTCGTAGCTCTAGTTATGCTCTCGCAAGGCAACATGGTTGATGAGTGAAAAATCCGAAAATTAACAATGTTTAGCAATTAAGCCCAATTATGCCCAATAATGTAAAAGCAAAAACAATGATTGTAAAAGTTGTCTAATTTTTGTCTCTCTCCGCATTGTTCGGCTTTAAAACCGCTATTTATGCTTATTAATCTGACCTCACCATAGACCAAATTAAATGCCTCTGAATAAGCTTTCCAAAAGGTATCATATGCCTTAATTGGGCTTAAGATTAGTAAGTTAGGACAATTTAAGTGAAGGAACATCATGGATCACGATCATCCACGCCGAGAACTCAGACCCAATTTAGCCTTGATTTTGGCCTAATTTGACAATTCTGTGACACCAAATTGTAGGACTTTTTCCTTATCTATCTAGGACAACAAGATCACCGAAATCCGATACTCTATAGCACTAGTTATGCTCGTGCACAAGGCAACGAGGTCGTGATGAGTGAAAAACCAAATTAACAATGTTTTGCAATTAAGCCTAATTGCCCAATAATGTAAAAGCAAAACAATGATTGTAAAAGTGCTAATTTCCGTCTCTCTAGCTTGTGGCTATAAACTGCTATTTATGCTAAATAATCTGACCTAACCTAGACCAAATTAAGGCCTCCTAATAAGCTTCCAAACAAGGTATCATATGCCTTAATCGGCCTTGATGAGTAAGTTAGGCCAATTTAAGGAAGGCAACATCATGGACCGCGCGACCGATCCACGCAGTAGAACTCTGTGACCCAATTTAGCCTTGATTTTGGCCTAATTTGACAATTCTGTGGGAACTGGAAATTGTAGGACTTTTCCTTTATCTTCTAGTGACAAACAAGATCACCAAACTGATATATGCAGGTCAGTTATGCTCTCGCACAAGGTAACAAGGTCGATGAGTGAAAAATCCGAAATTAACAATGTTTATGCAATTTACCCAATTAAGAAAAATAATTAAAAGCAAAAAATGATTGTAAAAGTTGTCTTATTTCCTATCTCTCTTGCTTGTGTGAATGTAAAATGCTATTTGTGTTATTAATCAGACCTAACCCTAGACCAAAATTAAGGGCCTCAATAAGCTTTCCAACAAGGTATCATATGCCTTAATTGGGCTTAATTTTGAGTGTTAGGCTTTTAAGTGAAGGAGCATCATGGATTCCGCATTGATCCTTTCCGTAGAACTCTGGACCTCACTATTTTGATTTTGGCTCCACCACCTCACACTTCTTGGGAAACCTGGAAATTATATGTCCCTTCCTTTTCTTTCTGCACAAAGAACATCACCAAATCCGATATCTGTAGCCCATTTATGCTATGCGCAAGACAACAAGGCCGCACTTAGTGAAAAATCCGAAAATCAAGACTGTTTAAAATTAAGGCCACCAAGCCCCACTATGTAAAAAAGTAAAAACAATGATTGTAAAAGTCGCTTTCAATTTTCGCCTTCTGTTCTAGCTTAGTCGGGCCAGAATCACGATTAATGCTTATTAATCATGACCTAACCCTAGACCAAATTAAGAGCCTTGGAATAACTTTCCAACAAGGTATCATGTGCCTTAATTGGGTTAAAGATGAATAAAGTTAATCCCATTAATTGAAGGAACATCATGGACCGGTACATCAATCCGCGCCAGAGAACCCGGACCCCAATTTAGCCTTGATGTTGGCCTAATTTGACAAATTTGTGACACCTGAAATTGCAGACTTTTCCCTAATCATTCTAGTGACAGATGGACCACCAAAATCCGATATCTTTGCTCTCTATTTATGCTCTATGCATGTGTTTAGGCCTAGATGAGTGAAAAAATCCCAAAATTACCAATGTTTAGCAATTAAGCCCATTAACGTAAAAGCAAAATAATAATTGCAAAAGCTGCCCAATTTCCATCTCTCTCTGGCATGTGACTGTAACTGCCATTTATGCTTATTAATCATGACCTTACCCTAGACCAAAATTAGGGCCAATAAACTTCTCTCCAAAAAGGTATCATAGGCTTTAATTGGACTTCAGATAGTAAGTTAGGCCCATTTGCTAAGGAACATCATGGACCTGACTGATCCGCGCCAGAACTCGGGGACCCAATTTAGCTCTGATTTTAAACTAATTTGACAATTCTTGTGAAAACTGAATGTTGGTCTCTTCCTTATCTTTCTAGTGACAGCAAGATCACCAAAATCCATATATGTGCGCCGGGATGTTCGGAATAAGGCAAAAGGGGTCAGATGAGCGAAAATCCAAAATCAAGAATGTTTGGCAATTAATCCTAATAACGAAAGCAAAAAACAACGACGGTAAAAGTTGTCTATTCCGCCTCTTCTTTCATGTAACGTCTGTAAACTATTTATACTTATTAATCTTTAATTTAACCCAAACCAAATTAAGGACCTCTGTTTTTCCAACAAGGTATCATAAGTTTAATTAGGCTTAAGATGAGT
>JAUPTC010000011.1:10782774-10845993 GCA_030762895.1 Sophora flavescens | reverse complement strand
AATTGAGGGCCTCTGAATAAGCTTTTTCCAACAAGGTATCAAATGTCTTAATTGGGCTTAAGATGAGTAAGTTAGGCCTATTTAAGTGAAGGAACATCATAGACTGCGCACTCATCCGTGCGGAAGAACTCGGGGCCGTGTTTAGCTTTGATTTTGGCCTAATTTGACAATTCTTTACCAAACCTGAAATTGCTGGTCTCTTCCTTGTCTTTCTAGGGGCGCAAAGTCACCAAAATACGATATTTGTAGCTCAAGTTTTGTATATAACATGAAACAAGGTCGATGTGAGTGAAAAATTTAAAGAAAATTAACAATGTTTAGCAATTAAGCTGATAAAGTAAACGAGAAACAATGATTGTAAAAGTTGTCTAATTTAGTCTCTCTCTATATTTTAGGCTGTAAGCTTTGCTATTTATGCTTATTAATCTTGACTATTTCCGTACACCAAATTAGGTGCCTCACGGAATAAGCTTTCCAGAGTATCGTATGCCATAGTGGGCTTAAGGTGAAATGCAGGTGGGCCCATTTAAGTGAAGGAACATCATGGACTGCTGGCAGTCCCGCGCCCGAACCTCGGGACCCAATTTAGCTTGATTTTGGCATAATTTGACAATTCTTGTGACACCTGAAATTGTAGGTCTCTTCCTTATCTTTCTAGAGACGACAAGATCGCTTAAAATCCAATATCACATGGCCTAGTTATACTTTCTGGCAAGGCAACAAGGTTAGGATGAGTGGAAAATCCAAGGTAACAATGTTTTAACAAATTAAGCCCAATAATGTAAAATCAAAAACAATGATTGTAATGGTTGTCTAATTTCCGTCTTTCTCTGTCTTGTGCGATTTGTAAACTGCTTTTTATTCTTATTAATCCTGAACTAACCCTACACCAAGTGGGCCTCTGAATGAGCTTTCCAACAGGTATCATTTGCCTTAATTGGGCTTAAGATGAGTAAGTTAGGCCCATTTAAGTGAAGGGCATCATGGGTGAACAACGATCGCGCCCCCCATTTCGGGACCCAATTTAGCGTGATTTTGGCCTAATATGCCCAGCCAATTCTTCTGAAACACAGTAATTGTAGGTCTCTTCCTTATCCTTCTAAGACAACAAGATCACCAAAATCCGATATATGTTGCTCTAGTTATGCTCTGCGCCCAGGCAACCAAAGGTCGGTATAGTCAAATATCCGAGGAAACTTAACAACGTTTAGCAATTAAGCCCAATAATGTTAAAGCGGAAACAATGATTGTTAAAGTTGTCTAATTTCCTTTCTCTCTGGCTTGTGCTGCTGTAAACTGTTATTTATGCTTATTAATCCTGGCCCAACCCCAGACCAAATTAAGGGCATCTGAATAAGCTCTCCAACAAGGTATCATATCCTTAATTGGGCTTAAGATGAGTAAGTTAGGCCCATTTAAGTGAAAGAACATCAATGGAGGTATCCCCTCGCCGAGGAAACTTCAGGGCCTAATTTAGATTTGATTTTGCCTAATTTGAAAATTCTTCTGAAGCCTGAAATGGTAAGTCTCTTCCTTGTCTTTCTAGGGAAACAAAGTCACCAAAATCCGATATCTGTAGTAATAGTTATGCTGGGCGAGGAAAACAAAGTCGAGATAATTGAAAAATCCGAAAATTAACAATGCTCAGTAATTAAGCCAGATAATATAAAAGAAGAAACAATGATTGTAAAAGTTGTCTAATTTTTGTCTCTCTCGATTTTTGCGGCTGTAAACTTCTTTTATGTATTAATCTGACCTAACGTTAGACCAAGTGAAGGGCCTAACGAACAAGCACCAACAGGGTATCATATGCCTTAATTGGGCTTAAGATGAGTAAAGTTAGGCCCGTTTAAGTGAAGGAAAAGGATGATCCGCACCAGAGAACTCGGGACCAATTTAGCCTTAATTTTTGGCCTAATTTGACAATTCTTATCAGACCTGAAATTGTAAGTCTCACCCATATCTTTCAGAGACAACAAGATCACCAAAATCCAATATATTAGCTATAGTTATGCTCTGGGAAAGGCAACAAGGTCAGGAAGAGTGAAAAATCCAAAATTAACAATGTTTAGCAATTAAGCCCGACAATGTAAAACCAAAAACAATGATTGTAATAGTTGTCTAATTTTAAGTCTCTCTCCGGCATTGTCTGTAAACTACTATTTATTTATTAATCTGAACTAACTTTACACCAAATTAAAGGCATCGGAAGAAGCTTCCCAGCAAGGTATCATATGCCTTAAGTGGACTTAAGATGAGTAAGTTAAGAACGTTTAAGTGAAGGAACATCATGGACACTACACTAACAATCCGCCAGAGTACTCAGGGCCAATTTAGACTTGATTTTGGCCAAATTAGACAATGCTTGTGAAACACCAAATTGTAGGTTTATTCCTTATCTTTCTAACGACAACAGATCACCAAATCCGATATCCGTAGCTATATACTCCGCAAAGGAACAAGGTCGGGATGAGTGAAAAATCCAAAAATTAACAATGTTTAGGAAAACCATTAAGCCCCGATAATGTAAAAGAAAAACAATGATTGTAAAAGTTGTCAAATTTTACGTCTCTCTCCGGCTTGTGTATTTGTAATCTACTATTTAACTTTATTAATCTAAAAACCGAGACCAAATTAAGGGCATCCGAATAAGTTCTCCAACAAGGTATCAAATTCCGTAAGTGGGACTTAAGATGAGGAAATTAGGCCCATTTAAGTGAAGGAACATCATGGGATCCCGCCGGAAGAGAACTGGGACCCAATTTAGACTTGATTTTTGGCACAATAGGAAAATCGAGGTGAAACCTAGATAATGATTGTAATCTCTTCCTTATCTTTCTAGCGACAGACAAGATCACCAAAATCCAATATTTGTAGCTCTAGTTATGCTCTGCCCAAGGCAACAAGGTCGAGGATGAGTGAGAAATCCAGAAAATTAATAATGTTTAAGCCCAATTAAGCCCCAATAATGTAAAAGCGGAAATAATGATTGTAAAAAGTTGCCTCCATTTCGTCTCTCCGGCTTATAGCGGTGTAAACAGTTATTTATGCTTAATAATCCTAACCTAACCCTTAGACCAAATTAAGGGCATCTGAAGAAGGTTTCCAACAAGATACCATATGCCTTAAGTGGGATTAAGATGAAGAAGTCAGGCCCATTTAAGTGAAGGAACATCATGGAGTGCACTCGATCCGCCTTGAGAGAACTCGGGACCCAATTTAGCCTTGATTTTGGCCTAATATGACAATTCTTGCTAAACCCGAAATTGTAGGTCTCTTCCTTATATTTCTAGGGACAAGAAGATCACCAAAATCCGATATATGTTGCTCTAGTTATGCTCTGTGCATGGCAACAAGGTCAGCATGAGTCAAATATCCGAAACTTAACAATGTTCAGCAATTAAGCCCAATAATGTTAAAGCAGAAACAATGATTGTAAAAGTTGTCTAATTTCCTTCTCTCTCGGCTTGTGCGGCTGTAAACTGTTATTTATGCTTATTAAATCTGACCTAACCTGACCAAATTAAGGGCCTCTGAATAAGCTTTCCAACAAGGTATCAAATGTCTTAATTGGGCTTAAGATGAGTAAGTTAGGCCCATTTAAGTGAAGGAACATCATGGACTGCATTGATCCGCTGCGAAGAACTCGGACCGTATTTAGCTTTGATTTTGGCCTAATTTGACAATTCTTCCGAAACCTGAAATTGTAGGTCTCTTCCTTGTCTTTCTAGGGACAGCAAGGTCACCAAAATCCGATATCTGTAGCTCTAGTTATGCTCGCGCGCAAGGAAACAAGGTCGGATGAGTGAAAAATAAGAAAATTAACAATGTTTAGCAATTAAGCCCAATAAAGTAAAAGCAGAAACAATGATTGTAAAAGTTGTCTAATTTCCGTCTCTCTCTATATTTTGCGGCTGTAAACTGCTATTTATGCTTATTAATCTTGACCTAACCGTACACCAAATTAGGTGCCTCTGAATAAGCTTTCCAACAGGGTATCATATTAGGCCCATTTAAGTGAAGGAACATCATGGACTGCACACTGATCCGCGCCAGAGAACTCGGGACCCAATTTAGCTTGATTTTGGCCTAATTTGACAATTCTTGTGAATCCTGAAATTCTAGGTCTCTTCCTTATCTTTCTAGAGACAGCAAGATCACCAAAATCCAATATATGTAGCTCTAGTTATGCTCTGCGCAAGGTAACAAGGTCAGGATGAGTGGAAAATCCAAAATTAACAATGTTTAGCAATTAAGCCCAATAATGTAAAAGCAAAAACAATGATTGTAATGGTTGTCTAATTTCCGTCTTTCTCTATCTTGTGCGACTGTAAACTGCTTTTTATGCTTATTAATCCTGAACTAACCCTACACCAAATTATGGGCCTCTGAATAAGCTTTCCAACAAGGTATCATTTGCCTTAATTGGGCTTAAGATGAGTAAGTTAGGCCCATTTAAGTGAAGGAACATCATGGACTGAACACTGATCCGCTCCAGAGAACTCGGGACCCAATTTAGCCTTGATTTTGGCCTAATTTGACAATTCGTGTGAAAACTGAAATTGTAGGTCTCTTCCTTATCTTTCTAGCGATAGCAAGATCACCAAAATCCAATATCTGTAGCTCTAGTTATGCTCTGTGCAAGGCAACAAGGTCAGGATGAGTGAAAAATCCAAAAATTAACAATGTTTAGCAATTAAGCCCAATAATGTAAAACCAAAAACAATGATTGTAAAAGTTGTCTAATTTCCGTCTTTATCTGGCTTGTGCGGCTGTAAGCTTCTATTTAAGCTTATTAATCATGACCTAACCTTAGACCAAATTAAGGGCCTCTGAATAAGTTTTCCAACAAGGTATCATATTCCTCAATTGGGCTTAAGATGAGTAAGTTAGGCCCATTGAAGTGAAGGAACATCATGGACTACGCACTGATCCCCGCCAAAGAACTCAGGACCCAATCTAGCCTTGATTTTTGCCTAATTTGACAATTCTTGTGAAACCTGAAATTGTAGGTCTCTTCCTTATCTTTCTAGGGACAGCAAGATCACCAAAATCTGATATCTGTGGCTCAAGTTATGCTCTACGCAAGGCAACAAGGTCATGATGAGTGGAAAATCCGAAAATTAACAATGTCTAGCAATTAAGCCCAATAATGTAAAAGCAGAAACAATGATTGTAAAATTTGTCTAATTTCCATCTCTGGCTTGTGGGGCTATAAACTTCTATTTATGCTTATTAATCGTGACCTCACACTTGACCAAATTAAGGGACTCTGAATAAGCATTCCAACAAGGTATCATATGCCTTAATTGGGCTTAAGATGAGTAGGTTAGGCCCATTTAAGTGAAGGAACATCATGGACTGTGCATCGATCCATACCAGAGAACTCGGGACAAAACTTAGCCTTGATTTTGGCCTAATTTGAGAATTCTTGTAAAACCTGAAATTGTAGGTCTCTTCCTTATCTTTCTAGGGACATCAAGATCACCAAAATCCGATATTTGTAGCTCTAGTTATGCTTTGCGCAAGGCAACAAGGTCAGGATAAGTGAAAAATCCGAAAATTAACAATGTTTTGCAATTAAGCCCAATAATGTTAAAGCAAAAACAATGATTGTAAAAGTTGTCTAATTTCCGTCTCTCTCTGGCTTGTGTGACTGTAAACTGCTATTTATGCTTCATAATACTAACATAACCCTAGACCAAATTAAGGACCTCTGAATAAGATTTTCAACAAGGTATCATATGCATTAATTGGGCATAAGATGAGTAAGTTATGCCCATTTAAGTGAAGGAACATCATGGACTGCGCACTCATCCGCGCCAAAGAACTCGGGACCCAATTTAACCTTGATTTTGTCCTAATTTGACAATTCTTGTGAAACATGAAATTCTAGGTCTCTTCCTTATCTTTCTAGGGACAACAAGATCACCAAAATCCGATATCTACAGCTCTAGTTATGCTTCTGCAAGGCAACAAAGTCGGGATGAGTTAAAAATCCGAAAATTAACAATTTTATCAATTAAGCCCAATAATGTAAAAGCAAAAACAATGATTGTAAAAGTTGTCTAATTTTCTCTCTCTCCGGCTTGTGCGGCTGTAAACTGCTATTTATGTATTAAGCGTGACATATCCCTAGACCAAATTAAGGGCCTCTGAATAAGCTTTCCAACAAGGTATCATATGCCTTAATTGGGCTTAAGATGAGTAAGTTAGGCCCATTTAAGTGAAGAGACATCATGGACTGTGCACTGATCGAAGCCAGAGAACTCGGGACCCAATTTAGCATTGATTTTGGCCTAGTTTGACAATTTTTGTGTCACCTGAAATTATAGGTCTCTTCCTTATCTTTCTAGGGACTACAAGATCACCAAAATCCGATATATGTAGCTCTAGTTATGATCTGCACAAGGCAAGTCAGGATGAGTGAAAAATCGGAAAATTAACAACGTTTACTAATTAAGCCCAATTGAGCCCAATAATGTAAAAGCAAAAGCAATGATTGTAAAAGTTGTCTAACTTTCGTTTCTCTCTGGCTTGTGCGGCTGTAAACTGCTATTTATGCTTATTAATCTTGACCTAACCCTATACCAAATTAAGGGCCTCTGAATAAGCTTTCCAACAAGGTATCATATGCCATAATTGGGCTTAAGATGAGTAAATTAGGCACATTTAAGTGAAGGAACATCATGGACTGCGCACTAATCCCGCATGAGAGAACTCGGGACCCAATTTAGCCTTGATTTTGGCATAATTTGTCTATTCTTGTGAAACCTGAAATTGTTGGTCTATTACTTATCTTTCTAGGGACAGACAAGATCACCAAAATCCGATATCTGTAGCTCTAGTTATGCTCTCTGGCAAGGCAACAAGGTCGGGATGAGTGAAAAATCCCAAAATTAACAATGTTTAGCAATTAAGCCAAATAATGTAAAAGCAAAAACATTGATTGTAAAAGTTGTCTAATTTCCGTCTCTCTGGCTTGTTGTGCGGCTGTAAACTGCTATTTATGCTTATTAATCCATGACCTAACCCTAAACCAAATTAAGGGCCTCTGAATAAGCTTTCCAACAAGGTATCATATGCCTTAATTGGGCTTAAGATGAGTAAGTTAGGCCCTTTTAAGTGAAGGAACATCATGGGACTGCGCCTTGATCGCTTGCAAGAGAACTCGGGACCCAATTTAGCCTTGATTTTGTCCCAATTTGACAATTCTTGTGAAACCTGAAATTGTAGGTCTCTTCCTTTTCTTTCTAGGGACAGCAAGATCACCAAAATCCGATATTTGTAGCTATAGTTATGCTCTACGCAAGGCAACAAGGTCGGGATGAGTGAAAAATCCGAAAATTAACAATGTTTAGCAATTAAGCCCAATAATGTAAAAGCAAAAAAAAAGAAGGTAAAACTTGTCTAATTTTTCTCTCTCTCTGGCTTGTGCGGCTGTAAACTGCTATTTATGCTTATTAATCCCGACCTAACCTAGACCAAATTAAGGGCCTCTTAATAAGCTTTCCAACAAGGTATCATATGCCTTAATTGGGCTTAAGATGAGTAAGTTAGGCCCATTTAAGTGAAGGAACATCATGGGACATATGCGATAATTGCCGGAAGAACTTCGTGACCCAATACGGTCTTGATTTTGGCCTTATTTGACAATTCTTGTGAAACCTGAAATTGTAGGTCTCACCTTATATTTCAAGAGCACGTAACATCACCAAAATACGATATTTGTAGCTCCATTTATGCTTTGGCAAGACAACAAGGTCAGGATGAGTGAAAAATCCGAAAATGAACAATGTTTAGCAATTAACGCCAATTAAGCCCAATAATGTTAAAGTAAAAACAATGATTGTAAAAGTTGTCTAATTTTCGTCTCTCTCTGGCTTGTGTGGTTGTAAACTGCTATTTATGCTTATTAATCCTGACCTAACCCTTAGACCAAATTAAGAGCCTCCGAATAAGCTTTCCAACAAGGTATCATATGCCTTAATTGGGCTTAAGATGAGTAAGTTAGGCCCCTTTTAAGTGAAGGAACATCATGGACTGCACAATATTCCATGCTCGAGAACTCGGGACCCAATTTAGCCTTGATGTTGGCCTAATTTGACAATTCTTGTGACACACGAAATTGTAGGTCTCTTCCTTATCTTTCTAGGGACAACAAGATCACCAAAATCGATATCGTGTGCTCTAGTTATGCTCTGCGCAACGCAACAAGGTCAGGTTGAGTGAAAAATCCGAAAATTAACAATGTTTAGCAATTAAGCCCAATAATGTAAAAGCAAAAACAATAATTGTAAAAGTTGTCTAATTTCTGTCTCTCTTTGGCTTGTGTGACTGTAAACTGCTATTAATGCTTATTAATAATGACCTAACTCTAGACCAAATTAAAGGCCTCTGAATAAGCTTTCCAACAAGGTATCATATGCCTTAATTGGACTTAAGGTGAGTAAGATAGGACCATTTAAGTGAAGTAACATCATGGACTGTTCAGACCCGGAGACTCGGGAACCAATTTAGCCTTGATTTTGGCCAAATTTGACAACTCTTGTGAAAACTGAAATTGTAGGTCTCTTCCTTATCTTTCTAGCGATAGCAAGATCATCAAAATCCAATATCTGTAGCTCTAGTTATGCTCTGCGCAAGGCAACAAGGTCAGGATGAGTGAAAAATCCAAAAATTAACAATGTTTAGCAATTAAGCCCAATAATGTAAAAGCAAAAACAATGATTGTAAAAGTTGTCTAATTTCCATCTTCTCGGCTTGTGCGGCTGTAATCTTCTATTTATGCTTATTAATCTGACCTAAACCTAGACCAAATTAAGGGCCTCACGAATAAGTTTTCCATCAAGGTATCATATTTTCCTAATTGGGCTTAAGATGAGTAAGTTAGGCCCATTTAAGTGAAGGAACATCATGGATGCGTCTTGATCCGCGCGAAGAACTCGGGACCCAATTTAGCTTTGATTTTGGCCTAATAGGACAATTATTGTGAAACCTGAAATTGTAGGTCTCTTCCTTATCTTTCTAGACGTGAAAAGATCACCAAAATCCAATATTTGTAGCTCTAGTTATGCTGCGCCCAAGGCAACAAGGTCGGGATGAGTGAGAAATCCGAAAATTAATAATATTTAGCAATTAAGCCCAATTAATCCCGATAATGCAGGGGAAATAATGATTGTAAAAGTTGCCTCATTTCCGTCTCTCTCGACTTGTCTGGCTTCAAGCGCTATTTATGCTTAATAATCCTAACCTAACCCTAGACCAAATTAAGGGCATCCGAATAAGGTTTCCAACAAGGTACCATATGCCTTAATTGGGATTAAGATCGATTAAGTCAGGCCCATTTAAGTGAAGGAACATCATGGCTGCCATTGATCGCGCTGAAGAACTTCGGGACCCAATTTATCCTTGATTTTGGCCTAATATGACAATTCTTGTGACACTGAAATTGTAGGTCTCTTCCTTATATTTCTAAGGACAACAAGATCACCAAAATCCGATATATGTTGCTCTAGTTATGCTCTGTGCATGGCAACAAGGTCGAGGATGAGTCAAATATCCGAAACTTAACAATGTTTAGCAATTAAGCCCAATAATATTAAGCAGAAACAATGATTGTAAAAGTTGTCTAATTTCCTTCTCTCTCGGCTTGTCGGCTGTAAACTGTTATTTATGCTTATTAATCCTGACCTAACCCGACCAAATTAAGGGCCTCCGAATAAGCTTTCCAACAAGGTATCAAATGTCTTAATTGGGCTTAAGATGAGTAAGTTAGGCCCATTTAAGTGAAGGAACATCATGGTCTGGCGCACTCATCCGTGCCCCGGAGAACTCGGGACCGTATTTAGCTTTGATTTTGGCCTAATTTGACAATTCTTCTGAAACACGAAATTGTAGGTCTCTTCCTTGTCTTTCTAAGGGACAGCAAGGTCACCAAAATGCGATATCCGTAGCTCAAGTTATGCCTGCCAAGGAAACAAGGTCGGGGAGTGAAAAATAAGAAAATTAACAATGTTTAGCAATTAAGCCCAATAAAGTAAAAGCAGAAACAATGATTGTAAAAGTTGTCTAATTTCCGTCTCTCTCTATATTTTGCTTACTGTAAGCGCTATTTATGCTTATTAATCTTGACCTAACCGTACACCAAATTAGGTGCCTCCGAATAAGCTTTCCAACAAGGTATCATATTAGGCCCATTTAAGTTAAGAAGGAACATCATGGGTTGCACCTTGATCCGCGCTGGAGAACTCTGGACCCAATTTAGCTTGATTTTGGCCTAATTTGACAATTCTTGTGAATCCTGAAATTCTAGGTCTCTTCCTTATCTTTCTAGAGACAGCAAGATCACCAAAATCCAATATATGTAGCTCTAGTTATGCTCTGCGCAAGGTAACAAGGTCAGGATGAGTGGAAAATCCAAAATTAACAATGTTTAGCAATTAAGCCCAATAATGTAAAAGCAAAAACAATGATTGTAATGGTTGTCTAATTTCCGTCTTTCTCTATCTTGTGCGACTGTAAACTGCTTTTTATGCTTATTAATCCTGAACTAACCCTACACCAAATTATGGGCCTCTGAATAAGCTTTCCAACAAGGTATCATTTGCCTTAACTGGGCTTAAGATGAGTAAGTTAGGCCCATTTAAGTGAAGGAACATCATGGACTGAACACTGATCCGCGCCAGAGAACTCGGGACCCAATTTAGCCTTGATTTTGGACTAATTTGACAATTCTTGTGAAAACTGAAATTGTAGGTCTCTTCCTTATCTTTCTAGCGATAGCAAGATCACCAAAATCCAATATCTGTAGCTCTAGTTATGCTCTGTGCAAGGCAACAAGGTCAGGATGAGTGAAAAATCCAAAAATTAACAATGTTTAGTAATTAAGCCCAATAATGTAAAACCAAAAACAATGATTGTAAAAGTTGTCTAATTTCCGTCTTTATCTGGCTTGTGCGGCTGTAAGCTTCTATTTAAGCTTATTAATCATGACCTAACCTTAGACCAAATTAAGGGCCTCTGAATAAGTTTTCCAACAAGGTATCATATTCCTCAATTGGGCTTAAGATGAGTAAGTTAGGCCCATTGAAGTGAAGGAACATCATGGACTACGCACTGATCCCCGCCAAAGAACTCAGGACCCAATCTAGCCTTGATTTTTGCCTAATTTGACAATTCTTGTGAAACCTGAAATTGTAGGTCTCTTCCTTATCTTTCTAGGGACAGCAAGATCACCAAAATCTGATATCTGTGGCTCAAGTTATGCTCTGCGCAAGGCAACAAGGTCATGATGAGTGGAAAATCCGAAAATTAACAATGTCTAGCAATTAAGCCCAATAATGTAAAAGCAGAAACAATGATTGTAAAATTTGTCTAATTTCCATCTCTGGCTTGTGCGGCTATAAACTTCTATTTATGCTTATTAATCGTGACCTCACACTTGACCAAATTAAGGGACTCTGAATAAGCATTCCAACAAGGTATCATATGCCTTAATTGGGCTTAAGATGAGTAGGTTAGGCCCATTTAAGTGAAGGAACATCATGGACTGTGCATCGATCCATACCAGAGAACTCGGGACAAAACTTAGCCTTGATTTTGGCCTAATTTGAGAGTTCTTGTAAAACCTGAAATTGTAGGTCTCTTCCTTATCTTTCTAGGGACAGCAAGATCACCAAAATCCGATATCTGTAGCTCTAGTTATGCATTGCGCAAGGCAACAAGGTCAGGATAAGTGAAAAATCCGAAAATTAACAATGTTTTGCAATTAAGCCCAATAATGTTAAAGCAAAAACAATGATTGTAAAAGTTGTCTAATTTCCGTCTCTCTCTGGCTTGTGTGACTGTAAACTGCAATTTATGCTTATTAATACTAACATAACCCTAGACCAAATTAAGGACCTTTGAATAAGATTTTCAACAAGGTATCATATGCATTAATTGGGCTTAAGATGAGTAAGTTATGCCCATTTAAGTGAAGGAACATCATGGACTCGCGATTGTCTGCAGCCAAAGAACTCAGGACCCAATTTAGCCTTGATTTTGTCCAATTCTGACAATTCTTGTGAAACATGAAATTTTAGGTCTCTTCCGTATCTTTTGAGGGACAGCAAGATCACCAAAATCCGATATCTGTAGCTCTAGTTATGCTCTGCGCAAGGCAACAAGGTCAGGATGAGTTAAAAATCAGAAAATTAACAATTTTATCAATTAAGCTCAATAATGTAAAAGCAAAAACAATGATTGTAAAAGTTGTCTAATTTTCGTCTCTCTACAGCATGCGGCTGTAAACTGCTATTTATGTATTAAGCGTGACCTAAACCTAGACCAAATTAAGGGCCTCCGAATAAGCTTTCCAACAAGGTATCTTTTGCCTTAATTGGGCTTAAGATGAGTAGGTTAGGCCCATTTAAGTGAAGGAAGATCATGGATGTGGTATCGATCCCGCCGGAGAACTCGGGACCCAATTTAGTCTTGATTTTAGCCTAATTTGACAATTCTTGTGAAACCTGAAATATTAGGTCTCTTCCATATCTTTCTAGGGACTACAAGATCACCAAAATCCGATATTTGTAACTCAAGTTATGCTCTGCGCAACGCAACAAGGTCAGGATGAGTGAAAAATACGAAAATTAACAATGTTTAGCAATTAAGCCCAATAATGTAAAAGCAAAAACAACGATTGTAAAAGTTGTCTAATTTCCGTCTTTCTCTTACTTGTGTGACTGTTAACTGCTATTTATGCTTATTAATCTTGACCTAACCCTATACCAAATTAAGGGCCTCTGAGTAAGCTTTTTAACAAGGTATTATATGCCATAATTGGGCTTAAGATGAGTAAGTTAGGCCTATTTAAGTGAAAGAACTTCATGGATAGTGCGCATTGATCCGCGCCAATGAACTCGGGACCCAATTTAGCCTTGATTTTGGCCTAATTTGATTATTCTTGTGACACCTGAAATTGTTGGTCTCTTCCTTATCTTTCTAGTGACAACAAGATCACCAAAATTCGATATCTGTAGCTCTAGTTATGCTCTGTGCAAGACAACAAGGTCAGGATGAGTAAAAAATCCGAAAATTAACAATGTTGAGCAATTAAGAAGAATTAAGCAAAATAATGTAAAACAAAAACATTGATTGTAAAAGTTGTCTAATTTCCGTCTCTCTATGGCTTGTATGGATGAGAACTGCTATTTATGCTTATTAATCATGACCTATCCCAAAACTAAATTAAGGGCCTCTGAATAAGCTTTCCAACAAGGTATCATATGCCTTAATTGGGCTTAAGATGAGTAAGTTAGGCCCTTTTAAGTGAAGGAACATCATGGACTGCGCAGTGATCGTTGCAAGAGAACTCGGGACCCAATTAGCCTTGATTTTGTCCCAATTTGACAATTCTTGTGAAACTTGAAATTATAGGTCTCTTCCTTTTCTTTCTAGGGACAGCAACATCTCCAAAATCTGATATTTGTCGCTATAGTTATGCCCTACGCAAGGCAACAAGGCCAGGATGAGTTAAAAATCCAAAAATTAACAATGTTTAGCAATTAAGCTCAATAATGTAAAAGAAAAAACAATGATTGTAAAAGTTGTGTAAATTCTGTCTCTCTCTGTCTTGTGCGGCTGTAAACTGCTATTTATGCTTATTAATCCTGACCTATCCCAAGACCAAATTAGGGGCCTCTTAATAAGCTTTCCAACAAGGTATCATATGCCTTAATTGGGCTTAAGATGAGTAAGTTAGGCCCATTTAAGTGAAGGAACATCATGGGCTGTGCACTGATCCGTGCCAGAGAACTCGTGACCCAATACAGTCTTGATATTGGCCTTATTTGACATTTCTTGTGAAACCTGAAATTGTAGGTCTCACCTTATATTTCAAGGAACAGCAACATCACCAAAATCTGATATTTGTAGCTCCATTTATGCTATGCGCAAGACAACAAGGTCAGGATGAGTGAAAAATCCGAAAATGAACAATGTTTAGCAATTAAGGCCAATTAAGCCCAATAATGTAAAAGTAAAAAACAATGATTGTAAAAGTTGTCTAATTTTCGTCTCTCTCTGGCTTGTGCGGCTGTAAACTTCTATTTATGTTTATTAATCCTGACCTAATCCTAGACCAAATTAAGAGCCTCTGAATAAGCTTTCCAACAAGGTATCATATGCCTTAATTGGGCTTAAGATGAGTAAGTTAAGCCCTTTAAGTGAAGGAACATCATGGACTGCACAATATTCCACGCCTGAGAACTTGGGGACCCAATTTAGCCTTGATGTTGGCCTAATTTGACAATTCTTGTGACACCTGAAATTGTAGGTCTCTTCCTTATCATTCTAGGGACAACAAGATCACCAAAATCCGATATCTGTAGCTCTAGTTATGCTCTGCGCAAGGCAACAAGGTTAGGATGAGTGGAAAATCCAAAATTAACAATGTTTAGCAATTAAGCCCAATAATGTAAAATCAAAAACAATGATTGTAATGGTTGTCTAATTTCCGTCTTTCTCTGTCTTGTGCAGTTGTAAACTGCTTTTTATTCTTATTAATCCTGAACTAACCCTACACCAAATTATGGGCCTCTGAATAAGCTTTCCAACAAGGTATCATATGCCTTAATTGGACTTAAGGTGAGTAAGTTAGGACCATTTAAGTGAAGGAACATCATGGACTGAACACTGATCCGCGCTGAGAATCGGGGGAACCAATTTAGCCTTGATTTTGGCCAAATTTGACAACTCTTGTGAAACCTGAAATTGTAGGTCTCTTCCTTATCTTTCTAGGGACAGCAAGATCACCAAAATCCGATATCTGTAGCTCTAGTTATGCTCTGTCCAAGGCAACAAGGTCAGGATGAGTGAAAAATCCGAAAATTAACAATGTTTAGCAATTAATCCCAATAATGTAAAAGCAGAAACAATGATGGTAAAAGTTGTCTAATTTCCGCCTCTCTCTGTCTTGCACGGATGTAAACTAATATTTAAGCTTACAAATTCTGACCTAACCCTAGAACAAATTAAGGGCCTCTGAATAAGCTTTCCAACAAGGTATCATATGCCTCAATTGGGCTTAAGATGAGTAAGTCAGGCCCACTTAAGTGAAGGAACATCATGGACTGCGTACTAATCCGCGCCAGAGAACTCGGGACCCAATTTAGCTTTGATATTGGCCTAATAGGACAATTATTGTGAAACCTGTAATTGTAGGTCTCTTCCTTATCTTTCTAGCGACAGCAAGATCACCAAAATCCAATATTTGTACCTCTAGTTATGCTCTGCGCAAGGCAACAAGGTCAGGATGAGTGAGAAATCTGAAAATTAATAATATTTAGCAATTAAGCCCAATTAATCCCAATAATGTAAAAGCAGAAACAATGATTGTAAAAGTTGCCTCATTTCCGTCTCTCTCTGACTTGTGCGGCTGTAAACAGCTATTTATGCTTAATAATCCTGACCTAACCCTAGACCAAATTAAGGGCATCTGAATAAGCTTTCCAACAAGATACCATATGCCTTAATTGGGATTAAGATGAGTAAGTCAGGCCCATTTAAGTGAAGGAACATCATGGACTGCACACTGATCCGCGCCAGAGAACTCGGGACCCAATTTTTCCTTTATTTTGGCCTAATATGACAATTCTTGCGAAACCTGAAATTGTAGGTCTCTTACTTATCTTTCTAAGGACAACAAGATCACCAAAATCCGATATATGTTGCTCTATTTATGCTCTGCGCAAGGCAACAAGGCCAGTATGAGTCAAATATCGGAAACTTAACAATGTTTAGCAATTAAGCCCAATAATGTTAAAGCAGAAACAATGATTGTAAAAGTTGTCTAATTTCCTTCTCTCTGGCTTGTGCGGCTGTAAACTGTTATTTATGCTTATTAATCCTGACATAACCCTGACCAAATTAAGGGCCTCTGAATAAGCTTTTCAACAAGGTATCAAATGTCTTAATTGGGCTTAAGATGAGTAAGTAAGGCCCATTTAAGTGAAGGAACATCATGGACTGCACACTCATCCGTGCCAAAGAACTCGGGACCGTATTTAGCTTTGATTTTGGCCTAATTTGACAATTCTTCTGAAACCTGAAATTGTAGGTCTCTTCCTTGTCTTTCTAGGGACTGCAAGGTCACCAAAATGCGATATTTGTAGCTCAAGTTATGCTCTGCGCAAGGAAACAAGGTCAGTATGAGTGAAAAATAAGAAAATTAACAATGTTTAGCAATTAAGCCCAATAAAGTAAAAGCAGAAACAATGATTGTAAAAGTTGTCTAATTTCCGTTTCTCTCAATATTTTGCAGCTGTAAACTGCTATTTATGCTTATTAATCTTGACCTAACCGTACACCAAATTAAGTGCTTCTGAATAAGCTTTCCAACAGGGTATCATATTAGGCCCATTTCAGGGAAGTAACATCATGGACTGCACACTGATCCGCGCCAGAGAACTCGGGACCCAATTTAGCTTGATTTTGGCCTAATTTGACAATTCTTGTGAAACCTGAAATTCTAGGTCTCTTCCTTATCTTTCTAGAGACAGCAAGATCACCAAAATCCAATATATGTAGCTCATAATTATGCCCTGCGCAAGGTAACAAGGTCAGGATGAGTGGAAAATCCAAAATTAACAATGTTTAGCAATTAAGCCCAATAATGTAAAAGCAAAAACAATGATTGTAATGGTTGTCTAATTTCCGTCTTTCTCTGTCTTGTGCGACTGTAAACTGCTTTTTATGCTTATTAATCCTGAACTAACCCTACACCAAATTATGGGCCTCTGAATAAGCTTTCCAACAAGGTATCATTTGCCTTAATTGGGCTTAAGATGAGTAAGTTAGGCCCATTTAAGTGAAGGAACATCATGGACTGAACACTGATCCGCGCCAGAGAACTCGGGACCCAATTTAGCCTTGATTTTGGCCTAATTTGACAATTCTTGTGAAAACTGAAATTGTAGGTCTCTTCCTTATCTTTCTAGCGATAGCAAGATCACCAAAATCCAATATCTGTAGCTCTAGTTATGCTCTGTGCAAGGCAACAAGGTCAGGATGAGTGAAAAATCCAAAAATTAACAATGTTTAGCAATTAAGCCCAATAATGTAAAACCAAAAACAATGATTGTAAAAGTTGTCTAATTTCCGTCTTTATCTGGCTTGTGCGGCTGTAAACGTCTATTTAAGCTTATTAATCCTGACCTAACCTTAGACCAAATTAAGGGCCTCTGAATAAGTTTTCCAACATGGTATCATATTCCTCATTTGGGCTTAAGATGAGTAAGTTAGGCCCATTGAAGTGAAGGAACATCATGGACTGCGCACTGATCCTCGCCAAAGAACTCAGGACCCAATCTAGCGTTGATTTTTGCCTAATTTGACAATTCTTGTGAAACCTGAAATTGTAGGTCTCTTCCTTATCTTTCTAGGGACAGCAAGATCACCAAAATCTGATATCTGTAGCTCAAGTTATGCTCTGCGCAAGGCAACAAGGTCATGATGAGTGGAAAATCCGAAAATTAACAATGTCTAGCAATTAAGCCCAAAAATGTAAAAGCAGAAACAATGATTGTAAAATTGGTCTAATTTCCGTCTCTGGCTTGTGGGGCTATAAACTTCTATTTATGCTTATTAATCGTGACCTCACACTTGACCAAATTAAGGACCTCTGAATAAGCATTCCAACAAGGTATCATATGCCTTAATTGGGCTTAAGATGAGTAGGTTAGGCCCATTTAAGTGAAGGAACATCATGGACTGTGCATCGATCCATACCAGAGAACTCGGGACAAAACTTAGCCTTGATTTTGGCCTAATTTGAGAATTCTTGTGAAACCTGAAATTGTAGGTCTCTTCCTTATCTTTCTAGGGACAGCAAGATCACCAAAATCCGATATCTGTAGCTCTAGTTATGCTTTGCGCAAGGCAACAAGGTCAGGATAAGTGAAAAATCCGAAAATTAACAATGTTTTGCAATTAAGCCCAATAATGTTAAAGCAAAAACAATGATTGTAAAAGTTGTCTAATTTCCGTCTCTCTCTGGCTTGTGTGACTGTAAACTGCTATTTATGCTTATTGATCCTAACATAGCCCTAGACCAAATTAAGGACCTCTGAATAAGATTTTCAACAAGGTATCATATGCATTAATTGGGCTTAAGATGAGTAAGTTATGCCCATTTAAGTGAAGGAACATCATGGACTACGCGCTGATCTGCGCCAAAGAACTCAGGACCCAATTTAGCCTTGATTTTGTCCAATTCTGACAATTCTTGTGAAACATGAAATTTTAGGTCTCTTCCGTATCTTTTGAGGGACAGCAAGATCACCAAAATCCGATATCTGTAGCTCTAGTTATGCTCTGCGCAAGGCAACAAAGTCAGGATGAGTTAAAAATCAGAAAATTAACAATTTTATCAATTAAGCCCAATAATGTAAAAGCAAAAACAATGATTGTAAAAGTTGTCTAATTTTCATCTCTCTCTGGCTTGTGCGGCTGTAAACTGCTATTTATGTATTAAGCGTGACCTAAACCTAGACCAAATTATGGGCCTCTGAATAAGCTTTCCAACAAGGTATCATTTGCCTTAATTGGGCTTAAGATGAGTAGGTTAGGCCCATTTAAGTGAAGGAACATCATGGACTGTGTATCGATCCGTACCAGAGAACTCGGGACCCAATTTAGTCTTGATTTTAGCCTAATTTGACAATTCTTGTGAAACCTGAAATATTGGGTCTCTTCAATATCTTTCTAGGGACTACAAGATCACCAAAATCCGATATTTGTAACTCAAGTTATGCTCTGCGCAACGCAACAAGGTCAGGATGAGTGAAAAATACGAAAATTAACAATGTTTAGCAATTAAGCCCAATAATGTAAAAGCAAAAACAACGATTGTAAAAGTTGTCTAATTTCCGTCTTTCTCTTATTTGTGTGACTGTTAACTGCTATTTATGCTTATTAATCTTGACCTAACCCTATACCAAATTAAGGGCCTCTGAGTAAGCTTTTTAACAAGGTATCATATGCCTTAATTGGGCTTAAGATGAGTAAGTTAGGCCTATTTAAGTGAAAGAACTTCATGGATAGTGCGCATTGATCCGCGCCAATGAACTCGGGACCCAATTTAGCCTTGATTTTGGCCTAATTTGATTATTCTTGTGAAACCTAAAATTGTTGGTCTCTTCCTTATCTTTCTAGTGACAACAAGATCACCAAAATTCGATATCTGTAGCTCTAGTTATGCTCTGTGCAAGACAACAAGGTCAGGATGAGTAAAAAATCCGAAAATTAACAATGTTGAGCAATTAAGAAGAATTAAGCAAAATAATGTAAAACAAAAACATTGATTGTAAAAGTTGTCTAATTTTCGTCTCTCTATGACTTGTATGACTGTAAACTGCTATTTATGCTTATTAATCATGACCTATCCCAAAACTAAATTAAGGGCCTCTGAATAAGCTTTCCAACAAGGTATCATATGCCTTAATTGGGCTTAAGATGAGTAAGTTAGGCCCTTTTAAGTGAAGGAACATCATGGACTGCGCAGTGATCGTTGCAAGAGAACTCGGGACTCAATTAGCCTTGATTTTGTCCCAATTTGACAATTCTTGTGAAACTTGAAATTATAGGTCTCTTCCTTTTCTTTCTAGGGACAGCAACATCTCCAAAATCTGATATTTGTCGCTATAGTTATGCCCTAAGCAAGGCAACAAGGTCAGGATGAGTGAAAAATCCAAAAATTAACAATGTTTAGCAATTAAGCTCAATAATATAAAAGAAAAAACAATGATTGTAAAAGTTGTGTAAATTATGTCTCTCTCTGTCGTGTGCGGCTGTAAACTGCTATTTATGCTTATTAATCCTGACCTATCCCAGGACCAAATTAGGGGCCTCTTAATAAGCTTTCCAACAAGGTATCATATGCCTTAATTGGGCTTAAGATGAGTAAGTTAGGCCCATTTAAGTGAAGGAACATCATGGACTGTGCACTGATCCGTGCCAGAGAACTCGTGACCCAATACAGTCTTGATATTGGCCTTATTTGACAATTCTTGTGAAACCTGAAATTGTAGGTCTCACCTTATATTTCAAGGAACAGCAACATCACCAAAATCCGATATTTGTAGCTCCATTTATGCTATGCGCAAGACAACAAGGTCAGGATGAGTGAAAAATCCGAAAATGAACAATGTTTAGCAATTAACGCCAATTAAGCCCAATAATGTTAAAGTAAAAACAATGATTGTAAAAGTTGTCTAATTTTCGTCTCTCTCTGGCTTGTGTGGCTGTAAACTGCTATTTATGCTTATTAATCCTGACCTAACCCTAGACCAAATTAAGAGCCTCTGAATAAGCTTTCCAACAAGGTATCATATGCCTTAATTGGGCTTAAGATGAGTAAGTTAAGCCCTTTAAGTGAAGGAACATCATGGACTGCACAATATTCCATGCCTGAGAACTCGGGGACCCAATTTAGCCTTGATGTTGGCCTAATTTGACAATTCTTGTGACACCTGAAATTGTAGGTCTTTTCCTTATCATTCTAGGGACAACAAGATCACCAAAATCCGATATCTGTAGCTCTAGTTATGCTCTGCGCAATCCAACAAGGTCAGGATGAGTGAAAAATCCGAAAATTAACAATGTTTAGCAATTAAGCCCAATAATGTAAAAGCAAAAACAATAATTGTAAAAGTTGTCTAATTTCCGTCTCTCTTTGGCTTGTGTGACTGTAAACTGCTATTAATGCTTATTAATAATGACCTAACCCTAGACCAAATTAAAGGCCTCTGAATAAGCTTTCCAACAAGGTATCATATGCCTTAATTGGACTTAAGGTGAGTAAGTTAGGACCATTTAAGTGAAGGAACATCATGGACTGTGCACAGATCCGCGCCAGAGAACTGGGGAACCAATTTAGCCTTGATTTTGGCCAAATTTGACAACTCTTATGAAACCTGAAATTGTAGGTCTCTTCCTTATCTTTCTAGGGACAGCAAGATTACCAAAATCTGATATATGTAGCTCCAGTTATGCTCTGCACAAGGCAACAAGGTCAAGATGAGGGAAAAATCCGAAAATTAACATTGTTTAGCAATTAAGCCTAATAACGTAAAAGCAAAAACAATGTTTGTAAAAGTTGTCTAATTTCCGTCTCTCTCTAACTTGTGCGGCTGTAAACTGCTATTTATGCTTATTAATCCTGACCTAACCCTAGACCAAATTAAGGACATCTGAATAAGCTTTCCAACAAGGTATCATATGCCTTAATTGGGCTTAAGATGAGTAAGTCAGACCCTTTTAAGTGAAGGAATATTATGCACTGCACACTGATCCTTGCAAGAGAACTCGGGACCCAATTTATCCTTGATTTTGGCCTAATTTGACAATCTTGTTAAACCTGAAATTTTAGGTCTCTTCCTCATCGTTCTAGGGACAGCAAGTTCACCAAAATCCTATATCGGTAGCTCTAGTTATGCTCTGTGCAAGGCAACAAGGTCAAGATGAGTGAAAAATCCGAAAATTAACAATGTTTAGCAATTAAGACCAATTAATCCCAATAATGTAAAACCAAAAACAATGATTGTAAAAGTTGTCTGATTTCTGTCTCACTCTGACTTGTGCGGCTGTAAACTGTTATTTATGCTTATTAATTCTAACCTAACCCTGGCCCAAATTAAAGGCCTCTGAATAAGCTTTCCAACAAGGTATCATATGCCTCACTTGAGTTTAAGATGAGTAAGTTAGGCCCCATTTAAGTGAAGGAACATCATGGACTGCGTACTAATCCGCGTCAGAGAACTCGGGACCCAATTTAGCCTTGATTTTGGCCTAATTTGACAATTCTTGTGAAACCTAAAATTGTAGGCCTCTTCCTTATCTTTCTAGGGACAACAAGATCACCAAAATCCGATATCTGTAGCAAAAGTTATGCACGCGTAAGGCAACAAGGCCAGGATTAGTGAAAAATCGAAAAATTAACAATGTTTAGCAATTAAGCTCAATAATATAAAAACAAAAACAACGATTATAAAAGCAGTCTAATTTTCGTCTCTCTCTGGCTTGTGTGGCTGTAAAATGCTATTTATGCTTATTAATCGTGACCAAACCCTAGACCAAATTAAGGGCCTCTGAATATGCTTTCTAACAAGGTATCACACGCCTTAATTGGGCTTAAAATGAGTAAGTTAGGCCCATTTAGGTGAAGGAACTTCATGGACAGTGCCCTGATCTGCGCCAGAGAACTCGAGACCCAATTTAGAATTGATTTTGGCCTAATTTGACAATTCTTGTGAAACCTGAAATTGTATGTCTCTTCCTTATCTTTCTTGGGACAACAAGATCACCAAAATCCGATATCTGTAGATCTAGTTATGCTCTGCGCAAGGCAACAAGGTCAAGATGAGTGAAAAATCGAAAATTTAACAATGTTTAGCAATTAAGCCCAATAATGTAAAAGCAGAAACAATGATTGTAAAAGTTGTCTAATTTCCTTCTCTCTGGCTTGTACGACTGTAAACTGTTATTTATGCTTATTAATCCTGACCTAACCCTGACAAAATTAAGGGCCTCTGAATAAGCTTTCCAACAAGGTATCAAATGTCTTAATTGGGCTTAAGATGAGTAAGTTAGGCCCATTTAAGTGAAGGAACATCATGGACTGCGCACTCATCCGTGCCAAAGAACTCGGCACCGTATTTAGCTTTGATTTTGGCCTAATTTGACAATTCTTCTGAAACCTGAAAATGTAGGTCTCTTCCTTGTCTTTCTAGGGACTACAAGGTCACCAAAATCCGATATTTGTAGCTCAAGTTATGCTCTGCGCAAGGCAACCAGGTCAGGATGAGTGAAAAATCCGAAAATTAACAATGTTTAGCAATTAAGACCAATAATGTAAAAGCAATAACAATGATTGTAAAAGTTGTCTAATTTCCGTCTATCTCTAGCTTGTGCGGCTGTAAATAGCTATTTATGCTTATTAATCCTAACCTAACCCTAGACCAAATTAAGGGCGTCTTCATAAACTTTCCAACAAGGTATCATATGCCTTACTTGAGCTTAAGATGAGTAAATTAAGCCATTTAAGTGAAGGAACATCATGGACTGCACACTAATCCGCACGAGAAAACTCGGAACCCAGGATGAGTGAAAAATCCAAAAATTAGCAATGTTTAGCAACTAAAGGGCCTCTGAATAAGCTTTCCAACAAGGTATCATATGCCTTACTTGAGCTTAAGATGAGTAGGTTAGGCCCATTTAAGTGAAGGAACATCATGGACTGCGCACAAATCCGTGCCAGAGAACTCGGGACCCAATTTAGCCTTGATTTTGGCCTAATTTGACAATTCTTGTGAAACCTGAAATTTTAGGTTTCTTCCTTATCTTTCTAGGGACAGCAAGATCACCAAAATCCGATATCTGTAACTCTTGTTATGCTCTGCACAAGGCAACAAGGTAAGGATGAGTGAAAGATCCGAAAATTAACAATGTTTAGCAATTAAGCCCACTTAAGACCAATAATATAAAAGCAAAAAAATGATTGTAAAAAGTTGACTAATTGCCGTCTCTCTATGGCTTGTGCGGCTGTAAACTCCTATTTATGCATATTAATCTTGACCTAACCCTATCGCAAATTAAGGGCCTCTGAATAAGTTTTCCAACAAGGTATCATATGCCTTAATTGGATTTATGATGAGTAAGTTAGGCCCATTTAAGTGAAGGAACATCATGGACTGTGCACTGATCCGCGCCAGAGAACTCGGGAGCCAATTTAGCCTTGATTTTGGCCTAATATGACAATTCTTGTGAAACCTGAAATTGTGGGTTTTGATAAGCCTCTGGCTTATCTAGTTTTATGACTAGATGAACTAGGGTTTATGTGCCAATTTATTCGAGTTCACTCTCGTTTTCGCCCAAATTTGCCTTGTTTTGTTCCTAAGTTGGACTTTGACTCGTTTTGCGTCTTTTGTGTAGTTTTTAGCTTCTTTTGGATAGAATTACGCTTGTGGTTGCTTGTGTTGTTTTCAGGTCAATAAGTGAAGCTCTGAGAATTAAGGAAAGTCAAGAAAAAGTGGAGATTGCCATTGGAGATTCTCGCCCGGAGATTCTCGCCCGCGAGAGTTTGAAGACCCGGGAAGACAGAGACCATCACGGCCTAGCCGTGATTCATATCACGGGGCGTGAAAAGAAGGTTCGCGTCGCGAGACATCCTTCGCGTCGCGAGTGTTTGAACTCCAGAAAAGCGCCAGAGACAGAGACCATCACGGCCTAGCCGTGATGTATATCACGGCCGTGACCTAAAAGCCACACAAGTCAGAGACCATCACGGCCTAGTCGTGATGTGTATCACGGCCGTGACCCAAAATCCACACAAGTCAGAGAACATCACGGCTTAGCCGTGATTCACATCACGGGCCGTGACAAGAGGGCTCGTGTCGCGAGACATCCTTCGCGTCGCGAGGGTTTGAATATCACAGAAGCGCCAGAAGCAGAAACCGTCACGGCCTGGCCGTGATGGCCATCACGGTCGTGACGCGTGACCTCCTTATAAATAGAGCAGATCAGAACAGAAAAAGAGGACTTTTTGGATCAGAACTGATTGGAGATCTTTTGTAATCCTTATTCTGGGGCTGCATCTCCTCTTCTCTTCTCTTAATTCTTAGTCTTAGGATGATTTCCGATTGTACGTGTGTCGTTGTTACGGACATGAGGAACTAATCCTCTTGTCTAAGGGATCGATGAAGCCACCCATGGTGGCATAGTGTTCATGTAATGTAACTCTCTCTCCTTTAATTCAATTATTGTTTTCCAATTCTGTTTTCATTGTGTCGATTATATGCTAGCGTGATCGACTAGTTAAACGTGTTGAGGCCTAGCGGCGATTCGCGTTTTAGAACTTGAATTGGGATCATCGGTCGAGTATTGCACGAGAGTGAGTAGGAGATCGGTGCAACCTATAGGGAACAAGAATTAATAGAATTAGAGATTAGGATTATGAGACCTAGTAAGTAATTAATCCAATCGTCGAATACGTCCTATTGAGCACGGAAGTGGATATAGGAGAATTTGGGGGTCCCGGTTGACATTAAAATTGAACTTAAGGAGAAGAATATCATCACTTGGGTACTATGCATGATTGGGTAGGTGGATTCGAAACCTTAGATGCCTTTAATTCCAGATTTCATCACCATATCTTTAATTGATTCGATTTGTTAATTTGAATTGTGATCATAGTTTCTCTTCAACCACTTTCTCTACTTAACCAACTTATCGGATTTCTCGCGAAATTGGTTGAATTGGCAACCCAATCCTTGTGTTCGACCTCGGTAGACTCTTACCGTGTTTTATTACTTGCGACGACCCGGTACACTTGCCGGTGAGTCAACAAGTTTTTGGCGCCGTTGTCGGGGATTGGCACGACCAATTTTCCTAATTTTTAGGAAATTCGGCTGTTTGGTTAAGCTGACTTTTAGTTTTATTTTCTTTTATTTAATTGCTATTATTTTTCTCTGCTTCTTTGATTCCACTTGGTCTTTGCCTGTTTTTGTATGCGAGGTACCCTCCTACAAGAGGACTTGCTATTTGATTCCGAGATCACCGGGACCGAGCGGCAATTAAGGAAAGAAGCCAGGGAACGGAAAAGAATTGAAGGAATTAAAATAGAGGGCATGGCTGAAGAAAATCCTCCTCCTCCTCCTCCTCCTCCTCGTTACAAGCCTTTATTCGAGTACGATCTACCAAACTTGGAGGATTGTGCTTCATCTATAGTGAGGGGCAACCTGAACACGAGACTCCTTGAGTGGAAGGATGTGTCACGGCCCCGGATCCGTGAGAATCAGTTCGACGGCGGTGGCAAGCAAGACCCGCATAGACACATCACTCGCTTCCTTGAAGCTTTGTGACTTCTGAGAAGACCAGGGGTGTCTCACAGGATGAGTTTCGCTTGCGACTTTTCCCTCTCTCTCTTAGGGATGTCGCTCGCGATTGGGTTGACAGCTTGGATAGGAACAGCATCAGAACTTGGGAGCAAATGGCACAGAAGTTCCTAACCAAATACTTTCCTCCTCAGAAAGCGGCACAAGCAAGAATAGCCGTTACATCTTTCAGGCAGACAGAGGATGAAACATATAATGAAGCTTGGGAGAGGTACAATGGCTTATTGAGAAGATGCCCTTCAGCGTTCTTCGACCCGGTCTCTAAAGTTCAACATTTCTTTAATGGGTTGAGGGGATGCTATCAGATGAACTGTGATGCCGCAGCTGGCGACTCGTTCTCTTATTTATCAGCCGAGGATGGATGGGCATTGTTAGAGAAAATGTCATATAATGATTACAACCGTGGAAGGGAAACATCAAATGGAATCAGTTTTGGGGCAATGGAGGCCATTCTTGAGCAAAACAGATTGTTGAAGATGCAGATTGAAGCTTTGTCTGGAAACAAGAGGGTTAATGTGATACATGAGGGGATGCCTCCGGGTTGTGACAACTGCAATGGGGGTCATGACACTCAAATTTGCCCGTTGAATTTCTCTCAGGAACATGTGGATTCATGCCACAACTTCTATGACACTGTGCCCCAGAACAATTATCAGAAAGACAGAGAATGACTACAATCGAGAATCGGAATAGGGGTATATGAGGAGAGACCACCCGGGTTTCGCTTGGAGTAATGCTAGTGGTGGTATGGCCGGACAACAACCTCAACAGGGTCGAGGCCAAACATTGGGATCCAGAAGCGCAATCCTCGGCAGAGCTCTTCGGGGCCTAATCGATTTGCAATCGACGAGATAGTGGGAGACAACCGTGGGAGCTGGCTATTGAGAAGATGAGTGCAGCAATGGAGAAAACGTCGATCAACATGAGTGCAGCAATGGAGAAATCGTCGATCAACACAAACACTGCCATTGACAAGTTGGTGACTCATACAGGGTCGGCAATTCAGAATCTGGAGACACAAATAGCGCAGCTCGCGAAGCAATTAAATGAGCGTCTCCCAAGCACTCTCCCAAGTGACACTGAGAACAACCCGAAGAGCCAGTGCAATGCCGTAACTACTAGAAGCGGTAGAGTGCTGGAATCTAACAGGGGTGCACCTAGTTCTCCGGAAGTTGAGGTCTCAAACCCACCACATGTTGAGGAAGAACAACCTGAGAAAGAAGAGGAGTTAGCAAGAGGTAAGGCACCGGAGCAAGGAGGGAAGATAAAGCTTGTAGATGAAGAGTTCCGTAGAAAGAAGTGGGTAGAGCCCAAGGACCTCCCGTCCTACAAGAAGGTACCATACCCTGAGAGATTGAAGAAGCCCCTTCAGGATAAACAGTTCAGTAAATTCCTTGATGTCTTCCGCAAACTTCATATCAACATTCCATTTGCGGAAGCCCTGGAACAAATGCCGTCTTATGCCCGATTTATGAATGAGCTTCTCTCCAAGAAGCGGAAAATAGTGGATGAGGAAACGGTTGCTTTGACCGAGGAGTGCAGTGCCATTCTTCAGAGAAAACTTCCTCCAAAGTTGAAGGATCCCGGTTCCTTTTCGATACCATGTACTATTGGAGAGATGAATATAGGGAAGGCGTTGTGTGATCTAGGGGCAAGCATCAACTTGATGCCCCTCTCCATGATGAAGAAGTTGGGGATTAAGGAAGCCAAGGATACACGGATGTCACTCCAACTGGCCGATCGCTCCATCAAATACCCTTATGGGGTTGTCGAAGACTTGCTAGTGAAGGTGGACAAATTCATATTTCCGGCAGATTTTGTGGTGCTTGATATGGATGAAGACGCCGAGATCCCTCTCATATTGGGGAGGCCTTTCTTGGCCACATGGCGTGCTTTGATTGATGTGCAACAAGGGAAGCTCACCCTCCGCGTGCAAGATGAGAATGTAGTCTTCAATGTCTGTGAAGCAATGAAGCACCCTGTGGAGAGGTCGGAAGTGTACCGGGTGGATTTTGTGGATGGTATTGTCAAGGAAAAAACCACTAGAGGAACCCATGGTTCTGCACTTGCACAAGTGTTGGTAAAATCCCATGGTGATGATAGTGAGGAAGAAGACCCCTTGGGGGATGAGGACTATCTTGAATGCTTGAAACATATGGAAGCCTTACCGAGTCTCCCAAGGGATGAATGTGCAAAGGAGAAACTCAACAAGGAAGGCAATGAGGAAGATGGAAAGACACCGAAGTTGAAGCAACTCCCAAATCACTTGAGGTATGCATTCTTGGGTGAGGAGGGACAACATCCGGTGATCATTAGCAATGCCTTGAAAAAGGATGAAGAGGAGAAGCTGTTGAGAGTTCTTAGGGAACACAAATCCGCCATTGGGTAGAAGATTTCGGACCTAAAAGGTATAAGCCCTTCCCTATGCATGCATAAAATCCTGATGGAGGATGGTTATAAGCCGGTGGTTCAACCACAGAGATGGCTAAACCCCATCATGAAAGAAGCTATGCGTAAGGAAGTGATTAAGCTTTTAGATGCCGGAATCATCTACCCAATCTCGGATAGCAACTGGGTTAGTCCGATTCATGTGGTCCCAAAGAAGGGTGGAACAACCGTGGTGGTCAATGAAAACAATGAATTGATCCCAACAAGAACCATCACGGGGTGGAGAGTGTGCATCGACTACAGAAGATTAAATGAAGCAACAAGAAAGGATCACTTCCCTCTCCCCTTCATTGATCAAATGCTTGAGAGGTTAGCCGGATATGAGTACTACTGTTTCTTAGATGGATACTCCGGCTATAATCAGATTGTGGTGGATCCTCAAGACCAAGAGAAGACAGCCTTCACTTATCCCTATGGAGTCTTTGCCTACAGGAGGATGCCCTTTGGATTGTGCAACGCCCCCGCTACTTTCCAAAGGTGCATGCTCTCTATTTTCTCGGACATGGTGGAGAGATGCATTGAGGTGTTCATGGATGACTTCTCGGTCTTTGGGACCTCCTATGACAACTGTTTGAAGAACTTGACCTTGGTGCTTAAAAGGTGCCAAGAGACTAACCTTGTGCTCAACTGGGATAAATGCCACTTCATGGTCAAGGAAGGTATAGTCTTAGGGCACAAAGTCTCCCAAAGGGGGATTGAGGTTGATAGGGTGAAGATTGAGTTGATTGAGAAGCTGCCCCCACCAACCAATGTGAAGGGGGTGAGGAGTTTTTTGGGGCATGCCGGGTTCTACCGGAGATTCATCAAAGACTTCTCCAAAATCGCAAGGCCGCTTTGCGACCTTCTTGTGAAGGATGTATCCTTTGATTTTAATGATTCTTGTTTAAACGCCTTCACTGTTTTGAAAAATATGCTTGTCACCGCACCCATAATCACTGCACCTAATTGGAATTTTCCATTTGAAATCATGTGTGATGCTAGTGAATATGCGGTGGGGGCTGTTTTGGGGCAGAGGGTGGAAAAATTAGCTCATGTCATTTATTATGCAAGTAAGGTTTTGAATGAGGCACAAGCTAATTATTCCACCACTGAAAAAGAACTACTTGCTGTGGTGTTTGCTTTGGATAAGTTTAGATCCTACATTGTGGGGTCTAAGATTGTGGTTTTCACTGATCATGCGGCCATAAAACACTTGATGACAAAACAAGAGGCCAAACCTAGATTAATTCGGTGGATTCTTCTTTTGCAGGAATTTGATCTCGAGATTAAGGACAGGAAGGGATACGACAATGGGGTGGCGGACCACTTATCTAGGTTGGTCAATCCCGACACCGAGGAGGAATTGTTAGACATCAAGGAAGAGTTTCCTGATGAAAAGCTGTTGGCACTTATTGAAAATTCCCCTCCTTGGTTTGCGGATATGGCCAACTTCAAGTCTTCAAATTTGGTTCCGCAAGGTTGGACTAATCAACAGAGAAAGAAATTCTTCTCGGATGCAAAATATTATGTGTGGGAGGACCCCTATCTCTTCAAGCAGTGCTCGGATGGGATCCTCAGGAGGTGCATTACCCATGACCAAATCGGAAACGTGTTGTGGCATTGTCATAGCTCGGATTACGGTGGGCACTATGGGGGAAAGAAGACTGCAGAAAAGATCCTCCAAAGTGGTTTCTTTTGGCCGACGCTCTTCAAGGATGCCTACACCTTTGTTGAAAACTGTGATCGTTGCCAAAGGGTTGGCAATATTTCTAAGCGGCATGAACTCCCCTTGAATTGCATGCTCGAAGTAGAGCTCTTTGATGTATGGGGGATAGATTTCATGGGACCATTCCCACCCTCTTTCTCTTACCAATACATTTTGGTGGCTGTGGACTACGTGTCGAAGTGGGTGGAGGAAATCCCAACAACCACATATGATGCGCGGGTAGTCATGGATTTCTTGAGGCGCGATATCTTCTCGAGGTTTGGGGTCCCAAGAGTGTTGATCAGTGATGGGGGATCCCACTTCTGTAACAATCAAATGCATAAGCTTCTCGAGAAGTATGGGGTCAAGCACAGAGTCTCTACTCCCTATCATCCCCAAAAAAATGGGCAAGCAGAGGTATCCAACCGTGAGTTGAAGCGTATTCTCGAGAAAACCGTCAACTCCTCACGGAAGGACTGGTCAAGGAAATTGGATGATGCTCTATGGGCTTATAGGACCGCCTTCAAGACTCCAATTGGAAGGTCTCCCTACAATTTAGTGTTCGGAAAGGCATGCCACCTACCGGTGGAGTTGGAGGATAAATCTTATTGGGCAATTAGGGAGCTCAACTTTGACTTGACAAAGGCCGGTGAGAAGAGGTTGTTAGACTTGAATGAGCTGTCGGAAATCCGCATGCAAGCTTATGAGAACGCAAGAATTTACAAGGAGCGGACGAAGGCATGGCATGACAAGCACATCTTGCCTAGGAGGTTTGAGCCCGGACAATTGGTGCTTCTGTATAATTCAAGGTTGAGGCTCTTTCCTGGGAAGCTGAAATCAAGGTGGTCGGGACCATACAAGATCATACAAGTCTTCCCCCATGGGGCAGTGGAATTAGAAGGGACCTCTAGTAACTTCAAGGTGAACGGGCACAGGGTAAAGCATTATCATGGGGAGTCAATCCCAACTGGAAAGCAAGTGTTTCTTCTGAATTAACACTTAGGGGTGACTTGAGTCAGGCTTGGGACGTTAAACAAGCGCTACTTGGGAGGCAACCCAAGCTAGGTATCCCTCTCTTCTCCTAACTTTTGTTTTGTTTTTGATTTTTGTTTTGTTTTTGTTTGTCACTCTTGAATAATTTGAGAAGATCAAGAGTTGTTGTATAAATGATGTGTCGGCAAGTTTTTTTGGATTTTGATTAATTGGAGCATAGATGGATTGCATGAATTATATTGACCATTGATGATTTCCCCCTAGGTTCTAATAATAGAAAAGTTGATCCCCACTTAAAAAAATTGAAAATTGAACTTTGAGATTTATTATGATTGCTTGATTTATAATAAGTTTGGGGTGAGGGGGTGCACACACTAGGAATCGTATCTCGGTCAAACAGTTTGCAAAATGTCCAGGTGAGGATTTGAGCCTCCAACTCTGTTTTTTAATGTGTGAATCACTGTAAGTTGCACTTTCCCGAATTTGCTTGAATCTCTATATGGTTTGCATGTTTATGTGTTGCATCAAATGATTTAGGCAATTTTCTTTGAATTAACTACTTGGCCATAAATTGAACCAACCTTGATGAATGATCCCTAGTTAGCCACATTGAGCCTTGAAGCCTATTGTTCTTGATGACCTTACATTACAAGCCATTAACTCAGAAAAACCATGATTTCCCCTATCCTGGGATTTAGGAGAGTATGGAATTTTAGCTTTGTAAGTGTTGTTGTGGAACTAAGTTTGGGGTGGCTACAAGTTCATGAATCATAGTTGAGAAAAAGAAAAACGGAAGTAAGGGCCGAAGGCTTGAAAGAAAAAAGAAGAAAAAAGAAAAAAATGGGTGATAAAAAGCATTGAATATGTGCCAAAAAGGGCAAAGAAAAATAAATATAAAAAGGAAGAGGTATGTAGCCACCAACTGCAAAGAAGAGAATAATATGAGAGTGAATTCAATTGTTGTGATATTAGTTTCATGCTCTCATTGATCCTAGGGACTTAGCCTCTATCCTTTGATTATCCTACCCTTAGCCAGGCCCCATTACAACCGTTGAAAGACCTATTGATGTTGCATGCATGTTTTCGTGGGAACTATGTTTGAGATGAAAATCAAATTCATGGGAAGTGCTCTTAGAATGTGAAAGTGAGTGAAAAGTTGATAGCCTAGACAAACTTGAGCGAATGAGTGAAAAACTAAATGCCCTTGTGAGGAAGGCAATTGTTTGAAATAGGTGATCTTCCTTTGTGTGTATCTTTGAGCCTCAACTTAGAGTAATGTTGGCATGAATGATAAATTCTCAATTGTTTAAAGTAGATGAATGTGGGGATTACATTGATGAAAAAAGGGGGGAATCAAAGAAGAAAACTGTTTTGTAAAGTTGCATGAAATTTGTGCGAAATTGATTAGATCTTTAGGCTTGCCAAGTCTTGAGTCGTTTTTGATTTTTAAGCTTGCTTGGGGACAAGCAAGGTTTAAGTTTGGGGTATTTTGATAAGCCTCTGGCTTATCTAGTTTTATGACTAGATGAACTAGGGTTTATGTGCCAATTTATTCGAGTTCACTCTCGTTTTCGCCCAAATTTGCCTTGTTTTGTTCCTAAGTTGGACTTTGACTCGTTTTGCGTCTTTTGTGTAGTTTTTAGCTTCTTTTGGATAGAATTACACTTGTGGTTGCTTGTGTTGTTTTCAGGTCAATAAGTGAAGCTCTGAGAATTAAGGAAAGTCAAGAAAAAGTGGAGATTGCCATTCTGGAGATTCTCGCCCCGCGAGAGGAAACTCGCCCCGCGAGAGTTTGAAGACCCGGGAAGACAGAGACCATCACGGCCTAGCCGTGATTCATATCACGGGGCGTGAAAAGAAGGTTCGCGTCGCGAGTGTTTGAACTCCAGAAAAGCGCCAGAGACAGAGACCATCACGGCCTAGCCGTGATGTATATCACGGCCGTGACCTAAAAGCCACACAAGTCAGAGACCATCACGGCCTAGCCGTGATGTGTATCACGGCCGTGACCCAAAATCCACACAAGTCAGAGAACATCACGGCTTAGCCGTGATTCACATCACGGGCCGTGACAAGAGGGCTCGCGTCGCGAGACATCCTTCGCGTCGCGAGGGTTTGAATATCACAGAAGCGCCAGAAGCAGAAACCGTCACGGCCTGGCCGTGATGGCCATCACGGCCGTGACGCGTGGCCTCCTTATAAATAGAGCAGATCAGAACAGAAAAAGAGGACTTTTTGGATCAGAACTGATTGGAGATCTTTTGTAATCCTTATTCTGGGGCTGCGTCTCCTCTTCTCTTCTCTTAATTCTTAGTCTTAGGATGATTTCCGATTGTACGTGTGTCGTTGTTACGGACATGAGGAACTAATCCTCTTGTCTAAGGGATCGATGAAGCCACCCATGGCGGCATAGTGTTCATGTAATGTAACTCTCTCTCCTTTAATTCAATTATTGTTTTCCAATTCTGTTTTCATTGTGTCGATTATATGCTAGGGTGATCGACTAGTTAAACGTGTTGAGGCCTAGCGGTGATTCGCGTTTTAGAACTTGAATTGGGATCATCGGTCGAGTATTGCACGAGAGTGAGTAGGAGATCGGTGCAACCTATAGGGAACAAGAATTAATAGAATTCGAGATTAGGATTATGAGACCTAGTAAGTAATTAATCCAATCGTCGAATATGTCCTATTGAGCACGGAAGTGGATATAGGAGAATTTGGGGGTCCCGGTTGACATTAAAATTGAACTTAAGGAGGAGAATATCATCACTTGGGTACTATGCATGATTGGGTAGGTGGATTCGAAACCTTAGATGCCTTTAATTCCAGATTTCATCACCATATCTTTAATTGATTCGATTTGTTAATTTGAATTGTGATCATAGTTTCTCTTCAACCACTTTCTCTACTTAACCAACTTATCGGATTTCTCGCGAAATTGGTTGAATTGGCAACCCAATCCTTGTGTTCGACCTCGGTAGACTCTTACCGTGTTTTATTACTTGCGACGACCCGGTACACTTGCCGGTGAGTCAACAGGTTTCTTCCTAATCTTTCTAGGGACAGCAAGATCAAAAAAATCTGATATTTGTAACTCTAGTTATGCTCTGTACAAAGCAACAAGGTAAGGATGAGTGAAAAATCCGAAAGATAACAATGTTTAGCAATTAAGCCCAATAATAAAAAAGCAAAAACAACGACTGTAAAAGTTGTCTAATTTCCGTCTCTCTGGCTTGTGCGACTGTAAACTGCTATTTATGCTTATTAATCCTGACCTAACCCTAGACCAAATTAAGAGCCTCTGAATAAGCTTTCCAACAAGGTATCATATGCCTTAATTGGGCTTAAGATGAGTAAATTAAACCATTTAAGTGAAGGAACGTCATGGACTGCACACTAATCGGCACGAGAAAACTCGGAACCCAATTGAGCCTTGATGTTGGCCTAATTTGACAATTCTTGTGACACCTGAAATTGTAGGCCTCTTCCTTATCATTCTAGGGACAACAAGATAACCAAAATCCATTATCTGTAGCTCTAGTTATGCTCTAAGCAAGGCAACAAGGCCAAGATGAGTGAAAAATCCGAATATTAGCAATGTTTAGCAATTAAGCCCAATAATGTAAAAGCAAAAACAATGATTGTAAAAGTTGTCTAATTTCCGTCTCTCTCTGGCTTGTGCGGCTGTAAACTGCTATTTATGCTTATTAATCCTGACCTAACCCTAGACCAAATTAAGGGCCTCAGAATAAGCTTTTCAACAAGGTATCATATGCCTTAATTGGGCTTAGGATGAGTATGTTAGGCCCATTTATGTTTAGGAACATCATGGACTACGCACTGATCCTTGCCAGAGAACTCGGGGACCCAATTTAGCCTTGATTTTGGCCTATTTTGACAATTGATGTGAAACATTAAATTGTAGGTCTCTTCCTTATCTTTCTAGGGACAACGAGATCACCAAAATCCGACATCTGTAACTCTAGTTATGCTTTGTGCAAGGCAACAAGGTAAGGATGAGTGAAAAATCCGAAAAATAACATTGTTTAGCAATTAAGCCCAATAATAAAAAAGCAAAAACAATGACTGTAAAAGTTGTCTAATTTCCGTCTCTCTGGCTTGTGCGACTGTAAACTGCTATTTATGCTTATTAATCCTGACCTAACCCTAGACCAAATTAAGAGCCTCTGAATAAGCTTTCCAACAAGGTATCATATGCCTTAATTGGGCTTAAGATGAGTAAATTAAACCATTTAAGTGAAGGAACGTCATGGACTGTGATGAGTGTGATTCCACCTCATCTTTGTCCATCATTTTGCATGCATTTTCATGTAGTTTAGGCATATTTTTATTAGATTTTAGGTTAATTTTCCTTTGGAACGGGTAAGGCGGTTTTCGTGTGTTGTTTTGCAGATATCAAGGGTAAATTGCTCAAGATCAACCATGATGAAGTTTGGATGAAGATGGAGCTTTAAAACTGAAGAAAATGAGCCAAACAGAGCCCATCACGGCCTAGCCGTGATGCCCATCACGGCCATGATCGAGCAAAACTGAAAAAGAAGAAAGGCTGAAGTCAGAGTCTGTGACGGCCTGGCCGTGATAGCCATCACGGCCGTGACCCAAAACCACCACAAGTCAGAGCACATCACGGCCCAGCCGTGAAATTCTTCACGGGCCAAAACAGAGGCTCGCGTCGCGAGCAGTATATTCGCTTCGCGAATGACCGGATTTTGCACAACTTCCAGAAGCAGAGACCGTCACGACCTGGCCGTGATGGCCATCACTGCCGTGACGCGCATTACTTGGACCTGAAGAAACCGAAATAGATCAGATTTTGAGTTGGTTTGGGACTCTAACTTCCCCATTTCTATAAATAAGGACCAAGGCATCAGAGATTGGATCATCCATAACAACTAGGACTCTAGGCTTAGATCTCTCTTCTCCTCTTCTCTTCTCTTCTCTGATTTTTGTATTTTCATGTTGTCAACCCAGCTTGTCATCTCCATGGCAAGACTGGAGTAGTAGCTTAGTTTCTAGGGACTAGGGCTCTGCCCGAGGTTTGTAAATGATGTTGATTTTATGTAAAAATCGTTGTTGATTTCATAATTGTTTTAGATCTGATTTCTAGTGTGTTAATCACTCATAAATTTCGGCAACCGTTTATTTACGTGACATAGACGTTCTAAGGAGGAACCTAGCGGTGAACTTAGGATTTCTAGTGTGTTTCACTTGTAAAGTCCAGCGGCCGCTTGTTTGTGAGAAGTGGATGATCTAAGGAGGAACCTAGCGGTGAACTTAGGTTGTTTGCATGACTGAGACATTTCAAGGAGGAACCTAGCGGTGAACTTGGGTGTCGGACCTATAGAAGTCAGACTTGGGACTGAAATCACGAGAGTTAGAAGCCGTCCCTCGAGGAGCAACGAGTTGTCACGGAACGCAAAGGGTCCAATCTGGGATCGACTACCACGAGAGTAGGGGTCGGGTCAATTGGGCACGGCTTTTGTAACCCGAGAGGGAGCTTAAGCTATTAGAGGATAAACTCGCCTTCAAGGCAATTTCGGTAATCAACAAAGATAAATCAGTTAGCAACATAAACAACCTCAAAGGTAACCCAAATCCCTAGGAATCCATTTAGATCCAAAACCCCAAAAACATTTGTTTTCTGTTTGTTTATCATTTCAATTTCAAATTCAAACATTTTTCAAAACCCTTTACAAAGTCCAGATTCACTCAATTCGAAAACCAATTGCGATTCGAGAACACAATCTCTGTGGGTTCGATATCTTTTATTACTTGACGGCAATCCGGTACACTTGCCGGAATCGCACGCGCGCGTTGACTTACGCGACATCAAGTTTTTGGCGCCGTTGCCGGGGACTGTGCCTTTTCGAATTTCAATTAGTTTTTAAATTTATTTTCTGGACCCTTTTCTTTTTATTTGATTTTTAGATCTGAAATATAAAAAAAAAATCAGAAATCAAAAAAATTCTTTTCCTTCTATTGTATCCATCTCTCTGTGTGTTATATGCAAAGATCCCTAAGTCTTGGGAGCCTTAGTGAGATTGATCCGGAAATCGAGAGGACCTTCCATAGACGAAGAAGACTACAAAGAGAGGGAGAAAGGTTGAGTCCCGTTCCACTCATGGCGAATCAACCGGATACAAAGCCTTTGAAGGACTACGCAACCCCAAATGCGAGAGGCTTGCGAACTGGGATTGCAAGGCCAGAGATTGAGGCGGAAAACTATACCATACCGCCCATGCTAATCAACATGATTAGGCAACATCAATTCAGAGGATTGCCTTCGGAGGACCCGACTGATCACATAGAAACATTCTTAGAGTTCACCGACGCAATCAGGATTAATGGAGCCTCAGTCGATGTTGTGCGTTTGAGATTGTTCCCCTCATCTCTCACTGGAAAGGCGAAGGCCTGGCTTAAGCAAATCCCCGCTAACACTTTGACTACTTGGGACCAACTGGAGCAGGCGTTCTTGGAGAAATTCTTCCCTCCATCCAAGACGGCCTACATAAGAACCCAGATCACCGGCTTCTTCCAGAAAGACGGAGAATCATTATCAGAAGCTTGGGATCGTTACAAGGGACTGCTGGAGTCGTGCCCACATCACGGACTCGAGAGGTGGTTAATAGTGCACACCTTCTATAACGGATTGGATTACTCTTCGAAGGTGTCAATAGATTCTGCAGCCGGTGGAGCATTTATGAATAGGCCTCTCACTGAGGCATTCAACATCATCGAGAATGTCGCCACCAACTACCACCAATGGGGATCCGAAAGAGGTAACAACCCGAACAAGATTTCGGGGGGTAAGTTTGAAGTAAGTAGCATTGATCTGATTATGTCTAAATTTGACTCACTAAATAAAAGATTAGATAAGATTGAAAGAGCTAATGTGAGTGCAATAGGTGCTACTAACCTTGTTTGTGAGATTTGTGGAATGCATGGACATGACATGATGGGATGCCCACATGGATCCGGCGCTTCGGGTGAGCAAGTGAACTCTTGTAACAACTACTATGATACGAACCCGAAGCTGCCCAACTATGCTCCTCCAAATCCCTACAACCAAAGAAGAAACAACCCTTACCTCTCCTACGGCAACTACAGCAACACGCTTAATCATGAGTTCCAAGAGGGTCAAGGTAATAAGAGAGCAGCAGGGGTATCCTCGGTACAAAGATCTAAACTCGAGACTTTATTTGAAAGTTTTGTCGAAACTCAGACAAAACAGAATGAGGAGTTTAGACAACAAGGAAGGGCAGTGAGTGAGGCAATAAAGGATCTAGCATCTAAGGTAGACAACTTAGCAACTCATATCAAGATGCTAGAAAACCAGATTGCCCAACAAGCCAAAGACGTACTCGAGACCTAAGGGTACATTCCGGGGCAACCCGAAGCAAATCCCAATGAGCATTGCAATGTCATACACTTGAGGGATGATAAGCTTGGGGTGGGGGTAGCTGAAATGGACATGGAACCGGAGGAGGACACGAGCGAAAAGGAAGAGAGCGCGAACCGAAATATGTCCCTCCACCACCGTACCAACCCCCGATACCTTTCCCACAGAGGTTGGTCAAGAAAAAGCAAGTAGATGTAGAGACTAAAATGCCTACTAAACTGAAAGACCCAGGTAGTTTCTCCATCGCTTGCTCGATCGAACAAGTGGAAATAGACCCAGCCTTATGTGACTTAGGGGCTAGCACGAGCTTGATGTCCCTCACTATCATGGAAAGGTTGGGAAGCAAAGAGTTGAGACCATTCAAATTCCCCTTACAATTTGCGGATGGCTCAACTAGGACTCCTCTAGGCATACTAGAGAATGTTCCCGTAAAGGTAGGGAAATTTCTCATCCCTACCGACTTCCTGGTATTAGACATGTAAGGGAATTCCGAATTCCCCATCATTTTAGGAAGGCCATTTTTGGCAACCGCTGGGGCAGTGATAGACGTAAGGAATGGAAAACTCTCTCTAAATGTAGAGGAAGGTAGGGTAAATTTTCAGTTGACTAACTCTTGTAACAACCCTCCTTTTGAGAGCCATGTGTGCAGAATTGATGTAACGTCTCCCAGGTAGAGAAAGAACTTAGCATGGAAGCAACCCCAAAGATATGCATGGTTGAAGATGCACCCAGTGGTGAAGTTGGAATTGCTGTCCATGCGGAAACAAAACTTCCGCCGGGAGGAAGGAAGGCTAGGAAGCTCCGAGAGAAAAGAGCGAAGCGGAAGCATTACTGGCCGTATGAGCGAAACGGCTTTTTGAAGGAGCTCCTTGGAAAAGAAGTGTTCCTGCACTTCTACGCCCAGCCGACCCGGTTGATTTAAGGAAGTACTTTCAAGCTTAAGACCATAAATAATCGCTTCTTGGGAGGCAACCCAAGTTTTCTTTCCTTTTTCCTTTTGTTTTTGATTTAACCTCTTGAATAATTTGAGACGATCAAGAGGCAAAAATATCATTAATAGGTTTGTCTAGTGTTTTCAGGTTGAGAAAGAGAAGAAGAGCATAAAAAGATAAAGTCAGAGGCCATCACGCCCTGGCCGTGACAGTGGTCACGGCCGTGATGAACTAAACAAGAGCACAGAAAGGATCACGGCCTAGCCGTGACAACCATCACGGGCGTGATGAGTAGGATGCCAAGGCCAGAGACCATCACGGCCTAGCCGTGATGTAGATCACCGCCGTGACAGGGCAACTCCTGAGGACAGAATTGATCACGGCCTAGCCGTGATGAGCCTCACGGCCGTGAGGAAATTTCTACCCAAGTTTTGACTAGAATGTGAGCCAACACCCGCTACCGACTCGGTAAGTTGTTCCATTTTTCTCCACTCTCCGACTTGATTATTTACATTGGAAACAATGTAAGTAATCAAGCTTGGGGTAGGGGTATTTATTTTTGCATTTGCATTGTTGCATTCATATTGCATTCTCATAGGCATAGATTGGTATGATCACATTCTCTAGATTGCCCCTCACTTAGAACATGCATCCGATTGTGAGAACTTGGAGCCAAATGAATTGAGATAGTGAATTTTGAACCCAATTTTTCATTATTCTTGTGATATGGCTAAAAATAAAAATTCTTGAGATAGTCATTTGATAGTTGATAATTAGCATGTGGTTCCTTAAACTTGTGTACCTCACTGATTTTTGAACTACTAAATGTAAGATTTTGAGCCAAAAGGGGTATTCACTAAATCTACCCCATTTCTTGTGATAGAGTGATTTAATTCCTCTTGGATTGTATTTTCTAGAACTTGACTTGAAACCATTTCAAAACTTAAAAATTTCTGAAAACATTTTTGGAAATGATTGAGGAACTAGGTATTTTTCCGGCCTCCCGAGCTTTGAATGATAAATGCTACCCTTTAGTTGCCCAATTTTGAGCCTAAAAAAATACTTTTCTTGGTACCATGAATTAATTTGATAAATAATGCTTGGTATGGCACCTTTTAAAGTATTACAAAAAAGGGCAAAATGGTAGTTGGAAAAAGAATGGGATGAAAATATTTCTCTTGAGCTATAAATCTCCCCTTCTCCAAACAAATAAAAATGAAATAAACAAAAAAAAATGGAGAAGGGGATGACAAAGAAAGTGAGAAATGAAAAGAAAAAGAAAAAGAAAAAAAAATAATAATAGAAGGAAGAAAGGTGGACAAGTAAATCAAAGCCCCCAAAAGGTATTTTAGAAGGTGTCATACTTTGTAATGTTTGATAATCTGTCTAGCCTTCTTGAAATTCCCTTTCCTTGATTTTCCCACCTTACAATAAATCCCAAGGCCACATTACAACCAAAGGAAAAGACCTCTTGATTCTTAAGTGTTTTCATAAATAAAGTAGAGATTTGGTTAATAGTCAAGCCTATGGTAAAATACTTTCCTTGAGGAAATTGAGTGAATTGTCAATAAACCCTAAAACACTTGAGTGAGGTGAGATGAGTGCCCAAATCAGTGAGAACATGAACTTGAAGAACCTAAGCTTCTAATTGGACTTGAACTTGATTATCTCTTGAGTGCTTATTAAAAATGCCTATTACTTGGATTAGCTTCTAGGGTTCTTAGTTCACTATCCATGCTCTGAATGATTTATATCTTATGGCCTGAGTAATTGCTTGAGGACAAGCAAAGTTTTAAGCTTGCGTTATTTGATGAGTGTGATTCCACCTCATCTTTGTCCATCATTTTGCATGCATTTTCATGTAGTTTAGGCATATTTTTATTAGATTTTAGGTTAATTTTCCTTTGGAACGGGTAAGGCGGTTTTCGTGTGTTGTTTTGCAGATATCAAGGGTAAATTGCTCAAGATCAACCATGATGAAGTTTGGATGAAGATGGAGCTTTAAAACTGAAGAAAATGAGCCAAACAGAGCCCATCACGGCCTAGCCGTGATGCCCATCACGGCCATGATCGAGCAAAACTGAAAAAGAAGAAAGGTGAAGTCGAGTGCGGACTGGCTGGCCGTGATATCCATCACGGCCATGACCCAAAACCACCACAAGTCAGAGCACATCACGGCCCAGTCGTGAAATTCTTCACGGGCCAAAACAGAGGCTCGCGTCGCGAGCAGTATATTCGCGTCGCGAATGACCGGATTTTGCACAACTTCCAGAAGCAGAGACCGTCACGGCCTGGCCGTGATGGCCATCACGGCCGTGACGCGCATTACTTGGACCTGAAGAAACCGAAATAGATCAGATTTTGAGTTGGTTTGGGACTCTAACTTCCCCATTTCTATAAATAAGGACCAAGGCATCAGAGATTGGATCATCCATAACAACTAGGACTCTAGGCTTAGATCTCTCTTCTCCTCTTCTCTTCTCTTCTCTGATTTTTGTATTTTCATGTTGTCAACCCAGCTTGTCATCTCCATGGCAAGACTGGAGTAGTAGCTTAGTTTCTAGGGACTAGGGCTCTGCCCGAGGTTTGTAAATGATGTTGATTTGATGTAAAAATCGTTGTTGATTTCATAATTGTTTTAGATCTGATTTCTAGTGTGTTAATCACTCATAAATTTCGGCAACCGTTTATTTACGTGACATAGACGTTCTAAGGAGGAACCTAGCGGTGAACTTAGGATTTCTAGTGTGTTTCACTCGTAAAGTCCAGCGGCCGCTTGTTTGTGAGAAGTGGATGATCTAAGGAGGAACCTAGCGGTGAACTTAGGTTGTTTGCATGACTGAGACATTTCAAGGAGGAACCTAGCGGTGAACTTGGGTGTCGGACCTATAGAAGTCAGACTTGGGACTGAAATCACGAGAGTTAGAAGCCGTCCCTCGAGGAGCAATGAGTTGTCACGGAACGCAAAGGGTCCAATCTGGGATCGACTACCACGAGAGTAGGGGTCGGGTCAATTGGGCACGGCTTTTGTAACCCGAGAGGGAGCTTAAGCTATTAGAGGATAAACTCGCCTTCAAGGCAATTTCGGTAATCAACAAAGGTAAATCAGTTAGCAACATAAACAACCTCAAAGGTAACCCAAATCCCTAGGAATCCATTTAGATCCAAAACCCCAAAAACATTTGTTTTCTGTTTGTTTATCATTTCAATTTCAAATTCAAACATTTTTCAAAACCCTTTACAAAGTCCAGATTCACTCAATTCGAAAACCAATTGCGATTCGAGAACACAGTCTCTGTGGGTTCGATATCTTTTATTACTTGACGGCAATCCGGTACACTTGCCGGAATCGCACGCGCGCGTTGACTTACGCGACATCAGACTGCACACTAATCCGCACGAGAAAACTCGGAACCCAATTGAGCCTTGATGTTGGCCTAATTTGACAATTCTTGTGACGCCTGAAATTGTAGGCCTCTTCCTTATCATTCTAGGGATAGCAAGATAACCAAAATCCAATATCTGTAGCTCTAGTTATGCTCTACGCAAGGCAACAAGGCCAAGATGAGTGAAAAATCTGAATATTAGCAATGTTTAGCAATTAAGCCCAATAATGTAAAAGCAAAAACAATGATTGTAAAAGTTGTCTAATTTCCGTCTCTCTCTGGCTTGTGCGGCTGTAAACTGCTATTTATGCTTATTAATCCTGACCTAACCCTAGACCAAATTAAGGGCCTCAGAATAAGCTTTTCAACAAGGTATCATATGCCTTAATTGGGCTTAGGATGAGTATGTTAGGCCCATTTATGTTTAGGAACATCATGGACTACGCACTGATCCTTGCCAGAGAACTCGGGAACCAATTTAGCCTTGATTTTGGCATATTTTGACAATTGATGTGAAACATTAAATTGTAGGTCTCTTCCTTATCTTTCTAGGGACAACGAGATCACCAAAATCCGACATCTGTAACTCTAGTTATGCTCTGTGCAAGGCAACAAGGTCAGGATGAGTGAAAAATCCGAAAATATACAAAGTTGAGCAATTAAGCCCAATAATGTAAAAGCAAAAACAGTGATTGTAAAAGTTGTCTAATTTCCGTCTCTCTCTGGATTGTGCGGCTGTAAACTGCTATTTATACTTATTAATCCTGATCTAACCCTAGACCAAATTAAGAGCTCTGAATAAGCTTTCCAACAAGATATCATATGCCTTAATTGGGCTTAAGATGAGTAAGTTAAGCCATTTAAGTGAAGGAACATCATGGACTGCACACTAATCCGCGCGAGAAAACTCGGGACCCAATTGAGCCTTGATGTTGACCGAATTTGACAATTCTTGTGAAACCTGAAATTGTAGGTCTCTTCCATATCTTTCTAGTGACAGCAATATCACCAAAATCCAATATCTGTAGCTCTAGTTATGCTCTGCGCAAGGCAACAAGGTCGGGATGAGTGAAAAATCCAAAAATTAACAATGTTAAGCAATTAAGCCCAATTAAGCCCAATAATGTAAAAGCAAAAACAATGATTGTAAAAGTTATCTAATTTCCGTCTCTCTCTGGCTTGTGCGGCTGTAAACTGCTATTTATGCTTATTAATCCTGACCTAACCCTAGACCAAATTAAGGGCCTCAGAATAAGCTTTTCAACAAGGTATCATATGCCTTAATTGGGCTTAGGATGAGTATGTTAGGCCCATTTATGTTTAGGAACATCATGGACTACGCACTGATCCTTGCCAGAGAACTCGGGAACCAATTTAGCCTTGATTTTGGCCTATTTTGACAATTGATGTGAAACATTAAATTGTAGGTCTCTTCCTTATCTTTCTAGGGACAACGAGATCACCAAAATCCGACATCTGTAACTCTAGTTATGCTCTGTGCAAGGCAACAAGGTCAGGATGAGTGAAAAATCCGAAAATATACAAAGTTGAGCAATTAAGCCCAATAATGTAAAAGCAAAAACAGTGATTGTAAAAGTTGTCTAATTTCCGTCTCTCTCTGGATTGTGCGGCTGTAAACTGCTATTTATACTTATTAATCCTGATCTAACCCTAGACCAAATTAAGAGCTCTGAATAAGCTTTCCAACAAGATATCATATGCCTTAATTGGGCTTAAGATGAGTAAGTTAAGCCATTTAAGTGAAGGAACATCATGGACTGCACACTAATCCGCGCGAGAAAACTCGGGACCCAATTGAGCCTTGATGTTGACCGAATTTGACAATTCTTGTGAAACCTGAAATTGTAGGTCTCTTCCATATCTTTCTAGTGACAGCAATATCACCAAAATCCAATATCTGTAGCTCTAGTTATGCTCTGCGCAAGGCAACAAGGTCGGGATGAGTGAAAAATCCAAAAATTAACAATGTTAAGCAATTAAGCCCAATTAAGCCCAATAATGTAAAAGCAAAACAATGAGTGTAAAAGTTGTCTAATTTCCGTCTCTCTCTGGCTTGTGCGGCTGTAAACTGCTATTTATGCTTATTAATCCTGACCTAACCCTAGACCAAATTAAGGGCCTCAGAATAAGCTTTTCAACAAGGTATCATATACCTTAATTGGGCTTAGGATGAGTATGTTAGGCCCATCTATGTTTAGGAACATCATGGACTACGCACTGATCCTTGCCAGAGAACTCGGGAACCAATTTAGCCTTGATTTTGGCCTATTTTGACAATTGATGTGAAACATTAAATTGTAGGTCTCTTCCTTATCTTTCTAGGGACAACGAGATCACCAAAATCCGACATCTGTAACTCTAGTTATGCTCTGTGCAAGGCAACAAGGTCAGGATGAGTGAAAAATCCGAAAATATACAAAGTTGAGCAATTAAGCCCAATAATGTAAAAGCAAAAACAGTGATTGTAAAAGTTGTCTAATTTCCGTCTCTCTCTGGATTGTGCGGCTGTAAACTGCTATTTATACTTATTAATCCTGATCTAACCCTAGACCAAATTAAGAGCTCTGAATAAGCTTTCCAACAAGATATCATATGCCTTAATTGGGCTTAAGATGAGTAAGTTAAGCCATTTAAGTGAAGGAAAATCATGGACTGCACACTAATCCGCGCGAGAAAACTCGGGACCCAATTGAGCCTTGATGTTGACCGAATTTGACAATTCTTGTGAAACCTGAAATTGTAGGTCTCTTCCATATCTTTCTAGTGACAGCAATATCACCAAAATCCAATATTTGTAGCTCTAGTTATGCTCTGCGCAAGGCAACAAGGTCGGGATGAGTGAAAAATCCAAAAATTAACAATGTTAAGCAATTAAGCCCAATTAAGCCCAATAATGTAAAAGCAAAACAATGAGTGTAAAAGTTGTCTAATTTCCATCTCTCTCTGGCTTGTGTGGCTATAAACTGTTATTTATGCTTAATAATCTTGACCTAACCCTAAACCAAATTAAGGGCCTCTGAATGAGCTTTCAAGCAAGGTATCATATGCCTTAATTGGGCTTAAGACGAGTAAGTTAGGCCCATTTAAGTGAAGGAACATCATGGATTGCGCACTGATCCACGCCAGAGAACTCGGGACCCAATTTAGCATTGATTTTGGGCTAATTTGACAATTCTTGTGAAACATGAAATTGTGGATTTCTTCTTAATCTTTCTAGGGACAGCAAGATCCCCAAAATCCGATATCTGTAACTCTAGTTATGCTTTGCACAAGGCAACAAGGTCAGGATGATTGAAAAATCCGAAAATTAACAATGTTTAGCAATTAAGCCCAATAATATAAAACCAAAAATAACGAATGTAAAAGTCGTCTAATTTCCGTCTCTCTCTCGATCTCATGCGGCTGTAAACTCCTATTTCTGCTTATTAATCCATACCTAACCCTATACCAAATTAAGGGCCTATGAATAAACTTTTTAACAATGTATCATATGCCTTAATTGGGCTTTAGATGAGTAAGTTAGGCCTATTTAAGTGAAATTCATGGAGTGTACATTGATCCGCGCCAAAGAACTCGAGACCCAATTTAGCCTTGATTTTGGCCTAATTTGATTATTCTTGTGAAACCTGAAATTGTAGGTCTCTTCCTTATCTTTCTAGGGACAACAAGATCACCAAAATCCTATATCGGTAGCCCTAGTTATGCTCTGTGCAAGGTAACAAGGTCAGGATGAGTGAAAAATCCGAAAATTAACAATGTTTAGCAATTAAGCCCAAGTAAGCCCAATAATGTAAAACCAAAAACAATGATTGTAAAAGTTGTCTAATTTCTGTCTCACTCTGGATTGTGCGGCTGTAAACTGCTATTTATGCTTATAATTCTTGACCTAACCCTAGACCAAATTAAGGGCCACTGAATAAGCTTTCCAACAAAGTATCATATGCCTTACTTGAGCATAAGATGAGTAAGTTAGGCCCATTTAAGTGAAGGAACATCACGGACTGCGCACAAATCCGTGCCAGAGAACTCGGGACCTAATTTAGCCTTGATTTTGGCCTAATTTGAAAATTCTTGTGAAACATGAAATTGTGGGTTTCTTCCTAATCTTTCTAGGGACAGTAAGAACACCAAAATCCGATATCTGTAACTCTTGTTATGCTCTGCACAAGGCAACAAGGTAAGGATGAGTAAAAAATCCGAAAATTAACAATGTTTAGCAATTAAGCCCACTTAAGCCCAATAATATAAAAGCAAAAACAATGATTGTAAAAAGTTGTCTAATTGCCGTATCTCTATTGCTTGTGTGGATGTAAACTACTATTTATGCTTATTAATCATGACCTAACCCTATAGCAAATTAAGGGCCTCTGAATAAGTTTTCCAGCAAGGTATCATATGCCTTAATTGGACTTAAGATGAGTAAGTTAGGCCTATTTAAGTGAAGGAACATCATGGACTGTGCACTGATCCGCACCAGAGAACTCGGGAGCCAATTTAGCCTTGATTTTGGCCTAATTTGACAATTCTTGTGAACCTGAAATTGTAGGTCTCTTCCTTATCTCTCTTGGGACAGCAAGATCACCAAAATCCGATATCTGCAGCTCTAGTTATTCTCTGCGCAATGCAACAAGGTATGGATGAGTGAAAATTCCAAAAAATAACAATGTTTAGCAATTAAGCCCAATAATGTAAAAGCAAAAACAATGATTGTAAAAGTTGTCTAATTTCCGTCTCTCTCTGGCTTTTGCGGTTGTAAACTGCTATATGTGCTTATTAATCCTGACCTAACCCTAGACCAAATCAAGGGCCTCGGAATAAGCTTTCCAACAAGGTATTATATGCCTTAATTGGGCTTAAGATGAGTAAGTTAAGCCATTTAAGTGAAGGAACATCAGGGACTGCACACTAATCCGCGCGAGAAAACTCGGGACCCAATTGAGCCTTGATGTTGGCCTAATTTGACAATTCTTGGGAAACCTGAAATTGTAGGTCTCTTCCTTATCTTTCTAGTGACAGCAATATCACCAAAATCCAATATCTGTAGCTCTAGTTATGCTCTACGGAAAGCAACAATGTCAGGATGAGTGAAAAATCCAAAAATTAACAATGATAAGCAATTAAGCCCAATTAAGCCCAATAATGTAAAAGCAAAACAATGATTGTAAAAGTTGTCTAATTTCCGTCTCTCTCTGGCTTGTGTGGATATAAACTGCTATTTATGCTTAATAATCTTGACCTAACCCTAGACCAAATTAAGGGCATCTGAATAAGCTTTCAAACAAGATATCATATGCTTTAATTGGGCTTAAGATGAGTAAGTTAAGCTATTTAAGTGAAGGAACATCATGGACTGCACACTAATCCGCACTAGAAAACTCGGGAGCCAATTGAGCCTTGATGTTGGACTAATTTGATTATTCTTGTGAAACCTGAAATCGTAGGTCTCTTCCTTATCTTTCTAGGGACAACAAGATCACCAAAATCCTATATCGGTAGCTCTGGTTATGCTCTGTGCAAGGCAACAAGGTCAGGTGAGCCAAAAATCCAAAAATTAACAATGTTTAGCAATTAAGCCCAATTAAGCCCAATAATGTAAAACCAAAAACAACTATTGTAAAAGTTGTCTAATTTCTGTCTCACTCTGGATTGTGCGGCTGTAAACTGCTATTTATGCTTATTATTCCTGACCTAACCCTAGACCAAATTAAGGGCCTCTGAATAAGCTTTCCATCAAGGTATCATATGCCTTAATTGGGCTTAAGACGAGTAAGTTAGGCCCATTTAAGTGAAGGAACATCATGGATTGCGGACTGATCCACGCCAGAGAACTTGGGACCCAATTTAGCATTGATTTTGGCCCAATTTGACAATTCTTGTAAAACATGAAATTGTGGGTTTCTTGCTTATCTTTCTAGGGACAGCAAGATAACCAAAATCCGATATCTGTAGCTCTAGTTATGCTCTGTGCAAGGCAACAAGGTCAAGATGAGTGAAAAATTCGAAAATTAACAATGTTTAGCAATTAAGCTCAAATAAGCCCTATAATGTAAAAGCAAAAACATTGATTGCAAAATTTGTCTAATTTTCGTCTCTCTGGCTTGTGTGGCTTTAAACTGCCATTTATTCTTATTAATCCTGACCTAACCCTAGACCAAACTAAGGGCCTCTGAATAAGCTTTCCAACAAGTTATCATATGCCTTAATTGGGTTCAAGATGAATAAGTTAGGCCCATTTAAGTGAAGGAACATCATGGATCATTGCACAGATCCGTGCCAGCGAACTCGGGACCCAATTTAGCCTTTATTTTGGCATAATTTTATAATTCTTGTGATACCTGAAATAGTATGTCTCTTCCTTATCTTTCTAAGGACAGCAAGAACACCAAAATCCGATATCTGTAGCTCTAGTTATGCTCTGCGCAAGGCAACAAGGTCAGGATGACTGAAAAATCTGAAAATTAACAATGTTTAGCAATTAACCCCAATAATGTAAAAGCAAAAACAATGATTGTAAAAGTTGTCTAATTTTTGTCTCTCTCTGGCTTGTGCGGCTGTAAATTGCTATTTATGCTTATTAATCCTGACCTAACCCTAGACCTAATTAAGGGCCTTTGAATAAGCTTTTCAACAACGTATCATATGCCTTAATTGGGCTTAAGATGAGTAAGTTAGGCGCATTTAAGTGAATGAACATCATGGACTGTGCACTGATCCACGACAGAGAACTCGGGACCCAATTTAGCCTTGATTTTGGCATAATTTTATAATTCTTGTGACACTTGAAATTGTAGGTTTCTTCCTTACCTTTCAAGGGACAACAAGATCACCAAAATCAGATATCTGTAGCTCTAGTTATGCTCTGCGCAAGGCAACATGGTCAGGATGAGTGAAAAATCCGAAAATTAACAATGTTTAGAAATTAAGCCCAATTATGCCCAATAATGTAAAAGCAAAAACAATGATTGTAAAAGTTGTCTAATTTTTGTCTCTCTCTGGCTTGTTCGGCTTTAAACTGCTATTTATGCTTATTAATCCTGACCTCACCATAGACCAAATTAAATGCCTCTGAATAAGCTTTCCAAAAGGTATCATATGCCTTAATTGGGCTTAAGATTAGTAAGTTAGGACAATTTAAGTGAAGGAACATCATGGATCTGCACCGATCCACGCCGAGAGAACTCGAGGACCCAATTTAGCCTTGATTTTGGCCTAATTTGACAATTCTTGTGAAACCTGAAATTGTAGGACTTTTCCTTATCTTTCTAGGGACAACAAGATCACCGAAATCCGATATCTGTAGCACTAGTTATGCTCTGCACAAGGCAACAAGGTCAGGATGAGTGAAAAATCCGAAAATTAACAATGTTTAGCAATTAAGCCCAATTAAGCCCAATAATGTAAAAGCAAAACAATGATTGTAAAAGTTGTCTAATTTCCGTCTCTCCCTGGCTTGTGTGGCTATAAACTGCCATTTATTCTTATTAATCTTGACTTAACCATATACCAAACTAAGGGCCTCTGAATAAGCTTTCCTACAAGGTATCATATGCCTTAATTGGGTTCAAGATGAATAAGTTAGGCCCATTTAAGTGAAGGAACATCATGGACTGCGCACTGATCCATGCCAGAGAACTCGAGACCCAATTTAGCCTTGATTTTGGCATAATTTTATAATTCTTGTGACACTTGAAATAGTAGGTCTCTTCCTTATCTTTCTAGGGACAGCAAGATCACCAAAATCCGATATCTGTAGCTCTAGTTTTGCTCTGCGCTAGGCAACAAGGTCAAGATGACTGAAAAATCTGAAAATTAACAATGTTTAGCAATTAAGCCCAATAATGTAAAAGCTAAAACAATGATTGTAAAAGTTGTCTAATTTTTGTCTCTCTCTGGCTTGTGCGGCTGTAAACTGCTATTTATGCTTATTAATAATCACCTAACCCTAGACCTAATTAAGGGCCTCTGAATAAGCTTTTCAACAAGGTATCATATGCCTTAATTGGGCTTAAGATGAGTAAGTTAGGCCCATTTAAGTGAATGAACATCATGGACTGTGCACTGATCCGCTACAGAGAACTCGGGACACAATTTAGCCTTGATTTTGGCCTAATTTGACAATTCATGTGATATTTGAAGTTTTAGGTCTCTTCCTTATCTTTCTAGGGACAGCAAGATCACCAAAATCCGATATTTGTAGCTCTATTTATGCTCTGTGCAAGGCAACAAGGTCAGGATGAGTGAAAAATCCGAAAATTAACAATGTTTAGCAATTAAGCCCAATTGAGCCCAATAATGTAAAAGCAAAAACAATGATTGTAAAAGTTGTCTAATTCCTGTCTCTCTTTGGCTTGTGCGGCTTTAAACTGCTATTTATGCTTATTAATCCTGACCTCACCCTAGACCAAATTAAATGCCTCTGAATAAGCTTTCCAAAAGGTATCATATGCCTTAATTGGGCTTAAGATTAGTAAGTTAGGCCAATTTAAGTGAAGGAACATCATGGACTGCGCACTGATCCACGCCAGAGAACTCAGGACCCAATTTAGCCTTGATTTTGGCCTAATTTGACAATTCTTGTGAAACCTGAAATTGTAGGACTTTTCCTTATCTTTCTAGGGACAACAAGATCACCGAAATCCGATATCTGTAGCACTAGTTATGCTCTGCACAAGGCAACAAGGTCAGGATGAGTGAAAAATCCGAAAATTAACAATGTTTAGCAATTAAGCCTAATTAAGCCCAATAATGTAAAAGCAAAACAATGATTGTAAAAGTTGTCTAATTTTCGTCTCTCACTAGCTTGTGTGGCTATAAACTGCTATTTATGCTAAATAATCTTGACCTAACCCTAGACCAAATTAAGGGCCTCCGAATAAGCTTCCAAACAAGGTATCATATGCCTTAATTGGGCTTAAGATGAGTAAGTTAGGCCAATTTAAGTGAAGGAACATCATGGACTGCGCACTGATCCACGCCAGAGAACTCAGGACCCAATTTAGCCTTGATTTTGGCCTAATTTGACAATTCTTGTGGAACCTGAAATTGTAGGACTTTTCCTTATCTTTCTAGGGACAACAAGATCACCGAAATCCGATATATGCAGGTCTAGTTATGCTCTGCACAAGGTAACAAGGTCAGGATGAGTGAAAAATCGGGAAATTAACAATGTTTAGCAATTAATCCCAATTAAGCAAAATAATGTAAAAGCAAAAACAATGATTGTAAAAGTTGTCTAATTTCCGTCTCTCTCTGGCTTGTGTGATTGTAAACTGCTATTTGTGTTATTAATCATGACCTAACCCTAGACTAAATTAAGGGCCTCTGAATAAGCTTTCCAACAAGGTATCATATGCCTTAATTGGGCTTAATATGAGTAAGTTAGGCCCTTTTAAGTGAAGGAGCATCATGGACTGCGCACCGATCCTTTCCAGAGAACTCGGGACCCAATTAGCCTTGATTTTGGCCCAATTTCACAATTCTTGTGAAACATGAAATTATACGTCTCTTCCTTTTCTTTCTAGGGACAGCAACATAACCGAAATCCGATATCTGTAGCTCCATTTATGCTATGCGCAAGACAACAAGGTCAGGACGAGTGAAAAATCCGAAAATCAACATTGTTTAGCAATTAAGGCCAATTAAGCCCAATAATGTAAAAGTAAAAACAATGATTGTAAAAGTTGTCTAATTTTCGTCTCTCTCTGGCTTGTGCGGCTGTAAACTGCTATTTATGCTTATTAATCCTGACCTAACCCTAGACCAAATTAAGAGCCTTTGAATAAGCTTTCCAACAAGGTATCATGTGCCTTAATTGGGCTTAAGATGAGTAAGTTAAGCCCATTAATTGAAGGAACATCATGGACTGCACACTAATCCGCGCCAGAAAACTCGGGACCCAATTTAGCCTTGATGTTGGCCTAATTTGACAATTCTTGTGACACCTGAAATTGTAGGCCTCTTCCTTATCATTCTAGGGACAGATGGATCACCAAAATCCGATATCTGTAGCTCTATTTATGCTCTGCGCAAGGCAACAAGGTCAGGATGAGTGAAAAATCCGAAAATTAACAATGTTTAGCAATTAAGCCCAATAATGTAAAAGCAAAAATAATAATTGTAAAAGTTGTCTAATTTCCATCTCTCTTTGGCTTGTGTGACTGTAAACTGCTATTTATGCTTATTAATCATGACCTTACCCTAGACCAAATTAAGGGCCTCTGAATAAACTTTCCAACAAGGTATCATATGCCTTAATTGGACTTAAGATGAGTAGGTTAGGCCCATTTAAGTGAAGGAACATCATGGACTGTGCACTGATCCGCGCCAGAGAACTGGGGACCCAATTTAGCCTTGATTTTGGCCTAATTTGACAATTCTTGTGAAAACTGAAATTGTTGGTCTCTTCCTTATCTTTCTAGTGACAACAAGATCACCAAAATCCGATATCTGTAGTTCCAGTTATGCTCTGCACAAGGCAACAAGGTCAGGATGAGTGAAAAAACCAAAAATTAAGAATGTTTAGCAATTATGCCTAATAACGTAAAAGCAAAAACAATGATTGTAAAAGTTGTCTAATTTCCGTCTCTTTCTGACTTGTGCGGCTGTAAACTGCTATTTATACTTATTAATCTTGACCTAACCCTAAACCAAATTAAGGACCTCTGCATAAGCTTTCCAACAAGGTATCATATGCCTTAATTGGGCTTAAGATGAGTAAGTCATGTCCTTTTAAGTGAAGGAATATTATGAACTGCGCACTGATCCTTGCAAGAGAACTCGGGACCCAATTTAGCCTTGATTTTGGCCTAATTTGACAATTCTTGTGAAACCTGAAATTTTAGGTTTCTTCCTTATCTTTCTAGGGACAGCAAGATCACCAAAATCCTATATCGGTAGCTCTAGTTATGCTCTGTGCAAGGCAACAAGGTCAGGATGAGTGAAAAATCCGAAAATTAACAATGTTTAGCAATTAAGCCCAATAATGTAAAACCAAAAACAATGATTGTAAAAGTTGTCCGATTTTGCCTCACCTGGCTTGTGCGGCTGTAGAACCGCTATTTACACTAGTGGAAAATATACATTAGGCAGTAAAGGTTTACGTCGGTTAACCAAAAGCTAGACGTTAAAAAAGGGCGGTGGCGATTTTCTAAATATTAGACTTCATTAATTCAATTTTAACGTCGATTTGTGTTTTAGGACCGACGTTAAAAGTGAAGTGACTCACTTTTAACGTCATTTCAATAAACAATCGGCGTTAACGGTGAACCTTTTAACGTCGATTCTTCATTGAACTGATGTTAAAAGTGAGTCACTTCACTTTTAACTTCAGTTCTTACAACAACTGATGTTAAAGGTTATTTTAATAATTTTTTATCTAGTATACGTACCCTTCCGCATTGTCTTCCTCAAAGTTTTAGTTTCACAATTGCTTGGATGTTTTCTGTTTCTGTTTTGAAAACTAAAATATATGTGCGAAGTATAAGTTGAATCAATAACCCAAACCGGATCTCATTCATGAAGTGTAATCTGATTGATCTGAGAAGATTGAAAGGGTTTAAAATCCTATAAAAAGTTACACTGAAAGGGTTTAAAATCCTAAACATTTGTTGAAAGTGAAGTGACTCACTTTTAACGTCATTTCAATAAACAACTGACGTTAACAGTGAACCTTTTAACGTCAGTTCTTCATTGAACTGACGTTAAAAGTGAGTCACTTCATTTTAACTTCAGTTCTTACAACAACTGACGTTAAAGGTTATTTTAATAATTTTTTATCTAGTATACGTACCCTTCCGCATTGTCTTCCTCAAAGTTTTAGTTTCACAATTGCTTGGATGTTTTCTGTTTCTGTTTTGAAAACTAAAATATATGTGCGAAGTATAAGTTGAATCAATAACCCAAACCGGATCTCATTCATGAAGTGTAATACAGACTGATACAGAAGATTGAAAGGGTTTAAAATCCTATAAAAAGTTACACTGAAAGGGTTTAAAATCCTAAACATTTGTTGAGGCTTCGTTCCCTTCACGGGTGAGCAAGAGAGGAGAGTCGAGCGAATGAGTTTTCCAGAATTCAATGAGGAGGTTGTGTGGCAAAGCATAAGGCCACTTTTGGAACCCCTTATCACACCCGAAACATTAAAGCTACATCCCATCAGAGAGTTTTATGAAATATGCCAAAGGGAAAACTATACTCCGGATGTGACCATGTCTAGCAGTGATGGTGTTACTCATGTTGGAATCGAGGTACATGCTGATAATGTGGTCATTCATAAGCTGAGGTTTTGGAACTGTAACAACCGATTCTCCGGAAGAATGATAAGGTGAGCAACTCACATTATGTGATTTACAGAACCTTATCACCCATGTTATGTGATTTACACAACCTCAGAAGTTGTTTGACCATTAAGACAAAGATCTTTGAGTCTAGGAATAGGAAGAAAGAGTGATGAAGTTAATCTCCATGGCAGAGCCATATTGTGAAGCAGAAAATAAAAGGAAGGAAGGAAGCTATTTATTGGAGCAGAGGATGAAGTTACTAGGCGTGGTAAGTTGCTAAAAAATTAAGTTGATCATTAAGAGGATTTGGTTCCAAGGTGAATGGGTAAGTAGCACAGTAGTCAAAGGAATGAATGTTTTTGGAGAAACTTATATACCTTTAACGTCAGTTGTTTAATACAACTGACGTTAAAACTTGTTTAAATAAAAAATATTTATTTTTAACGTCAGTTTTTTATACAACTGACGTTAAAAGTGTGACTTTTACTTCAGTTAAATAAATAGTTGACGTAAATAATCCTATATCCCTATCTGAAATGCCCTGTTGTCACTCTTAACACAGGTCACTCCATATATATAGTGCAGTTTATTTCTAAGCTTTTTTTTAAACAAGTTTATTTTTAATCTTCATTAATTAGCTTGAATTAGTAAACAAATTCTTGTCCAAATTAAAATAAATAAAACACTTAACATAAAAACAAGTTATATGTATAATCAAATCGTATCTCATTGAAGCGATTCATAAGTTACAATTAAATGATTAAAAGATAAAAAATTTCTGCAACATAGCCCTAACATATAAAAAAGTTTTGCTTCAACATCATTTTCTTCTCAGTCCTGTCCTCAGAAACTCCAATGGATGCATCTCCTCCCTCACTTGAATTCCATGATGCAAAAGTGAATCCACATTGAAATGGATCTTTGCATCTTCTCCTTAACTAGAATTCCTTGATGCATCGTCTTGAATCCACAGTCACTTGATTCCAAAGCAAAGTGAAAGGGATGACGGGGATGAAATAAAGTGAGGGGATCACATTATGTGATTTACCCAACCTTACCATCCATGTTATGTGATTTACTCAGCCTCAGAAGTTTTTTTACCATTAAGACAGGGACCTTTAAGTCTAGGAATAGGAAGAAATAACAACACCTCAAATATGATAGAGGCATATTGTGAAGGAAAAAGCACAAAATATAGAGGAAAAGAGGGGGGTGTAATACAGATCGTTGATACTGTAAGAATATGGTTCTTTATATAGAGAAGAGAGACTACCGAATTTCTTGAAAACTGATCTAAAAACTTAATGCTCATTAAGAGGATTAGGTTACAAGGTGAATGGGTAAGTAGCACAGTAGTCAAAGGAATGAATGTTTTTGCCGAAACTAATAAACTTTTAACGTCAGTTGTTTCATACAACTGACGTTAAAAGTGTTTTTTAAAAAAATATTTATTTTTAACGTCAGTTTTTTAAACAGCTGACGTTAAAAGTGTGATTTTCAGTTAAATAACTAGCTGACGTAAATAATCCTATATCCTATACAGAGAAGAGAGACTGATTTTCTTGAAAACTGATCTATAAACTTAATGCTCAGGGGTAGTACAGTAGTCAAAGGAATTAATGTTTTTGCAGAACAATTTTAACGTCAGTTGTCTTCAACAACGGACGTTAAAAGTTTTTTATTTTTAACGTTAGTTTCTTAATAAAACCGACGTTAATTAAATATCCTTTAACATCAGTTTTTACAAACAACTGACGTAAAATGTTGTTTTATTTTGATTATAACGTTTACACCCGCGTCCTTCAACGTCAGTTTTTACAAACAACTGACGTAAAATGTTGTTTTATTTTGATTATAACGTTTACACCCGCGTGCCTTCTGCACTTCGCTCTGTACGTCTCTTTTCTCTTTTCATCACGCTCAACCCTCACTCTGAACCCTCACTCTCACTCTCACTCTGCCCTAATCGCGAGCTCATCTCCACCGCAACCACCGTGAGGGCTTCTTCGCCACCACCGTGAGGTACACTCTTAACCCCTAACTCTGTCTTTCCCGCTCATTCTTTGCAATAACTTGACATCTCTCTTTCCCCTTCCCGCGCACTAACTCTCCTTGTCCCTCTGCTCTCAGTAACCACATCGAACGTTGGCCACCACTCGCCCCCCCCCCCCGACCACCACCACCACGCGAGCGCCTATTTCTGGTGAGTCTTTAGGGCACATTTTTTTATTTTTGGTTTTGAGTGTATGTTGAAACTGTAGTCTCAGTAGTTGAAACTTAAAACTGTGAGTTTGAGTTGTTTGGAATGTCTCTATTTTTGGTTTTGAGTGTATGTTGAAACCGTAGTCTCAGTAGTTGAAACTTGAAACCGTGAGTTTGAGTTGTTTGGAATGTCTCTATTTTTGGTTTTGAGTGCATGTTGCTCTGCTGGTTGATCTGTCACGGCCGTGATGCTCATCACGGCCAGGCCGTGACCAGTGTTTGGCAATCTTCAAAAACTATAGTTTTCAATCTCCCGTATTGTCCTTATATTGGATATATGTTTTGTATATCTACAGGACCTATCTAGTTATTTTTATTTATACTTCGTATTTATTTTGAGTTATAACCTATGTTAATACATATATATTGTTTCCGAACAGGGCGTACATATGGATCAGTCGGATAGCCCACATGCACGGGAGGACACTGATGGGGCTACGCAGGACCCGATCACGCCTACGCCTGATTCTAGTGTAAGTTTACATGTTATATACTGTCTTTAGTCCTTCTTTCTAATGTAAGTTTATAATGTTACAACCCTCTATTTTATCATTTTTTTGTCCATACAGACATCACAAGCTCATAGGAAACGGGGTAGAGGAGCCACCTCGTTGAAGAAACTAGAGAAGGACAGGCAAAGCAGACAGAAGCTTGAGGTGTCCTTCGGTGCTAATCTAAATGCCCAGGGACCCCATGATGAAGAATTTAATAAGTGGGTGTTTCTACGTAGCAAAGACGTAAGCATCAACTACAACCACTGGATTGACGTTCCGCGGAACGTTAATGATCAGATTTGGGAGGCTATCGCGGTATTTTACCTTTACATTCGTTTGATTTACATTATTAGATAATTATCCGATTTATAATCCATCCAGTTGTTATGTATTTAATGTGTAGGTAGCTTGGACTGTGCCAAATGACGAGGATCATCGTCATAAATATATGAAAATGGCATCAAAGTGTTGGAATGGGTTCAAGCATGATCTTACAGGTACTATGTATCCGGGGAAGAAGCGCTTGATAAAATGTTCTCGGATTATCCCTCGGATTGATCGGGATACTTGGGATATGTTTGCCAGGAGTCGGCGGGATGGAGAATTTTGAGTTGGTTGATTAAGTTAATTTTGTATGCTTCTTATAGATCATTTACCTGTATTTAATTATGTGTTTTTGTTTGAATAGGCTAAGGCAAATAAGGGGTGGGAATCGGGCGAAGAACGCCCACCGCCACACCATGTCTCGGGGTGGGGTACTGGACTCGAGATCGGCCGAGATGATGGCGGATAGGCCGAGGGCGAACGGGAAGAGCACTCTGCTAGGATTGAAAGAGGAGAGGTTCCTGAGGGCACACCATTAAGTCCTCCGTCGGACATCAACCGCGAGGATGTCTGGTTAGCCGGCCGCATGACAAAGACGGGATCTTTTAAATTTGATGCCACTTGCGAAGTGACAGATAAGATTGTAAGTAAATAATTAACTTGATTTCAATTGATATTTGTATAGATATTTGTAACACTTTTTACTTGCACGTTTTTTCATTTTTTTCATTGTAGATGGATCTTAAAGCACAATCCTCCCAGGGCTCATTCGTCCCCCACGGGCGGCGGGACGTCTTGATGACTGCTCTAGGCAAGAAAGACCATCCTGGTCAGGTTCTCGGTGTTCCTGGGAACGTGACCATCAAAGAATATTATGGCAAGTCTGCTTCACGAAAGCAGGTGGTCGATGAAGCATCAATTTTGGCTGACATTACTCAGCACCTCATGTCCAACCCAGCTATTACAACACATCTGATGCAAAGCTTAATATCCAACCCAGAATTCAAGCAGGCGCTTGCCATAGAGCTTTCCTCCGTCGGTACATCCCAGGACACCGCAGGGCATGCCAACCCTTCACATGTGAGCACAAAAGAGAGTTTTAGTAGGGCACATGTGGAGGACGATGAGTTGGCAGCTAGGGAGCGGGAGTTCGAAGTCCAACGCCATGAGCATGAGTTAGAAATGAAAAGGCGTGAGCTTGAGTTGGACTCCAAACGACGTGAGCTCGAAATGTTAACAAAGGTATGTATTCATTATTAATGTCCAAATTAGTCAAATAATTACTTGTGTTTTTTTTAATTATCAACAACTTATCTATTTTATTTTTCCTAAACTGAAGGCCAAGTCGACGTCGTTATCGCTGTCACCTATCGCTCCTTTGTTCTCACTTGGTGAGGATTATGCGTTTGATATTTTTGAATGTCCATTGGAGCACGATGGATGGGTGGCACGCCCATATCAACGGAGGATATTTTCGCTCGTGGTGACGATCTCGGGAACGCCCGCGAAATAACGTCCGGATGGGCAAAGCAATGTTTTGAGTCTACGGTGCACGTAAGTTAATTTTTAATTTTATAACTTTTTTATTTTTGTTTTTTTTCCATTTTATATTTTTTTTTATTTTCTATATATATATATATATATATATATATATATATATATATATATATATATATATTATGTAATTAACATCCACACCTTTCCATCTCTTAGGTATCTCCATCGTCTTCAGCTTGATAAGGGCGTTGCATCAGTTTACGGCTTCTTAGATCCATCAATCCTTCTGCCCGATTTCTTTGTTGGCGATGCATTGAGTAAATACTTAGGAACTTGTTGGGAGACAATCCCGAAAGAATTATATCCGGCTCCCTACTATATGAAAAGCCATTGGCGGTTGTTCGTACTTCACCCGTCTAGGCATACTGTCATATTCTTTTGCTTCTCCACCAACAATCGCCATGGTGGTGTTGGAAGTCATAAATAAGTAAGTAACTAATCTTAAATTTAATTTAAGTTTTAATATCAGTTGTTTTTAGTTTATTACATACATGATATATGAATTTGTTAATTGATCGACATTATTATTTGTTTATGATAGACACTACAAGGCCAGTAGCATAAGTTGCGCCAACGGGAGAAGTAGGACTTCTAAGGCTAAATCAAATCTTGTATGGAACATCATCAAGGTTTGGTAGTTTATTTATCCAATAATTAATATTATAATTACTAATTTATATGTATATTCAACTGACATTGAAATTAATTTTGTTGGTAGTCTCGATTTCAAAATGACGGGTGGTCGTGCGGCTATTATGTGATGCTTCATATGCTGAACATAGACTCCACATCTATTACGGATGGATGGAATAAGGTAATGTTTAAACAACTTGTTAAATTATATATTATAGTTTTTTTGTTAGACTTTAGAAACTAATTAATAAAATGTATACATATATATATCCTTAGATTGGTAGTTTTGTTTTTAGACATTGGAACTAAAATTTATTTATATATATACATGGGTTTTGGTTTTAAGTCCCCCATTGTTCCATTTTTCCTTTGCAATTCTGTAATGTGTGTGATATTCTATGTTCTTGGGATATTTACTTGAATGCGGGGATAGCTTGAGGGGAGTGATATTTTAAAACCGAATTTAAAAAAAAAAATCTATTAACATCGGTTAGAATCAAACAAGCGGCGTTAACGATATTTTATAAAATATACAATACACTATTAACGTCGATTGTAATAAACAAGCGACGTTAAAATTAAACCTTTAACGTCGAGTTCTTTATAACAACCGGCGTTAGTTTTAAAAAATTAATGTCCATTGTCTTAAAGAAGCTGGCGTTATAGTTTTATGTTTAACGTCAGTTGTTTAAACAATCGACGTTAATTTTTACAAAATTAACGTCGATTGTGTTAAAGAACTAACGTTAATAGTTTTATATTTAACGCCGTTTCAAGCGGCGTTAAAATATTAACTATTAACGTCCTCTGTATTTACGTCGATCAAGATTCGACGTAAAAAATCAATTTTAACCGACGTAAAAGTACTTATTGCACTAGTGTTATGCTTATTAATCCTAACCTAACCCTAGACCAAATTAAGGGCGTCTGAATAACCTTTCCAACTAGGTATCATATTCCTTAATTGGGCTTAAGATGAGTAAGTTAGGCCCATTTAAGTGAAGGAACATCATGGGATCATGACCGATCCGCGCCATAGAACTCTGGGACCCAATTTAGCCTTGATTTTGGCCTAATTTGACAATTCTTGTGAAACCTGAAATTGTAGGTCTCACCTTATCTTTCTAGGGACAGCAAGATCACCAAAATCCGATATCCGGCCAGCTCAAGTTATGCTCGCACAAGGCAACAAGGTCATGATGAGTGAAAAATCGAAAAATTAACAATGTTTAGCAATTAAGCCCAATAATGTAAAAGCGAAAACAACGATTATAAAAGTTTTCTAATTTCCGTCTCTATCTGGCTTTTGTGGCTGTAAACTGCTATTTATGCTTATTAATTGTGACCTAACCCTAGACCAAATTAAGGGCCTCTGAATATGCTTTCCAACAAGGTATCATATGCCTTAATTGGGCTTAAAATGAGTATGTTAGGCCCATTTAAGTGAAGGAACTTCATGGACAGTGCACTGATCCGTGCTAGAGAACTCGAGACCCAATATATCCTTGATATTGGCCTTATTTGACAATTCTTGTGACACCTGAAATTGTAGGACTCTTCCTTATCTTTCTAGGGACAGCAAGATCACCAAAATCCTATATCGGTAGCTCAAGTTATGCTCTGTCCAAGGCAACAAGGTCACGATGAGTGAAAAATACGAAAATTAACAATGTTTAGCAATTAAGCCCAATTAAGCCCAATAATGTAAAACCAAAAACAATGATTGTAAAAGTTGTCTGATTTTTGTCTCACTCTGGATTGTGCGGCTGTAAACTGCTATTTATGCTTATTATTCCCGACCTATCCCTATACCAAATTAAGGGCCTCTGAATAAGTTTTCCAACAAGGTATCATATGCCTTAATTGGGCTTAAGATGAGTAAGTTAGGCCCATTTAAATGAAGCAATATCAAGGACTGTGCACCGATCCGCGCCCGCAGAACTCGGGACCCAATTTAGCCTTGATTTTGGCCTAATTTTGCAATCCTTGTGAAACATGAAATTGTAGGTCTCTTCCTTATCTTTCTACGGACAGCAAGATCACCAAAATCCCATATCCGTAGCTCTAGTTATGCTCGCGCAGGCAACAAGGTGAGGATGAGTGAAAAATCCAAAAATTATCAATGTTTAGTAATTAAGCCCAATTAAGCCCCGAGAATATAAAAGCAAAAACAATGATTGTAAAAGTTGTCTAATTTCTGTCTCACTCTGGCTTGTGCGGCTGTAAACTGCTATTTTTGCTTACTATTCCTGACCTAACCCTAGACCAAATTAAGGGCCTCTGAATAAGCTTTCCAACAAGGTATTATATGCCTTAATTGGGCTTAAGACGAGTAAGTTAGGCCCATTTAAGTGAAGGAACATCATGGATTGCACTCGATCCACGCCAGAGAACTCGGGGCCCATTTTAGCCTTGATTTTGGCCTAATTTGATTATTCTTGTGAAACATGAAATTGTCGTCTTTTCCTTATCTTTCTAGGGATAGCAAGATCACCAAAATCCGATATCTGTAACTCTAGTTATGCTCTGCACAAGGCAACAAGGTCAGGATGATTGAAAAATCCGAAAATTAACAATGTTTAGCAATTAAGCCCAATAATATAAAACCAAAAACAATGACTGTAAAAAGTTGTCTAATTTTCGTCTCTCTCTCTGACTTGTGCGGCTGTAAACTCCTATTTATGCTTATTAATCCTCACCTAACCCAATACCAAATTAGGGGCCTCTGAATAAGCTTTTTAACAAGGTATCATATGCCTTAATTGGGCTTAAGATGAGTAAGTTAGGCCTATTAGTGGAAAGAACTTCATGGAGTGCGATTGATCCGCGACAAAGAACCTGGGACCCATTTAG
>JAUPTC010000011.1:10723028-10782274 GCA_030762895.1 Sophora flavescens | reverse complement strand
ATTTCAATTAGTTTTTAAATTTATTTTCTGGACCCTTTTCTTTTTATTTGATTTTTAGATCTGAAATATAAAAAAAAAATCAGAAATCAAAAAAATTCTTTTCCTTCTATTGTATCCATCTCTCTGTGTGTTATATGCAAAGATCCCTAAGTCTTGGGAGCCTTAGTGAGATTGATCCGGAAATCGAGAGGACCTTCCATAGACGAAGAAGACTACAAAGAGAGGGAGAAAGGTTGAGTCCCGTTCCACTCATGGCGAATCAACCGGATACAAAGCCTTTGAAGGACTACGCAGCCCCAAATGCGAGAGGCTTGCGAACTGGGATTGCAAGGCCAGAGATTGAGGCGGAAAACTATACCATACCGCCCATGCTAATCAACATGATTAGGCAACATCAATTCGGAGGATTGCCTTCGGAGGACCCGACTGATCACATAGAAACATTCTTAGAGTTCACCGACGCAATCAGGATTAATGGAGCCTCAGTCGATGTTGTGCGTTTGAGATTGTTCCCCTCATCTCTCACTGGAAAGGCGAAGGCCTGGCTTAAGCAAATCCCCGCTAACACTTTGACTACTTGGGACCAACTGGAGCAGGCGTTCTTGGAGAAATTCTTCCCTCCATCCAAGACGGCCTACATAAGAACCCAGATCACCGGCTTCTTCCAGAAAGACGGAGAATCATTATCAGAAGCTTGGGATCGTTACAAGGGACTGCTGGAGTCGTGCCCACATCACGGACTCGAGAGGTGGTTAATAGTGCACACCTTCTATAACGGATTGGATTACTCTTCGAAGGTGTCACTAGATTCTGCAGCCGGTGGAGCATTTATGAATAGGCCTCTCACTGAGGCATTCAACATCATCGAGAATGTCGCCACCAACTACCACCAATGGGGATCCGAAAGAGGTAATAACCCGAACAAGATTTCGGGGGGTAAGTTTGAAGTAAGTAGCATTGATCTGATTATGTCTAAATTTGACTCACTAAATAAAAGATTAGATAAGATTGAAAGAGCTAATGTGAGTACAATAGGTGCTACTAACCTTGTTTGTGAGATTTGTGGAATGCAGGGACATGACATGATGGGATGCCCACATGGATCCGGCGCTTCGGGTGAGCAAGTGAACTCTTGTAACAACTACTATGATACGAACCCGAAGCTGCCCAACTATGCTCCCCCAAATCCCTACAACCAAAGAAGAAACAACCCTTACCTCTCCTACGGCAACTACAGCAACATGCTTAATCATGAGTTCCAAGAGGGTCAAGGTAATAAGAGAGCAGCACCGGGGTATCCTCAGGTACAAAGATCTAAACTCGAGACTTTATTTGAAAGTTTTGTCGAAACTCAGACAAAACAGAATGAGGAGTTTAGACAACAAGGAAGGGCAGTGAGTGAGGCAATAAAGGATCTAGCATCTAAGGTAGACAACTTAGCAACTCATAACAAGATGCTAGAAAACCAGATTGCCCAACAAGCCAGCACGTACTCGAGACCTAAGGGTACATTCCCGGGGCAACCCGAAGCAAATCCCAATGAGCATTGCAATGTCATACACTTGAGGGATGATAAGCTTGGGGTGGGGGTAGCTGAAATGGACGTGGAACCGGAGGAGGACACGAGCGAAAAGGAAGACACGAGCGAATAGGAAGAGCCAGAACCGAAATATGTCCCTCCACCACCGTACCAACCCCCGATACCTTTCCCACAGAGGTTGGTCAAGAAAAAGCAAGTAGATGTAGAGACTAAAATGCCTACTAAACTGAAAGACCCAGGTAGTTTCTCCATCGCTTGCTCGATCGAACAAGTGGAAATAGACCCAGCCTTATGTGACTTAGGGGCTAGCACGAGCTTGATGTCCCTCACTATCATGGAAAGGTTGGGAAGCAAAGAGTTGAGACCATTCAAATTCCCCTTACAATTTGCGGATGGCTCAACTAGGACTCCTCTAGGCATACTAGAGAATGTTCCCGTAAAGGTAGGGAAATTTCTCATCCCTACCGACTTCCTGGTATTAGACATGAAAGGGAATTCCGAATTCCCCATCATTTTAGGAAGGCCATTTTTGGCAACCACTGGGGCAGTGATAGACGTAAGGAATGGAAAACTCTCTCTAAATGTAGAGGAAGGTAGGGTAAATTTTCAGTTGACTAACTCTTGTAACAAACCTCCTTTTGAGAGCCATGTGTGCAGAATTGATGTAACGTCTCCAGCGGTAGAGAAAGAACTTAGCATGGAAGCAACCCCAAAGATATGCATGGTTGAAGATGCACCCAGTGGTGAAGTTGGAATTGCTGTCCATGCGGAAACAAAACTTCCGCCGGGAGGAAGGAAGGCTAGGAAGCTCCGAGAGAAAAGAGCGAAGCGGAAGCATTATTGGCCGTATGAGCAGAAACAGCTTTTTGAAGGAGCTCCTTGGAAAAGAAGTGTTCCTGCACTTCTACGCCCAGCCGACCCCGGTTGATTTAAGGAAGTATGGTCAAGCTTAAGACCATAAATAAGCGCTTCTTGGGAGGCAACCCAAGTTTTCTTTCCCTTTTTCCTTTTGTTTTTGATTTAACCTCTTGAATAATTTGAGAAGATCAAGAGGCAAAAATATCATTAATAGGTTTGTCTAGTGTTTTCAGGTTGAGAAAGAGAAGAAGAGCATAAAAAGATAAAGTCAGAGGCCATCACGCCCTGGCCGTGACAGTGGTCACGGCCGTGATGAACTAAACAAGAGCACAGAAAGGATCACGGCCTAGCCGTGACAACCATCACGGGCGTGATGAGTAGGATGCCAAGGCCAGAGAGCATCACGGCCTAGCCGTGATGTAGATCACGGCCGTGACAGGGCAACTCCTGAGGACAGAATTGATCACGGCCTAGCCGTGATGAGCCTCACGGTCGTGAGGAAATTTCTACCCAAGTTTTGACTAGAATGTGAGCCAACAGCCGCTACCGACTCGGTAAGTTGTTCCATTTTTCTCCTTTCTCCGACTTGATTATTTACATTGGAAACAATGTAAGTAATCAAGCTTGGGGTAGGGGTATTTATTTTTGCATTTGCATTGTTGCATTCATATTGCATTCTCATAGGCATAGATTGGTATGATCACATTCTCTAGATTGCCCCTCACTTAGAACATGCATCCGATTGTGAGAACTTGGAGCCAAATGAATTGAGATAGTGAATTTTGAACCCAATTTTTCATTATTCTTGTGATATGGCTAAAAATAAAAATTCTTGAGATAGTCATTTGATAGTTGATAATTAGCATGTGGTTCCTTAAACTTGTGTACCTCACTGATTTTTGAACTACTAAATGTAAGATTTTGAGCCAAAAGGGGTATTCACTAAATCTACCCCATTTCTTGTGATAGAGTGATTTAATTCCTCTTGGATTGTATTTTCTAGAACTTGACTGAAACCATTTCAAAACTTAAAAATTTCTGAAAACATTTTTGGAAATGATTGAGGCACTAGGTATTTTTCCGGCCTCCCGAGCTTTGATTGATAAATGCTACCCTTTAGTTGCCCAATTTTGAGCCTAAAAAAATACTTTTCTTGGTACCATGAATTAATTTGATAAATAATGCTTGGTATGGCACCTTTTAAAGTATTACAAAAAAGGGCAAAATGGTAGTTGGAAAAAGAATGGGATGAAAATATTTCTCTTGAGCTATAAATCTCCCCTTCTCCAAACAAATAAAAATGAAATAAACAAAAAAAAATGGAGAAGGGGATGACAAAGAAAGTGAGAAATGAAAAGAAAAAGAAAAAGAAAAAGAAAATAATAATAGAAGGAAGAAAGGTGGACAAGTAAATCAAAGCCCCCAAAAGGTATTTTAGAAGGTGTCATACTTTGTAATGTTTGATAATCTGTCTAGCCTTCTTGAAATTCCCTTTCCTAGATTTTCCCACCTTACAATAAATCCCAAGGCCACATTACAACCAAAGGAAAAGACCTCTTGATTCTTAAGTGTTTTCATAAATAAAGTAGAGATTTGGTTAATAGTCAAGCCTATGGTAAAATACTTTCCTTGAGGAAATTGAGTGAATTGTCAATAAACCCTAAAACACTTGAGTGAGGTGAGATGAGTGCCCAAATCAGTGAGAACATGAACTTGAAGAACCTAAGCTTCTAATTGGACTTGAACTTGATTATCTCTTGAGTGCTTATTAAAAATTCCTATTACTTGGATTAGCTTCTAGGGTACTTAGTTCACTATCCATGCTATGAATGATTTATATCTTATGGCCTGAGTAATTGCTTGAGGACAAGCAAAGTTTTAAGCTTGGGGTGATTTGATGAGTGTGATTCCACCTCATCTTTGACCATCATTTTGCATGCATTTTCATGTAGTTTAGGCATATTTTTATTAGATTTTAGGTTAATTTTCCTTTGGAACGGGTAAGGCGGTTTTCGTGTGTTGTTTTGCACATATCAAGGGTAAATTGCTCAAGATCAACCATGATGAAGTTTGGATGAAGATGGAGCTTTAAAACTGAAGAAAATGAGCCAAACAGAGCCCATCACGGCCTAGCCGTGATGCCCATCACGGCCATGATCGAGCAAAACTGAAAAAGAAGAAAGCCTGAAGTCAGAGTCTGTCACGGCCGTGACCCAAAACCACCACAAGTCAGAGCACATCACGGCCCAGCCGTGAAATTCTTCACGGGCCAAAACAGAGGCTCGCGTCGCGAGCAGTATATTCGCGTCGCGAATGACCGGATTTTGCACAACTTCTAGAAGCAGAGACCGTCACGGCCTGGCCGTGATGACCATCACGGCCGTGACACGCATTACTTGGACCTGAAGAAACCGAAATAGATCAGATTTTGAGTTGGTTTGGGACTCTAACTTCCCCATTTCTATAAATAAGGACCAAGGCATCAGAGATTGGATCATCCATAACAACTAGGACTCTAGGCTTAGATCTCTCTTCTCCTCTTCTCTTCTCTTCTCTGATTTTTGTATTTTCATGTTGTCAACCCAGCTTGTCATCTCCATGGCAAGACTGGAGTAGTAGCTTAGTTTCTAGGGACTAGGACTCTGCCCGAGGTTTGTAAATGATGTTGATTTGATGTAAAAATCGTTGTTGATTTCATAATTGTTTTAGATCTGATTTCTAGTGTGTTAATCACTCATAAATTTCGGCAACCGTTTATTTACGTGACATAGACGTTCTAAGGAGGAACCTAGCGGTGAACTTAGGATTTCTAGTGTGTTTCACTCGTAAAGTCCAGCGGCCACTTGTTTGTGAGAAGTGGATGATCTAAGGAGGAACCTAGCGGTGAACTTAGGTTGTTTGCATGACTGAGACATTTCAAGGAGGAACCTAGCGGTGAACTTGGGTGTCGTACCTATAGAAGTCAGACTTGGGACTGAAATCACGAGAGTTAGAAGCCGTCCCTCGAGGAGCAACGAGTTGTCACGGAACGCAAAGGGTCCAATATGGGATCGACTACCACGAGAGTAGGGGTCGGGTCAATTGGGCACGGCTTTTGTAACCCGAGAGGGAGCTTAAGCTATTAGAGGATAAACTCGCCTTCAAGGCAATTTCGGTAATCAACAAAGGTAAATCAGTTAGCAACATAAACAACCTCAAAGGTAACCCAAATCCCTAGGAATCCATTTAGATCCAAAACCCCAAAAACATTTGTTTTCTGTTTGTTTATCATTTCAATTTCAAATTCAAACATTTTTCAAAACCCTTTACAAAGTCCAGATTCACTCAATTCGAAAACCAATTGCGATTCGAGAACACAGTCTCTGTGGGTTCGATATCTTTTATTACTTGACGGCAATCCGGTACACTTGCCGGAATCGCACGCGCGCGTTGACTTACGCGACATCAGACTGCACACTAATCCGCACGAGAAAACTCGGAACCCAATTGAGCCTTGATGTTGGCCTAATTTGACAATTCTTGTGACGCCTGAAATTGTAGGCCTCTTCCTTATCATTCTAGGGATAGCAAGATAACCAAAATCCAATATATGTAGCTCTAGTTATGCTCTACGCAAGGCAACAAGGCCAAGATGAGTGAAAAATCTGAATATTAGCAATGTTTAGCAATTAAGCCCAATAATGTAAAAGCAAAAACAATGACTGTAAAAGTTGTCTAATTTCCGTCTCTCTCTGGCTTGTGCGGCTGTAAACTGCTATTTATGCTTATTAATCCTGACCTAACCCTAGACCAAATTAAGGGCCTCAGAATAAGCTTTTCAACAAGGTATCATATGCCTTAATTGGGCTTAGGATGAGTATGTTAGGCCCATTTATGTTTAGGAACATCATGGACTACGCACTGATCCTTGCCAGAGATCTCGGGAACCAATTTAGCCTTGATTTTGGCCTATTTTGACAATTGATGTGAAACATTAAATTGTAGGTCTCTTCCTTATCTTTCTAGGGACAACGAGATCACCAAAATCCGACATCTGTAACTCTAGTTATGTTCTGTGCAAGGCAACAAGGTCAGGATGAGTGAAAAATCCGAAAATATTCAAAGTTGAGCAATTAAGCCCAATAATGTAAAAGCAAAAACAGTGATTGTAAAAGTTGTCTAATTTTCGTCTCTCTCTGGATTGTGCGGCTGTAAACTGCTATTTATACTTATTAATCCTGATCTAACCCTAGACCAAATTAAGAGCTCTGAATAAGCTTTCCAACAAGATATCATATGCCTTAATTGGGCTTAAGATGAGTAAGTTAAGCCATTTAAGTGAAGGAACATCATGGACTGCACACTAATCCGCGCGAGAAAACTCGGGACCCAATTGAGCCTTGATGTTGACCGAATTTGACAATTCTTGTGAAACCTGAAATTGTAGGTCTCTTCCATATCTTTCTAGTGACAGCAATATCACCAAAATCCAATATCTGTAGCTCTAGTTATGCTCTGCGCAAGGCAACAAGGTCGGGATGAGTGAAAAATCCAAAAATTAACAATGTTAAGCCCAATAATGTAAAAGCAAAACAATGAGTGTAAAAGTTGTCTAATTTTCGTCTCTCTCTGGCTTGTGTGGCTATAAACTGTTATTTATGCTTAATAATCTTGACCTAACCCTAGACCAAATTAAGGGCCTCTGAATAAGCTTTCAAGCAAGGTATCATATGCCTTAATTGGGCTTAAGACGAGTAAGTTAGGCCCATTTAAGTGAAGGAACATCATGGATTGCGCACTGATCCACGCCAGAGAACTCGGGACCCAATTTAGCATTGATTTTGGGCTAATTTGACAATTCTTGTGAAACATGAAATTGTGGATTTCTTCTTAACCTTTCTAGGGACAGCAAGATCCCCAAAATCCGATATATGTAACTCTAGTTATGCTTTGCACAAGGCAACAAGGTCAGGATGATTGAAAATTCCGAAAATTAACAATGTTTAGCAATTAAGCCCAATAATATAAAACCAAAAATAACGAATGTAAAAGTCGTCTAATTTCCGTCTCTCTCTGACTTGTGCGGCTGTAAACTCCTATTTCTGCTTATTAATCCATACCTAACCCTATACCAAATTAAGGGCCTATGAATAAACTTTTTAACAAGGTATCATATGCCTTAATTGGGCTTTAGATGAGTAAGTTAGGCCTATTTAAGTGAAATTCATGGAGCGTACATTGATCCGCGCCAAAGAACTCGAGACCCAATTTAGCCTTGATTTTGGCCTAATTTGATTATTCTTGTGAAACCTGAAATTGTAGGTCTCTTCCTTATCTTTCTAGGGACAACAAGATCACCAAAATCCTATATCGGTAGCCCTAGTTATGCTCTGTGCAAGGCAACAAGGTCAGGATGAGTGAAAAATCCGAAAATTAACAATGTTTAGCAATTAAGCCTAATTAAGCCCAATAATGTAAAACCAAAAACAATGATTGTAAAAGTTGTCTAATTTCTGTCTCACTCTGGATTGTGCGGCTGTAAACTGCTATTTGTGCTTATAATTCTTGACCTAACCCTAGACCAAATTAAGGGCCACTGAATAAGCTTTCCAACAAAGTATCATATGCCTTACTTGAGCATAAGATGAGTAAGTTAGACCCATTTAAGTGAAGGAACATCACGGACTGCGCACAAATCCGTGCCAGAGAACTCGGGACCCAATTTAGCCTTGATTTTGGCCTAATTTGAAAATTCTTGTGAAACATGAAATTGTGGGTTTCTTCCTAATCTTTCTAGGGACAGTAAGAACATCAAAATCCGATATCTGTAACTCTTGTTATGCTCTGCACAAGGCAACAAGGTAAGGATGAGTAAAAAATCCGAAAATTAACAATGTTTAGCAATTAAGCCCACTTAAGCCCAATAATATAAAAGCAAAAACAATGATTGTAAAAAGTTGTCTAATTGCCGTCTCTCTATTGCTTGTGTGGACGTAAACTACTATTTATGCTTATTAATCATGACCTAACCCTATAGCAAATTAAGGGCCTCTGAATAAGTTTTCCAGCAAGGTATCATTTGCCTTAATTGGACTTAAGATGAGTAAGTTAGGCCTATTTAAGTGAAGGAACATCATGGACTGTGCACTGATCCGCACCAGAGAACTCGGGAGCCAATTTAGCCTTGATTTTGGCCTAATTTGACAATTCTTGTGAACCTGAAATTGTAGGTCTCTTCCTTATCTCTCTTGGGACAGCAAGATCACCAAAATCCGATATCTGCAACTCTAGTTATTCTCTGCGCAAGGCAACAAGGTATGGATGAGTGAAAAATCCAAAAAATAACAATGTTTAGCAATTAAGCCCAATAATGTAAAAGCAAAAACAATGATTGTAAAAGTTGTCTAATTTCCGTCTCTCTCTGGCTTTTGCGGTTGTAAACTGCTATATGTGCTTATTAATCCTGACCTAACCCTAGACCAAATTAAGGGCCTCGGAATAAGCTTTCCAACAAGGTATTATATGCCTTAATTGGGCTTAAGATGAGTAAGTTAAGCCATTTAAGTGAAGGAACATCATGGACTGCACACTAATCCGCGCGAGAAAACTCGGGACCCAAATGAGCCTTGATGTTGGCCTAATTTGACAAATCTTTGGAAACCTGAAATTGTAGGTCTCTTCCTTATCTTTCTAGTGACAGCAATATCACCAAAATCCAATATCTGTAGCTCTAGTTATGCTCTACGGAAAGCAACAAGGTCAGGATGAGTGAAAAATCCAAAAATTAACAATGATAAGCAATTAAGCCCAATTAAGCCCAATAATGTAAAAGCAAAACAATGATTGTAAAAGTTGTCTAATTTCCGTCTCTCTCTGGCTTGTGTGGCTATAAACTGCTATTTATGCTTAATAATCTTGACCTAACCCTAGACCAAATTAAGGGCATCTGAATAAGCTTTCAAACAAGATATCATATGCTTTAATTGGGCTTAAGATGAGTAAGTTAAGCTATTTAAGTGAAGGAACATCATGGACTGCACACTAATCCGCACTAGAAAACTCGGGAGCCAATTGAGCCTTGATGTTGGACTAATTTGATTATTCTTGTGAAACCTGAAATCGTAGGTCTCTTCCTTATCTTTCTAGGGACAACAAGATCACCAAAATCCTATATCGGTAGCTCTGGTTATGCTCTGTGCAAGGCAACAAGGTCAGGTGAGCGAAAAATCCGAAAATTAACAATGTTTAGCAATTAAGCCCAATTAAGCCCAATAATGTAAAACCAAAAACAACTATTGTAAAAGTTGTCTAATTTCTGTCTCACTCTAGATTGTGCGGCTGTAAACTGCTATTTATGCTTATTATTCCTGACCTAACCCTAGACCAAATTAAGGGCCTCTGAATAAGCTTTCCATCAAGGTATCATATGCCTTAATTGGGCTTAAGACGAGTAAGTTAGGCCCATTTAAGTGAAGGAACATCATGGATTGCGGACTGATCCACGCCAGAGAACTTGGGACCCAATTTAGCATTGATTTTGGCCCAATTTGACAATTCTTGTAAAACATGAAATTGTGGGTTTCTTCCTTATCTTTCTAGGGACAGCAAGATAACCAAAATCCGATATCTGTAGCTCTAGTTATGCTCTGTGCAAGGCAACAAGGTCAAGATGAGTGAAAAATTCGAAAATTAACAATGTTTAGCAATTAAGCCCAAATAAGCCCTATAATGTAAAAGCAAAAACATTGATTGCAAAATTTATCTAATTTTCGTCTCTCTCTGGCTTTTGCGGCTTTAAACTGCCATTTATTCTTATTAATCCTGACATAACCCTAGACCAAACTAAGGGCCTCTGAATAAGCTTTCCAACAAGTTATCATATGCCTTAATTGGGTTCAAGATGAATAAGTTAGGCCCATTTAAGTGAAGGAACATCATGGACTGCCCACAGATCCGTGCCAGCGAACTCGGGACCCAATTTAGCCTTTATTTTGGCATAATTTTATAATTCTTGTGATACCTGAAATAGTATGTCTCTTCCTTATCTTTCTAAGGACAGCAAGAACACCAAAATCCGATATCTGTAGCTCTAGTTATGCTCTGCGCAAGGCAACAAGGTCAGGATGACTGAAAAATCTGAAAATTAACAATGTTTAGCAATTAACCCCAATAATGTAAAAGCAAAAACAATGATTGTAAAAGTTGTCTAATTTTTGTCTCTCTCTGGCTTGTGCGGCTGTAAATTGCTATTTATGCTTATTAATCCTGACCTAACCCTAGACCTAATTAAGGGCCTTTGAATAAGCTTTTCAACAACGTATCATATGCCTTAATTGGGCTTAAGATGAGTAAGTTAGGCGCATTTAAGTGAATGAACATCATGGACTGTGCACTGATCCACGACAGAGAACTCGGGACCCAATTTAGCCTTGATTTTGGCATAATTTTATAATTATTGTGACACTTGAAATTGTAGGTTTCTTCCTTACCTTTCAAGGGACAACAAGATCACCAAAATCAGATATCTGTAGCTCTAGTTATGCTCTGCGCAAGGCAACATGGTCAGGATGAGTGAAAAATCCGAAAATTAACAATGTTTAGCAATTAAGCCCAAATATGCCCAATAATGTAAAAGCAAAAACAATGATTGTAAAAGTTGTCTAATTTTTGTCTCTCTCTGGCTTGTTCGGCTTTAAACAGCTATTTATGCTTATTAATCCTGACCTCACCATAGACCAAATTAAATGCCTCTGAATAAGCTTTCCAAAAGGTATCATATGCCTTAATTGGGCTTAAGATTAGTAAGTTAGGACAATTTAAGTGAAGGAACATCATGGACTGCGTACTGATCCACGCCAGAGAACTCAGGACCCAATTTAGCCTTGATTTTGGCCTAATTTGACAATTCTTGTGAAACCTGAAATTGTAGGACTTTTCCTTATCTTTCTAGGGACAACAAGATCACCGAAATCCGATATCTGTAGCACTAGTTATGCTCTGCACAAGGCAACAAGGTCAGGATGAGTGAAAAATCCGAAAATTAACAATGTTTAGCAATTAAGCCCAATTAAGCCCAATAATGTAAAAGCAAAACAATGATTGTAAAAGTTGTCTAATTTCCGTCTCTCCCTGGCTTGTGTGGCTATAAACTGCCATTTATTCTTATTAATCTTAACTTAACCATATACCAAACTAAGGGCCTCTGAATAAGCTTTCCTACAAGGTATCATATGCCTTAATTGGGTTCAAGATGAATAAGTTAGGCCCATTTAAGTGAAGGAACATCATGGACTGTGCACTGATCCATGCCAGAGAACTCGAGACCCAATTTAGCCTTGATTTTGGCATAATTTTATAATTCTTGTGAAACATGAAATAGTAGGTCTCTTCCTTATCTTTCTAGGGACAGCAAGATCACCAAAATCCGATATCTGTAGCTCTAGTTTTGCTCTGCGCTAGGCAACAAGGTCAAGATGACTGAAAAATCTGAAAATTAACAATGTTTAGCAATTAAGCCCAATAATGTAAAAGCTAAAACAATGATTGTAAAAGTTGTCTAATTTTTGTCTCTCTCTGGCTTGTGCGGCTGTAAACTGCTATTTATACTTATTAATAATCACCTAACCCTAGACCTAATTAAGGGCCTCTGAATAAGCTTTTCAACAAGGTATCATATGCCTTAATTGGGCTTAAGATGAGTAAGTTAGGCCCATTTAAGTGAATGAACATCATGGACTGCGCACTGATCCGCTACAGAGAACTCGGGACACAATTTAGCCTTGATTTTGGCCTAATTTGACAATTCATGTGATATTTGAAGTTTTAGGTCTCTTCCTTATCTTTCTAGGGACAGCAAGATCACCAAAATCCGATATTTGTAGCTCTATTTATGCTCTGTGCAAGGCAACAAGGTCAGGATGAGTGAAAAATCCGAAAATTAACAATGTTAGCAATTAAGCCCAATTGAGCCCAATAATGTGAAAGCAAAAACAATGATTGTAAAAGTTGTCTAATTCCTGTCTCTCTTTGGCTTGTGCGGCTTTAAACTGCTATTTATGCTTATTAATCCTGACCTCACCCTAGACCAAATTAAATGCCTCTGAATAAGCTTTCCAAAAGGTATCATATGCCTTAATTGGGCTTAAGATTAGTAAGTTAGGCCAATTTAAGTGAAGGAACATCATGGACTGCGCACTGATCCACGCCAGAGAACTCAGGACCCAATTTAGCCTTGATTTTGGCCTAATTTGACAATTCTTGTGAAACCTGAAATTGTAGGACTTTTCCTTATCTTTCTAGGGACAACAAGATCACCGAAATCCGATATCTGTAGCTCTAGTTATGCTCTGCACAAGGCAACAAGGTCAGGATGAGTGAAAAATCCGAAAATTAACAATGTTTAGCAATTAAGCCCAATAATGTAAAAGCAAAACAATGATTGTAAAAGTTGTCTAATTTCCATCTCTCTCTGGCTTGTGTGGCTATAAACTGCTATTTATGCTTAACAATCTTGACATAACCCTAGACCAAATTAAGGGCCTCTGAATAAGCTTTCAAACAAGGTATCATATGCCTTAATTGGGCTCAAGATGAATAAGTTAGGCCAATTTAAGTGAAGGAACATCATGGACTGCGCACTGATCCACGCCAGAGAACTCAGGACCCAATTTATCCTTGATTTTGGCCTAATTTGACAATTCTTGTGAAACCTGAAATTGTAGGACATTTCCTTATCTTTCTAGGGACAACAAGATCACCGAAATCCGATATCTGTAGCTCTAGTTATGCTCTGCACAAGGCAACAAGGACAGGATGAGTAAAAAATCCGAAAATTAACAATGTTTAGCAATTAAGCCCAATAATGTAAAAGCAAAAAACAATGATTGTAAAAGTTGTCTAATTTTTGTCTCTCTCTGGTTTGTGCGGCTATAAAATGCTATTTATGCTTATTAATCCTGACACAACCCTAGACCTAATTAAGGGCCTCTGAACAAGCTTTTCAACAAGGTATCATATGCCTTAATTGGGCTTAAGATGATTAAGTTAGGCCCATTTAAGTGAATGAACAACATGGACTGCGCACTGATCCGCTACAGAGAACTCGGGATACAATTTAGCCTTGATTTTGGCCTAATTTGACAATTCATGTGAAATTTGAAGTTTTAGGTCTCTTCCTTATCTTTCAAGGGACAGCAAGATCACCAAAATCAGATATTTGTAGCTCTATTTATGCTCTGCATAAGGCAACAAGGTCAGGATGAGTGAAAAATCCGAAAATTAACAATGTTTAGCAATTAAGCCCAATTAAGACCAATAATGTAAAAGCAAAAACAATGATTGTAAAAGTTGTCTAATTTCTGTCTCTCTCTGGATTGTGCGGCTTTAAACTTCTATTTATGCTTAATAATCCTGACCTCACCCTAGACCAAATTAAATGCCTCTGAATAAGCTTTCCAAAAGGTATCATATGCCTTAATTGGGCTCAAGATTAGTAAGTTAGGCCAATTTAAGTGAAGGAACATCATGGACTGCACACTGATCCACGCCAGAGAACTAAGGACCCAATTTAGCCTTGATTTTGGCCTAATTTGACAATTCTTGAGAAACCTAAAATTGTAGGACTTTTCCTTATCTTTCTAGGGACAACAAGATCACCGAAATCCGATATATGTAGCTCTAGTTATGCTCTGCACAAGGCAACAAGGTCAGGATGAGTGAAAAATCCAAAAATTAACAATGTTTAGCAATTAAGCCTAATTAAGCCCAATAATGTAAAAGCAAAACAATGATTGTAAAAGTTGTCTAATTTCCGTCTCTCTCTAGCTTGTGTGGCTATAAACTGCTATTTATGCTAAATAATCTTGACCTAACCCTAGACCAAATTAAGGGCCTCCGAATAAGCTTCCAAACAAGGTATCATATGCCTTAATTGGGCTTAAGATGAGTAAGTTAGGCCAATTTAAGTGAAGGAACATCATGGACTGCGCACTGATCCACGCCAGAGAACTCAGGACCCAATTTAGCCTTGATTTTGGCCTAATTTGACAATTCTTGTGGCACCTGAAATTGTAGGACTTTTCCTTATCTTTCTAGGGACAGCAAGATCACCGAAATCCGATATATGCAGGTCTAGTTATGCTCTGCACAAGGTAACAAGGTCAGGATGAGTGAAAAATCCGGAAATTAACAATGTTTAGCAATTAATCCCAATTAAGCAAAATAATGTAAAAGTAAAAACAATGATTGTAAAAGTTGTCTAATTTCCGTCTCTCTCTGGCTTGTGTGATTGTAAACTGCTATTTGTGTTATTAATCATGACCTAACCCTAGACTAAATTAAGGGCCTCTGAATAAGCTTTCCAACAAGGTATCATATGCCTTAATTGGGCTTAATATGAGTAAGTTAGGCCCTTTTAAGTGAAGGAGCATCATGGACTGCGCACTGATCCTTTCGAGAGAACTCGGGACCCAATTAGCCTTGATTTTGGCCCAATTTCACAATTCTTGTGAAACCTGAAATTATAGGTCTCTTCCTTTTCTTTCTAGGGATAGCAACATCGCCGAAATCCGATATCTGTAGCTCCATTTATGCTATGCGCAAGACAACAAGGTCAGGACGAGTGAAAAATCCGAAAATCAACATTGTTTAGCAATTAAGGCCAATTAAGCCCAATAATGTAAAAGTAAAAACAATGATTGTAAAAGTTGTCTAATTTTCGTCTCTCTCTGGCTTGTGCTGCTGTAAACTGCTATTTATGCTTATTAATCCTGACCTAACCCTAGACCAAATTAAGAGCCTTTGAATAAGCTTTCCAACAAGGTATCATGTGCCTTAATTGGGATTAAGATGATTAAGTTAAGCCCATTAATTGAAGGAACATCATGGACTGCACACTAATCCGCGCCAGAAAACTCGGGACCCAATTTAGCCTAGATGTTGGCCTAATTTGACAATTCTTGTGACCCCTGAAATTGTAGGCCTCTTCCTTATCATTCTAGGGACAGATGGATCACCAAAATCCGATATCTGTAGCTCTATTTATGCTCTGCGCAAGGCAACAAGGTCAGGATGAGTGAAAAATCCGAAAATTAACAATGTTTAGCAATTAAGCCCAATAATGTAAAAGCAAAAATAATAATTGTAAAAGTTGTCTAATTTCCATCTCTCTTTGGCTTGTGTGACTGTAAACTGCTATTTATGCTTATTAATCATGACCTTACCCTAGACCAAATTAAGGGCCTCTGAATAAACTTTCCAACAAGGTATCATATGCCTTAATTGGACTTAAGATGAGTAGGTTAGGCCCATTTAAGTGAAGGAACATCATGGACTGTGCATTGATCCGCGCCAGGGAACTGGGGACCCAATTTAGCCTTGATTTTGGCCTAATTTGACAATTCTTGTGAAAACTGAAATTGTTGGTCTCTTCCTTATCTTTCTAGTGACAGCAAGATCACCAAAATCCGATATCTGTAGTTCCAGTTATGCTCTGCACAAGGCAACAAGGTCAGGATGAGTGAAAAATCCAAAAATTAAGAATGTTTAGCAATTATGCCTAATAACGTAAAAGCAAAAACAATGATTGTAAAAGTTGTCTAATTTCCGTCTCTTTCTGACTTGTGCGGCTGTAAACAGCTATTTATACTTATTAATCTTGACCTAACCCTAAACCAAATTAAGGACCTCTGCATAAGCTTTCCAATAAGGTATCATATGCCTTAATTGGGCTTAAGATGAGTAAGTCATGTCCTTTTAAGTGAAGGAATATTATGAACTGCGCACTGATCCTTGCAAGAGAACTCGGGACCCAATTTAGCCTTGATTTTGGCCTAATTTGACAATTCTTGTGAAACCTGAAATTTTAGGTTTCTTCCTTATCTTTCTAGGGACAGCAAGATCACCAAAATCCTATATCGGTAGCTCTAGTTATGCTCTGTGCAAGGCAACAAGGTCAGGATGAGTGAAAAATCCGAAAATTAACAATGTTTAGCAATTAAGCCCAATAATGTAAAACCAAAAACAATGATTGTAAAAGTTGTCTGATTTCTGTCTCACTCTGGCTTGTGCGGCTGTAAACTGCTATTTACACTAGTGGAAAATATACATTAGACGGTAAAGGTTTACGTCGGTTAACCAAAAGCTAGACGTTAAAAAAGGGGCGGTGGCAGTTTTCTAAATATTAGACTTCATTAATTCAATTTTAACGTCAGTTGTTTTAAGGACCGACGTTAAAAGTGAAGTGACTCACTTTTAACGTCATTTCAATAAACAACTGACGTTAACAGTGAACCTTTTAACGTCAGTTCTTCATTGAACTGATGTTAAAAGTGAGTCACTTCACTTTTAACTTCAGTTCTTACAACAACTGATGTTAAAGGTTATTTTAATAATTTTTTATCTAGTATACGTACCCTTCCGCATTGTCTTCCTCAAAGTTTTAGTTTCACAATTGCTTGGATGTTTTCTGTTTCTGTTTTGAAAACTAAAATATATGTGCGAAGTATAAGTTGAATCAATAACCCAAACCGGATCTCATTCATGAAGTGTAATACAGACTGATACAGAAGATTGAAAGGGTTTAAAATCCTATAAAAAGTTACACTTAAAGGGTTTAAAATCCTAAACATTTGTTGAAAGTGAAGTGACTCACTTTTAACGTCATTTCAATAAACAACTGACGTTAACAGTGAACCTTTTAACGTCAGTTCTTCATTGAACTGACGTTAAAAGTGAGTCACTTCACTTTTAACTTCAGTTCTTACAACAACTGACGTTAAAGGTTATTTTAATAATTTTTTATCTAGTATACGTACCCTTCCGCATTGTCTTCCTCAAAGTTTTAGTTTCACAATTGCTTGGATGTTTTCTGTTTCTGTTTTGAAAACTAAAATATATGTGCGAAGTATAAGTTGAATCAATAACCCAAACCGGATCTCATTCATGAAGTGTAATACTGATCGATCGAGAAGATTGAAAGGGTTTAAAATCCTATAAAAAGTTACACTGAAAGGGTTTAAAATCCTAAACATTTGTTGAGGCTTCGTTCCCTTCACGGGTGAGCAAGAGAGGAGAGTCGAGCGAATGAGTTTTCCAGAATTCAATGAGGAGGTTGTGTGGCAAAGCATAAGGCCACTTTTGGAACCCCTTATCACACCCGAAACATTAAAGCTACATCCCATCAGAGAGTTTTATGAAATATGTCAAAGGGAAAACTATACTCCGGATGTGACCATGTCTAGCAGTGATGGTGTTACTCATGTTGGAATCGAGGTACATGCTGATAATGTGGTCATTCATAAGCTGAGGTTTTGGAACTGTAACAACCGATTCTCCGGAAGAATGATAAGGTGAGCAACTCACATTATGTGATTTACGTAACCTTATCACCCATGTTATGTGATTTACACAACCTCGAGAGTTGTTTGACCATTAAGACAAAGATCTTTGAGTCTAGGAATAGGAAGAAAGAGTGATGAAGTTAATCTCCATGGCAGAGCCATATTGTGAAGCAGAAAATAAAAGGAAGGAAGGAAGCTATTTATTGGAGCAGAGGATGAAGTTACTAGGCGTGGTAAGTTGCTAAAAAATTAAGTTGATCATTAAGAGGATTTGGTTCCAAGGTGAATGGGTAAGTAGCACAGTAGTCAAAGGAATGAATGTTTTTGGAGAAACTGAGATACCTTTTAACGCCGCTTGTTTAATACAACTGACGTTAAAACTTGTTTAAATAAAAATATTTATTTTTAACGCCGGTTTTTTATACAACTGACGTTAAAAGTGTGACTTTTACTTCAGTTAAATAAATAGTTGACGTAAATAATCCTATATCCCTATCTGAAATGCCCTGTTGTCACTCTTAACACAGGTCACTCCATATATATAGTGCAGTTTATTTCTAAGCTTTTTTTTAAACAAGTTTATTTTTAATCTTCATTAATTAGCTTGAATTAGTAAACAAATTCTTGTGCAAATTAAAATAAATAAAACACTTAACATAAAAACAAGTTATATGTATAATCAAATCGTATCTCATTGAAGCGATTCATAAGTTACAATTAAATGATTAAAAGATAAAAAATTTCTGCAACATAGCCCTAACATATAAAAAAGTTTTGCTTCAACATCATTTTCTTCTCAGTCCTGTCCTCAGAAACTCCAATGGATGCATCTCCTCCCTCACTTGAATTCCATGATGCAAAAGTGAATCCACATTGAAATGGATCTTTGCATCTTCTCCTTAACTAGAATTCCTTGATGCATCGTCTTGAATCCACAGTCACTTGATTCCAAAGCAAAGTGAAAGGGATGACGGGGATGAAATAAAGTGAGGGGATCACATTATGTGATTTACCCAACCTTACCATCCATGTTATGTGATTTACTCAGCCTCAGAAGTTTTTTTACCATTAAGACAGGGACCTTTAAGTCTAGGAATAGGAAGAAATAACAACACCTCAAATATGATAGAGGCATATTGTGAAGGAAAAAGCACAAAATATAGAGGAAAAGAGGGGGGTGTAATACAGATCGACTGATACAGAAGAATATGGTTCTTTATATAGAGAAGAGAGACTACCTGAATTTCTTGAAAACTGATCTAAAAACTTAAGGCTCATTAAGAGGATTAGGTTACAAGGTGAATGGGTAAGTAGCACAGTAGTCAAAGGAATGAATGTTTTTGCCGAAACTAATAAACTTTTAACGTCAGTTGTTTCATACAACTGACGTTAAAAGTGTTTTTTAAAAAAATATTTATTTTTAACGTCAGTTTTTTAAACAGCTGACGTTAAAAGTGTGATTTTCAGTTAAATAACTAGCTGACGTAAATAATCCTATATCCTATACAGAGAAGAGAGACTGATTTTCTTGAAAACTGATCTATAAACTTAATGCTCAGGGGTAGTACAGTAGTCAAAGGAATTAATGTTTTTGCAGAACAATTTTAACGTCAGTTGTCTTCAACAACGGACGTTAAAAGTTTTTTATTTTTAACGTTAGTTTCTTAATAAAACCGACGTTAATTAAATATCCTTTAACGTCAGTTTTTACAAACAACTGACGTAAAATGTTGTTTTATTTTGATTATAACGTTTACACCCGCGTCCTTCAACGTCAGTTTTTACAAACAACTGACGTAAAATGTTGTTTTATTTTGATTATAACGTTTACACCCGCGTGCCTTCTGCACTTCGCTCTGTACGTCTCTTTTCTCTTTTCATCACGCTCAACCCTCACTCTGAACCCTCACTCTCACTCTCACTCTCACTCTGCCCTAATCGCGAGCTCATCTCCACCGCAACCACCGTGAGGGCTTCTTCGCCACCACCGTGAGGTACACTCTTAACCCCTAACTCTGTCTTTCCCGCTCATTCTTTGCAATAACTTGACATCTCTCTTTCCCCTTCCCGCGCACTAACTCTCCTTGTCCCTCTGCTCTCAGTAACCACATCGAACGTTGGCCACCACTCGCCCCCCCCCCCCGACCACCACCACCACCACGCGAGCGCCTATTTCTGGTGAGTCTTTAGGGCACATTTTTTTATTTTTGGTTTTGAGTGTATGTTGAAACTGTAGTCTCAGTAGTTGAAACTTAAAACTGTGAGTTTGAGTTGTTTGGAATGTCTCTATTTTTGGTTTTGAGTGTATGTTGAAACTGTAGTCTCAGTAGTTGAAACTTGAAACCGTGAGTTTGAGTTGTTTGGAATGTCTCTATTTTTGGTTTTGAGTGCATGTTGCTCTGCTGGTTGATCTGTCACGGCCGTGATGCTCATCACGGCTAGGCCGTGACCAGTGCTTGGCAATCTTCAAAAACTATAGTTTTCAATCTCCCGTATTGCCCTTATATTGGATAGATGTTTTGTATATCTACAGGACCTATCTAGTTATTTTTATTTATACTTCTGTATTTATTTTGAGTTATAACCTATGTTAATACATATATATTGTTTCTGAACAGGCGTACATATGGATCAGTCGGATAGCCCACATGCACGGGAGGACACTGTGGGGGCTACGCAGGACCCGATCACGCCTACGCCTGATTCTAGTGTAAGTTTACATGTTATATACTGTCTTTAGTCCTTCTTTCTAATGTAAGTTTATAATGTTACAACCCTCTATTTTATCATTTTTTTGTCCATACAGACATCACAAGCTCATAGGAAACGGGGTAGAGGAGCCACCTCGTTGAAGAAACTAGAGAAGGACAGGCAAAGCAGACAGAAGCTTGAGGTGTCCTTTGGTGCTAATCTAAATGCCCAGGGACCCCATGATGAAGAATTTAATAAGTGGGTGTTTCTACAAGCGAAGCAGCACGTAAGCATCAACTACAACCACTGGATTGACGTTCCGCGGAACGTTAATGATCAGATTTGGGAGGCTATCGCGGTATTTTACCTTTACATTCGTTTGATTTACATTATTAGATAATTATCCGATTTATAATCCATCCAGTTGTTATGTATTTAATGTGTAGGTAGCTTGGACTGTGCCAAATGACGAGGATCATCGTCATAAATATATGAAAATGGCATCAAAGTGTTGGAATGGGTTCAAGCATGATCTTACCAGGTACTATGTATCTGGGAAGAAGCGGCTTGATAAAATGTTCTCGGATTATCCCTGGATTGATCAGGATACTTGGGATATGTTTGTCAGGAGTCGACAGGATGGAGAATTTCAGGTTGGTTGATTAAGTTAATTTTGTATGCTTCTTATAGATCATTTACCTGTATTTAATTATGTGTTTTTGTTTGAATAGGCTAAGGCAAATAAGGGTCGGCAGAATCAGGCGAAGGACGTCCACCGCCACACCATGTCTCGGGGTGGGTACCAGACTCGGATCGAGCAGATGATGGCGGATAGACTGAGGGCGAAGCAGGAAGAGCACTCTGCTAGGATTGAAAGAGGAGAGGTGCCTGAGGGCACACCATTAAGTCCTCCGTCGGACATCAACCGCGAGGATGTCTGGTTAGCCGGCCGCATGACAAAGACGGGATCTTTTAAATTTGATGCCACTCGCGAAGTGGCAGATAAGATTGTAAGTAAATAATTAACTTGATTTCAATTGATATTTGTATAGATATTTGTAACACTTTTCACTTGCACGTTTTTTCATTTTTTTCATTGTAGATGGATCTTAAAGCACAATCCTCCCAGGGCTCATTCGTCCCTTCTGGACGGCGGGACGTCTTGATGACTGCTCTAGGCAAGAAAGACAATCCTGGTCAGGTTCTCGGTGTTCCTGGGAACGTGACCATCAAAGAATATTATGGCAAGTCTGCTTCACGAAAGCAGGTGGTCGATGAAGCATCAATTTTGGCTGACATTACTCAGCACCTCATGTCCAACCCAGCTATTACAACATATCTGATGCAAAGCTTAATATCCAACCCAGAATTCAAGCAGGCGCTTGCCATAGAGCTTTCCTCCGTCGGTACATCCCAGGACACCGCAGGGCATGCCAACCCTTCACATGTGAGCACAAAAGAGAGTTTTAGTAGGGCACATGTGGAGGACGATGAGTTGGCAGCTAGGGAGCGGGAGTTCAAAGTCCAACGCCATGAGCATGAGTTGGAAATGAAAAGGCGTGAGCTTGAGTTGGACTCCAAACGACGTGAGCTCGAAATGTTAACAAAGGTATGTATTCATTATTAATGTCCAAATTAGTCAAATAATTACTTGTGTTTTTTTTAATTATCAACATCTTATCTATTTTAATTTTCCTAAACTGAAGGCCAAGTCGACGTCGTTATCGCTGTCACCTATCACTCCTTTGTTCTCACTTGGTGAGGATTATGCGTTTGATATTTTTGAATGTCCATTGGAGCACGATGGATGGGTGGCACGCCCATATCAACGGAGGATATTTTCGCTTCGCGTGGTGACGATCTCGGGAACGCCTGCAGAAATAACGTCTGGATGGGCAGCAATGTTTTGAGTCTCTGGTGCACGTAAGTTAATTTTAATTTTATAACTTATTTATTTTTGGTATTTTTCCATTTAATAATTTATTTTAATTTCAATATATATATATATATATATATATATATTATGTAATTAACATCCACACCTTTCCATATCTTAGGTATCTCCATCGTCTTCAGCTTGATAAGGGCGTTGCATCAGTTTACGGCTTCTTAGATCCATCAATCCTTCTGCCCGATTTCTTTGTTGGCGATGCATTGAGTAAATACTTAGGGAACTTGTTGGGAGACAATCCGAAAGAATTATATCTGGCTCCCTACTATATGAAAAGCCATTGGCAGTTGTTCGTACTTCACCCGTCTAGGCATACTGTCATATTCTTTTGCTCTCTCCACCAACAGTCGCCACAGGTGGTGTTGGAAGCTGTAAATAAGTAAGTAACTAATCTTAAATTTAATTTAAGTTTTAATATCAGTTGTTTTTAGTTTATTACACACATGATATATGAATTTGTTAATTGATCGACATTATTATTTGTTTATGATAGCGCGCTGAAGGCGAGTAGCATAAGTTGCGCCAACGGGAGAAGTAGGACTTCTAAGGCTAAATCAAATCCTGTATGGAACATCATCAAGGTTTGGTAGTTTATTTATCCAATAATTAATATTATAATTACTAATTTATATGTATATTCAACTGACATTGAAATTAATTTTGTTGGTAGTCTCGATTTCAAAATGACGGGTGGTCGTGCGGCTATTATGTGATGCTTCATATGCTGAACATAGACTCCACATCTATTACGGATGGATGGAATAAGGTAATGTTTAAACAACTTGTTAAATTATATATTATAGTTTTTTTGTTAGACTTTAGAAACTAATTAATAAAATGTATACATATATATATCCTTAGATTGGTAGTTTTGTTTTTTAGACATTGGAACTAAAATTTATTTATATATATACATGGGTTTTGGTTTTAAGTCCCCCCATTGTTCCATTTTTCCTTTGCAATTCTGTAATGTGTGTGATATTCTATGTTACTGGGATATTTACTGAATGCAGGGATAGCTGAGGGGAGTGATATTTTAAAACTGAATTTAAAAAAAAAAATCTATTAACATCAGTTGTATCAAACAACTGACGTTAACAGTATTTTATAAAATATACAATACACTATTAACGTCAGTTGTAATAAACAACTGACGTTAAAATTAAACCTTTAACGTCAGTTCTTTATAACAACTGACGTTAGTTTTAAAAAAATTAATGTCCATTGTCTTAAAGAACTGACGTTATAGTTTTATGTTTAACGTCAGTTGTTTAAACAACTGACGTTAATTTTTACAAAATTAACGTCAGTTGTGTTAAAGAACTAACGTTAATAGTTTTATATTTAACGTCAGTTCTCAACTGACGTTAAAATATTAACTATTAACGTCAGCTGTATTTACGTCAGTCAGTATTCTGACGTAAAAAATCAATTTTAACTGACGTAAAAAGTACTTATTGCACTAGTGTTATGCTTATTAATCCTAACCTAACCCTAGACCAAATTAAGGGCGTCTGAATAAGCTTTCCAACTAGGTATCATATTCCTTAATTGGGCTTAAGATGAGTAAGTTAGGCCCATTTAAGTGAAGGAACATCATGGACTGCGCACTGATCCGCGCCATAGAACTCGGGACCCAATTTAGCCTTGATTTTGGCCTAATTTGACAATTCTTGTGAAACCTGAAATTGTAGGTCTCTCCTTATCTTTCTAGGGACAGCAAGATCACCAAAATCCGATATCTGTAGCTCAAGTTATGCTCTGCACAAGGCAACAAGGTCATGATGAGTGAAAAATCGAAAAATTAACAATGTTTAGCAATTAAGCCTAATAATGTAAAAGCGAAAACAACGATTATAAAAGTTTTCTAATTTCCGTCTCTATCTGGCTTTTGTGGCTGTAAACTGCTATTTATGCTTATTAATTGTGACCTAACCCTAGACCAAATTAAGGGCCTCTGAATATGCTTTCCAACAAGGTATCATATGCCTTAATTGGGCTTAAAATGAGTATGTTAGGCCCATTTAAGTGAAGGAACTTCATGGACAGTTCACTGATCCGTGCTAGAGAACTCGAGACCCAATATATCCTTGATATTTGCCTTATTTGACAATTCTTGTGACACCTGAAATTGTAGGACTCTTCCTTATCTTTCTAGGGACAGCAAGATCACCAAAATCCTATATCGGTAGCTCAAGTTATGCTCTGTGCAAGGCAACAAGGTCACGATGAGTGAAAAATACGAAAATTAACAATGTTTAGCAATTAAGCCCAATTAAGCCCAATAATATAAAACCAAAAACAATGATTGTAAAAGTTGTCTGATTTTTGTCTCACTCTGGATTGTGCGGCTGTAAACTGCTATTTATGCTTATTATTCCCGACCTATCCCTATACCAAATTAAGGGCCTCTGAATAAGTTTTCCAACAAGGTATCATATGCCTTAATTGGGCTTAAGATGAGTAAGTTAGGCCCATTTAAATGAAGCAATATCAAGGACTGTGCACTGATCCGCGCCAGAGAACTCGGGACCCAATTTAGCCTTGATTTTGGCCTAATTTTGCAATCCTTGTGAAACATGAAATTGTAGGTCTCTTCCTTATCTTTCTACGGACAGCAAGATCACCAAAATCCCATATCCGTAGCTCTAGTTATGCTCTGCGCAAGGCAACAAGGTGAGGATGAGTGAAAAATCCAAAAATTATCAATGTTTAGCAATTAAGCCCAATTAAGCCCAGTAATATAAAAGCAAAAACAATGATTGTAAAAGTTGTCTAATTTCTGTCTCACTCTGGCTTGTGCGGCTGTAAACTGCTATTTTTGCTTACTATTCCTGACCTAACCCTAGACCAAATTAAGGGCCTCTGAATAAGCTTTCCAACAAGGTATTATATGCCTTAATTGGGCTTAAGACGAGTAAGTTAGGCCCATTTAAGTGAAGGAACATCATGGATTGCGCACTGATCCACGCCAGAGAACTCGGGGCCCATTTTAGCCTTGATTTTGGCCTAATTTGATTATTCTTGTGAAACATGAAATTGTACGTCTTTTCCTTATCTTTCTAGGGATAGCAAGATCACCAAAATCCGATATCTGTAACTCTAGTTATGCTCTGCACAAGGCAACAAGGTCAGGATGATTGAAAAATCCGAAAATTAACAATGTTTAGCAATTAAGCCCAATAATATAAAACCAAAAACAATGACTGTAAAAGTTGTCTAATTTTCGTCTCTCTCTGACTTGTGCGGCTGTAAACTCCTATTTATGCTTATTAATCCTCACCTAACCCAATACCAAATTAGGGGCCTCTGAATAAGCTTTTTAACAAGGTATCATATGCCTTAATTGGGCTTAAGATGAGTAAGTTAGGCCTATTTAAGTGAAAGAACTTCATGGAGTGCGCATTGATCCGCGACAAAGAACTCGGGACCCATTTTAGCCTTGATTTTGGCCTAATTTGATTATTCTTGTGAGACCTGAAATTGTAGGTATCTTCCTTATCTTTCCAGTGACAACAAGATCACCAAAATCCAATATATGTACCTCCATTTATGCTATGCACAAGACAACAAGGTCAGGATGAGTGAAAAATCTGAAAATTAACAATGTTTAGCAATTAAGGTCAATTAAGCCCAATAATGTAAAAGTAAAAACAATGATTGTAAAAGTTGTCTAATTTTCATCTCTCTCTGGCTTGTGCGGCTATAAACTACTATTTATGCTTATTAATCCTAACCTAACCCTAGACCAAATTAAGAGCCTCCGAATAAGCTTTCCAACAAGGTATCATATGCCTTAATTGGGCTTAAGATAAGTAAGTTAAGCCCTTTAAGTGAAGGAACATCATGGAATGCACACTAATCCGCGCCAGAGAACTCGGGACCCAATTTAGCCTTGATGTTGGCCTAATTTGACAATTCTTGTGACACCTGAAATTGTAGGTCTCTTCCTTATCATTCTAGGGACAACAATATCACCAAAATCCGATATTTGTAGCTCCAGTTATGCTCTGCGCAAGACAACAAGGTCAGGATGAGTGAAAAATCCGAAAATTAACAATGTTTAGCAATTAAGACCAATAATGTAAAAACAAAAACAATAATTGTAAAAGTTGTCTAATTTCCGTTTCTCTCAGGCTTGTGTGACTGCAAACTGCTATTTATGCTTATTAATCATCACCTACCGCTAGACCAAATTAAGGACCTCTGAATAAGCTTTCCAACAAGGTATCATATGCCTTAATTGGGCTTAAGATGATTAAGGTAGGCCCATTTAAGTGAAGGAACATCATGAACTGCGTGCTGATCTGCGCCAGAGAACTCGGGACCCAATTTAGCCTTGATTTTGGCCTAATTTGACAATTCACGTGAGACCTGAAATTGTAGGTCTCTTCCTTATCTTTCTAGGGACAGCGAGATCTCCAAAATCCGATATCTGTAGCTCCATAAAGGCAACAAGGTCAGGATGAGTGAAAAATCCAAAAATTAACAATGTTTAGAAATTAACCCCAATAATGTAAAAGCAAAAACAATGATTGTAAAAGTTGCCGAATTTCTGTTTCTCTCTGGCTTATGCGGCTGTAAACTGCAATTTATGCTTATTAATCACGACCTAACCCTAGAATAAATTAAGGGCCTCTGAATAAGCTTCCCAACAAGGTATCATATGCCTTAATTGGGCTTAAGATGAGTAAGTTAGGTCCATTTAAGTGAAGGAACATCATGACTGTGCTCTAATCCGCTACAGAGAACTCGAGACCCAATTTAGCCTTAATTTTGGCCTAATTTGACAATTATTTGGATATCTGAAATTGTAGGTCTCTTCCTTATCTTTCTGGGGACAACAAGATCACCAAAATCCGATATCTGTAGCTCTAGTTATGCTCTGCGCAAGGCATCAAGGTCAAGATCAGCGAAAAATCCGAAAATTAACAATGTTTAGCAATTAAGCCCAATAATGTAAAAAAAAACAATGATTGTAAAAGTTGTCTAATTTTAGTCTCTCTCTGGCTTGTGCGGCTTTAAACTGCTATTTATGCTTATTAATCCTAACCTTACCATAGACCAAATTAAGGGCCTCTGAATAAACTTTTCAACAAGGTATCATATGCCTTAATTGGGCTTAAGACGAGTAAGTTACGCCCATTTAAGTGAAGGAACATCATGGACTGCATACCGATCCACGCAAGAGAACTCGAGACCCAATTTAGCCTTGATTTTGGCCTAATTTGACAATTCTTGTAAACCTGAAATTGTAGGGCTCTTCCTTATCTTTCTAGGGACAACAAGATCACCAAAATCTAATATCTGTAGCTCTAGTTATGCTCTGCGCAAGGCAACAATGTCAGGATGAGTGAAAAATCCGAAAATTAAAGATGTTTAGCAATTAAGCCCAATTAATCCCAATAATGTTAAAGTAAAAACAATGATTGTAAAAATTGCTTAATTTCCGTCTCTCTTTGGCTTGAGCGACTGTAAACTGCTATTTATGCTTATTAATCCAAACTAGTACGAGACCAGATTAATGGCCTCTGAATAAGCTTTCCAAAAAGGTATCATATGCCTTAATTGGTCATAAGATGAGTAAGGAAGGCCCATTTAAGTGAAGGAACATCATGGACTGCGCACTGATCCGTGCCAGGGAACTCGGGACCCAATTTAGCCTGGATTTTGGCCTATCTTGACAATTCTAGTGACACATGAAATTGTGGGTCTCTTCTTTAGCTTTCTAGGGACAACAAGATCACCAAAATCCGATATTTGTAGCTCTAGTTATGCTCTGCGCCAGGCAACAAGGTCAGGATGAGTGAAAAATCCGAAAATTAACAATGGTTAGCAATTAAGCCCAATACTATAAAAGCAAAAACAATGATTGTAAAAGTTGTCTAATTTCCGTCTCTCTCTGGCTTGTGCGGCTGTAAACTACTATTTATGCTCATTAATCCTGACCAAACCCTGGTCCAAAATAAGGGCCTCTGAATAAGCTTTCGAACAAGGTATCATATGCCTTAATTGGGCTTAAGGTGAGTAAGTTAGGCCCATTTAGGAGAAGGAACTTCATGGACTGCGCACTAATCCGCGCCAGAGAACTCGGGACCCAATTTAGCCATGATTTTGGCCTAATTTAACAATTCTAGTGAAACCTGAAATTATAGGTCTCTTCCTTATCTTTCTAGGGACAGCAAGATCACCAAAATCTGATATCTGTAGCTCTAGTTATGCTCTGCGCAAGGCAACAAGGTCAGGATGAGTGAAAAATCCGAAAATTAACAATGTTTAGCAATTAAGCCCAATAAAGTAAAAGAAAAAACAATGATTGTAAAAGTTGTCTAATTTCCGTCTCTCTCCCGGTTTTGCAGCTGTAAACTGCTATTTAAGCTTATTAATCATGACCTAACCCTAGACCAAATTAAGGGCATCTGAATAAGTTTTTCAACAAGGTATTATATTCCTTAATTGGGCTTAATATGAGAAAGTAAGGCCCATTTAAGAGAAGGAACATCATGGACCACTAGTGCAATAAGTGCTTTTTACGTCCGTTAAAATTGATTTTTTACGTCAGAATACTGACTGATGTAAATACAGCTGACGTTAAAAGTTAAAATTTTAACGTCAGTTGAGAACTGACGTTAAATATAACACTATCAACGTCGGTTCTTTAACACAACTGATGTTAATTTTGTCAAAATTAACGTCAGTTCTTTAACAAAACTGACGTGAATTTTGTTAAAACTAACATCAATTGTTATCAAGAACTGACGTTAAAGGTCTTAATTTTAACGTCAGTTGTAATAAACAACTGACGTTAATAGTGTACTGTATATTTTATAAAATACTATTAACGTCAGTTGTATGATAAAACTGACGTTAATAGTATTTTTTTTAAATTCAGTTTTAAAATATCACTCCCCTCAGCTATCCCTGCATTCAGTAAATATCCCAGTAACACAGAATATCACACACATTACAGAATTGCAAAGGAAAAATGGAACAATGATCCATATGTATGACTGTTCAGAAACAATATATATTTATTAACATAGGTTATAACTCAAAATAAATACAGAAATATAAATAAAAATAAATGTATACTAAGTTTAAACTACCTATATCAATATCCCTTCGTGATGATCATCACGAGTGGCATGTACATCGTCCACCTGTGTCTCCTCGATTATAGTAGGCATGTTTGTTGAAAAAGAAGGAGTCTCAGGAATATCAAGATTTGAATCTTCATTTTCGTCACTACCATTATACATGCTTTTTCCTTGGAGAACCACGGACAACCTTTTGTTAGAAGGATCAGTGATGTAGAACACTTGTTTTGCTTGGGAAGCCATTGTGAAAGGCTCATTTATATGACCTAACTTGTTGAGGTCTACCAATGTGAACCCCAATTCGTCGGTTTGTACACCACCGTTACTATCAATCCACTTACATTTAAATACCGGCACCGTAAGCTTAGTGTAATCGAGCACCCAAATATCTTCAATATATCCAAAGTAAGGTCTCGGTGCTGTAACGGGTTTTGTGCCCTTTGCACTAGAGAATTGCATTGCTTCGGCCACGATCATAACCCCACTATTTTGCATGGTACTCTTGTTATCTTGTTCCTTTGTATAAAAGGAAAAGTTATTTATGTCGTATCCGCTCCAACATATGACGTTGAAGCTAGGCCCACGTGCTAGCCATCTTACGTCATCAGAAGCCGTACTACCATCCTTAAGCATTTCTTCCTTGAACCATGGTAAGAAAGTCTTGTTATGCTTGTTCAACAACCACCTTTCGCTCATTCGAGGGTTTTCTTGATTGACTTTTCTTTTATGTTCAAATAAGAAAGGCTGAACACATTCGATGTTGTTCAATACATACAAATGTGCTTGAAGCACTTCCTCCCGATCCTTCCTATTAATTATTAAGCCATGTGTACCCTTACCTTGACATCTGATCTCATCATGCCGAGGATTAGGAAACCCTATAGGATCCGTGTTATGAAGGTAGTCCGAACAAAACTCAATAGCTTCTTCTTTAACATACCTTTGAACAATAGATGCTTCCGGACGATGAGGATTCTTCACGTACCCTTTCAAGATCTTCATGTAGCACTCAACTGGGTACATCCATCTCAGAAAAACCGGCCCACATAATCTAATCTCCCTCACCAAATGAACAATTAAATGAACCATTATGTCGAAAAAGGAAGGAGGAAAATAAATCTCCAATTGGCACAAGATTGTAGCAGCCTCAACTTCCAAGTCATCCAACATACGGGGGTCAACGACTTTGCTACATATAGAATTGAAGAATGAGAACAACCGAGTAATGGCATGTCTCACATTTTTGGTAGCAATACCACGAATAACAACGGGCAGAAGTTGTTGCATCAAGATGTGACAATCATGAGACTTCAAGCCAACCAATTTAAGATCACTAGAGACAAGCCTCTTCATATTTGAAGAGTAACCATGTGGAACTTTGATGCCCTGAAGACACCCGCAAAAACTTTGTCTCTTTTTTTTTGACAAAGTATGACATGCTGGCGGCAAATAAGTCCGCTTACCATCCTCAACAACTTGAGCTAACTGCTCTCGTATACCCATAGCAACGAGGTCGAGACGAGCATTTACACCATCCTTTGTCTTTCCCTGAATGTTGAGAAGCGTCCCGATCACACTATCACACACATTTTTCTCCACATGCATCACATCAATGCAGTGTCTGACATCAAGTTTGTGCCAGTATGGAAGATCAAAGAATATCGACCTCTTCTTCCATATGTTTTTCTCAGCAGCTTTACCTTTCTTTTTGGACTTGCCGAATATAACATCGTTGTCCTTTACCCTCTGATAAACCTGCTCTCCAATTAAGGTCGCCGGCGCTTCTTCTGTCTCTTGGCATCCATTAAAAGCTTTTTTCATCTTACGATATGGGTGATCACGTCTAAGAAATCTCCGATGCCCAAGGTAAACCGTCTTCTTTCCATGATGCAACTGAGTGTAGCATATGCCTTCTTCACATATAGGGCATGCTTTATGCCCCTTGACACGGTACCCGGACAAGTTACCGTATGCTGGAAAGTCGTTGATGGTGCAAAATAACATGGCACTAAGCTTGAAAGTCTCATGAGAATACCCATCAACTACATCAACACCTTCCACCCACAACGTTTTCAAGTCTTCAATCAAGGGACCTAGATAAACATCTAAGTCATTTCCCGGTTGCTTTGGGCCCGAAATCATCATAGACAACATCATGTATTTGCGCTTTATGCACAACCAAGGGGGCATGTTGTAAATTACCAACAGAACAGGCCATGAACTATGAATACTACTCATGTTACCATAAGGATTCATTCCATCCGTAGCAAGTCCAAGCCTTAGGTTTCTTGGCTCATCGGCGAAATCCGGAAACATAGTATCGATATTCTTCCATTGAATAGAATCAGCAGGATGACGAACCTTTCCATCACGTTTCCTCTCATCATTATGCCATCTAATATTCTTCGCATCTTTCGCATTGGCAAATAATCGCTTGAACCTTGGAATTATTGGAAGATACCACAACACCTTCGTAGGAGGACCCTTTTTTCTCACATCATCAAGATCATCATCATCATCACCACCCTTCACTTTGTATCGTGATAACCCACATTTGGGGCAATCGTGATTGTCTTCATGAACACCGGTGTACAATATGCAATCATTGGGGCATGCGTGTATCTTCTTATACTCCATACCCATAGGACACAATACCTTCTTGGCCTCATAGTTACGGTCAGGCAATGTGTTGTCCTCCGGAAGCAAGTCTTTCAACACTTCAAGAAATTCCGTGAAGCTTTTATCGGTCCAACCATTTCTCGCCTTCACACAAACCAATTTTAGCACCGCCGACAACCGTGTATGAGTAGTACACCCTGGATATAAAGGCTTATCCGCATCACCGCACAACCTATCATACACATGAGCTCGATGAAAAGATTCTTGTCCAATATCACGGATCATGTCCTCTAATCGATCATCCTCCATATCTACGTCAACGTCCTCACTTTGGGAGACACTCGCCGTACTACTCAACAACACATCACCATGCCATATCCATCTTGTATAACTCAAGCAAATCCCTTCACAAATCAAATGAGTACGTATATCCTTCACCGTACATTTCCTCGTATTGAAACACTTGACACAAGGACAACAGAACATTCCATTACTATTAGGAACATTCCTTTGAGCAAATTCTATAAATTCTCCCACCCCCTTCAAATACTCAGCACTAGTACGCTTACAAACCATCCAACTACTATCCATAACTAGATAGGTCCTGTAGATATACAAAACATATATCCAATATAAGGACAATACGGGAGATTGAAAACTATAGTTTTTGAAGATTGCCAAGCACTGGTCACGGCCTGGCAGTGATGTCCATCACGGCCGTAACGTGCCAACTGAACCAGACCATGCCATCACAGGCAGAACTGATCACGGCCTAGCCGTGATTAGCATCACGGCCGTGACAGATCAACCAGCAGAGCAACATGCACTCAAAACCAAAAATAGAGACGTACATTCCAAACAACTCAAACTCACGGTTTCAAGTTTCAACTACTGAGACTACAGTTTCAACATACACTCAAAACCAAAAATACAAAAATGTGCCCTAAATACTCACCAGAAATAGGTGCTCGCGTGGTGGTGGGGAGGGGAGCTCGAGTGGTGGCCAACGTTCGATGTGGTTACTGAGAGCAGAGGGACAAGGAGAGTTAGTGCGCGGGAAGGGGAAAGAGAGATGTCAAGTTATTGCAAAGAATGAATGGAAAGACAGAGTTAGGGTTAATAGTGTACCTCACGGTGGTGGCGAAGAAGCCCTCGCGGTGGTTGCAGTGGAGATGATCTCGCGATTAGGGTTCTGTGCTGGGTGAGAGTGAGAATGAGGGTTGAGAGTGATCTAGGGTTGAGCGTGATGAAAAGAGAAAAGAGACGTACGTACAGAGCGAAGTGCAGAAGGCGCGCGGGTGTAAACATTATAATCAAAAACTAAAAATAAAATAACATTTAACGTCAGTTGTATTAAACAACTGAAGTTAAAATTAATTTTTTAACGTCAGTTGTATTAACAAACTGACGTTAAATATTAATATTTTTTTTTAACAAACACTTTTAACGTCAGTTGTTGAAGTAAAAATCACACTTTTAACATCAGTTGTATAAACAACTGACGTTAAAAATAAATATTTTTTATTTTAAAAACACTTTTAACGTCAGTTTTATTCAACAACTGACGTTAAAAGTGTATAAGTTTCTGCAAAAGCATTCATTCCTTTGACTACTGATAAGCCTCTGCCTTATCTAGTTTTATAACTAGTAAGACGGTGGTTTACGTGCTAAATAGTCGAGTTCAGTCTCGTTTTCGCCCAAATTTAGCCTTGTTTTGTTCCTAAATTAGACTTTGACTCGTTTTGTGTATTTTGTGTAGTTTTTAGGTTATTTTGAATCGAATTCCGCTTTTGTTTGCTTTTGTTGTTTCAGGTCAATAAGTGAAGCTCTGAGAGTCAAGGAAAGTCAAGAAGCAGTGGAAAAAGCACTTTTGGAGGTCTCGCCTCGCGAGTGGATGCTTGCCTCGCAAGCCTGAACATCAGATAAAGCAGCAACAGTCATCACTCTGGCTCGCCCCGCGAACAGGATGCTCGCCTCGCGAATCATAAAGACCTGGAAGTCAGAGACCATCACGGCCTAGCCGTGATGAAGGTCACGGCCGTGACACCTTAAGGTTTGAAGTTTCGCCACGCAAGAAGAAGCTCGCCCCGCGAGAGTCTGAAGACCCTGGAAGACAGAGACCATCACGGCCTAGCCGTGATGCACATCACGGCCGTGACCTAAAACCCACACAAGTCATAGACCGTCACGACGTAGCCGTGATTCACATCACGGGCTGAAATCTGAAGGCTCGCGTCACGAGACACCCTTCGCGTCGCGAGGGTCTGGATTCCACAAACGTGCCAGAAACAGAAGCCGTCACGGCCTAGCCGTGATGACCATCACGACCGTGACGCGTGGCCTCCCTATAAATAAGGCAGTGCAGGACAGATTTGGAGGACTTTTTGGATCAGAACAGATTGTAGATCTTTTAGATTCCTTATTCTGGGGCTGCGTCTCCCTCTACTCCTTTCTTTACTTAGAGTTATGGTGAATTCCGATTGTACGTTTGTCGTGATTACGGACATGAGGAACTAATCCCCTTGTCTAAGGGATCGATGAAGCCACCCATGGCGGTATAGTGTTCATGTGATGTATGTTTCTCTCCCCTTCTCTCAATGAATGTCTTCCAATTCTGATTTGGTTGTGTTGATCATATGTTTTGCATGATTAACTAGTTAAACGTGTTGAGGCCGAGCGGCGATTCACGTTTTAGAACTTGGATTTGAATCACTAATTGACTAATAAGCACGACGGTGGATTTAGGAGATTAGTGCAACCTTATAGGGAACAATAATTAATAGAATTCGAGATTAGGATTATGAGACCTAGTAAGTAATTAATCCAATCGTCGAATACGTCCTATTGAGCACGACAGTGGATATAGGAGAAATTGGGGGTCCCGGTTGACATTATAATTGAACTTAGGGAGGAATTCATCATCACTTGGGTACTATACATGATTGGGTAGGTGGATTTGAGACCTTGGATGCTTTTAATTCCATATTTCAATACCATATCTTTATTTGAATTGTGATTTGATTGCGATCCTATTTTCTCTCTCTCAACCACTTTCTGTTACTTGACCAAACGTATCAGATTTTCCACGAATTAGTCGAATTGGTAGCCCAATCCTTGTGTTCGACCTCGGTAAATTCTTACCGTGTTTATTTATTACTTGCGACGACCCGGTACACTTGCCGGTGACTCAACAAGTTTTTGGCGCCGTTGCCGGGGATTGGCACACCAATTTTCCTAATTTTTAGGAAATTTGATTATTTGGTTAAGCGGTTTTTATTTTTATTTTTCTGTTATTTGTTTATTATTTCTCTCCACTTCTTTGATTCCACTTGGTCTTGACGTGTTTTTGTATGCGAGGTACCCTTTCACAAGAGGACTTGCTATTTGATTCGGAGATCACCAAGACTGAGAAGCGCTTAAGGAAGGAAGTCAGAGAAAGGAAGAGGCTTGAAGCGATTGATTTTGAGGACATGGCTGAAGAAAATCCTCCTCCTCCCCCTCGTTACAAGCCTCTCTTTGAGTACGATCTACCCAGCTTGGGTGATTGTGATTCTTCTATCGTGAGGGGCAACCTGAATACAGACTCCTTCAGAGTGGAAGGATGTGTCACATTCCAGATCCGTGAGAATCAGTTTGATGGGAGTGGCAAACAGGACCCCCATAGACACATCACTCGCTTCCTTGAAGCTTGTGACTTGCAGAAGACAAGAGGAGTCTCACAAGATGAGTTTCGCTTGCGACTTTTCCCTCTCTCTCTTAGGGATGTCGCTTGCGATTGGGTTGACAGCTTGGATAGGAACAATATCAGAACTTGGGAGCAAATGGCACAGAAGTTCCTAACCAAATATTTTCCTCCTCAGAAAGTGGCACAAGCAAGAGTTGTCGTCACATCATTCAGGCAGACGGAAGATAAAACCTATAATGAGGCCTGGGAGAGGTACAACGGGCTTTTGAGAAGATGCCCTTCAGCGTTCTTTGACCCGGTGTCCAAAGTTCAGCATTTCTTTAATGGGTTGAGGGGACGCTATCAGATGAACTGTGATGCCGCAGCTGGCGGCTCTTTTTCCTACTTATCAGCTGATGATGGATGGGCATTATTGGAGAAGATGTCATATAATGATTACAATCGTGGAAGGGAAACCTCAAGTGGAATCAGTTCAGCGACAATGGAAGCCATTCTCGAGCAAAACAGATTGTTGAAGATGCAGAATGAGGCTTTGTCGGGAAACAAAAGGGTTAATGTGATACATGAGGGGATGCCTCCGGGTTGTGACAATTGTAATGGAGATCATGACACTCAGAGTTGTCCGCTGAATTTCTCCCAAGAACATGTGGACTCATGCCACAACTTCTATGACACTGTGCCCCAGAACAACTATCAGAGGAACAGACAGAATGACTACAGTCAGAATCAGAATAGGGGGTATATGAGGAGAGACCATCCAGGTTTCGCTTGGAGTAATGCTAGTGGTGGTCTATCCGGGCAGCAATATCCTCAACAGAATTGGCAACAACCTCAACAGGGTCTGAGGCCGAACATTGGAATTCAAGAACAAGAATACCAGTGAGCTCTTCCGGGGGGACTAATCAATTGCAAATAACAGATGGTGGAAGACAACCTTGGGAGTTGGCTTTTGAGAAGTTGAGTGCAGCAGTGAAGAAATTGTCAATCGACACAAATACTGCCATTGACAAGTTAGCGACTCATACAGGGTCGACAATTCAGAATCTTGAGACGCAGATGGCTCAGCTCGCGAAGCAACTAAATGAGCGTCTCCCAGGCACTTTCCCAGGTGATACCGAGAACAATCCTAAGAACCATTGCAATGCGATAACAATCAGGAGCGGTAAAGTGTTGGGATCTAACAGGGGTGCAACTAGTTCTCAGGAAGACAAGGCCCCGGAACAACCACATGTTGAGGAAGAGCAACCTGAGAAAGAGAAGTTGGCAAATGACAAGGCACCAGAGCAAGGGGGTAGGCTGAAGCTTGTGGATGAAGAGTTCCGAAAGAAAAAGTGGGTTGAACCCCAAGACCTCCCGCCCTACATGAAGGTACCGTATCCTGAAAGATTGAAGAAGCCTCAACAGGATAAGCAATTCAATAAGTTCCTTGATGTCTTCCGAAAACTTCAAATTAACATTCCATTTGCGGAAGCCTTGGAACAGATGCCATCATATGCCCGGTTTATGAAGGAACTTCTCACCAAGAAGCGGAGAATAGTGGATGAGGAAACGGTTGCTTTGACCGAGGAGTGTAGTGCCATTCTTCAAAGAAAACTACCTCCAAAGTTGAAGGATCCCGGTTCTTTTTCGATACCATGCACCATTGGGGGGATGACTGTAGGGAAGGCATTATGTGATCTAGGGGCAAGCATCAACTTGATGCCCCTCTCTATGATGAAGAGGTTGGGGATCAAAGAAGTCAAGGATACACGGATGTCACTCCAACTGGCCGATCGTTCTGTAAAATATCCTTATGGGGTGGTCGAAGACTTGTTAGTAAAGGTGGACAAGCTTATATTTCCGGCGGACTTTGTAGTGCTTGATATGGATGAAGACGCTGAAATCCCTCTCATATTGGGTAGGCCCTTCTTGGCCACTGGGGGTTCCTTGATAGATGTGCGACAAGGGAACTCACTCTAAGGGTGCAAGATGATGAGGTAGTCTTCAATCTCTTTGAAGCAATGAAGCACCCTGCAGAGAGGTCGGAAGTGTATCGAGTGGATATGGTGGTTCCAACTGTCAAGGCAAAGGCAACTAGAGAAGCCCATGGTTCTTCACTTGCTCAAGTGTTGGTAAAATCCCATGATGATGATAGTGAGAAAAAAGACCCTTTGGGGGATGAGGTCTATCTCGAGTGGTTGAAAGACATGGAAGCCTTACCGAGTCTCCCAAGGGAAGAATGTGCAAAGAAGGAGCTCATCAACAAAGGCATGAAAAAGAATGGTAAAGCACCGAAGTTGAAAGGTGGCACAACCATGGTGGTCAATGCAGACAATGAGTTGATCCCAAAGAGGACCATCACGGGGTGGAGAGTTCGTGCTGATTATAGAAGGATGCTGGACTTAAATGAGTTGTCCGGGAACAGCATGCGAGCATATGAAAGGGCAAGAGCCTACAGGAAACGGACTGAGGCATGGCATGGCAAACAAGATCTTCCGGATTAACCCTCTGGGGTGACTTGAGTCAGGCTCAGGACGTTAAACAAGCGCTACTTGGAGGCAACCCAAGCTAGGTATCCCTCTCTTCTCCTAACTTTTGTTTTGTTTTGTTTTTGTTTTTGTTTTTGTTTGTCACTCTTGAATAATTTGAGAAGATCAAGAGTTTGTGTATGAGTGTGTGTCGGCAAGTTTGTTGGATTTTAATTATATTTGGCATAGGTTGATTGCATAAATTATGTTGACCATTGATGATTTCCCCCTAGGTTCTGAAAATAGAAAAGTTGATCCCCGTGTGAAAAATTGAAAAACTGAACTTTGAGAATTTTATTGTGATTACTTGATTTATGATAAGTTTGGGGCGAGGGGGTGCACACACTAGGAATTGTATCTCGGTCAAACAAATTGTAAAACTGTCCAGGTGAGGATTTGAGCCTCCAACTTTGTTTTTAATTGTGTGAATCACTGTTAAGTTACACTTTCCCGGATTTGCTTGAATCTCTTCATGGTTTGCATGTTTATGTGTTGCATCAAATGATTTAGGCAATTTTCTTTGAATAACTACTTGGCCTAAAAAGAACCACCCCTAATGCATGTTCCCTAGTTAGCCAGATTGAGCCTAATTGACCTATTGTTTCTTGATGACCCTATATTATAAGCCAAAATCGGAAAAACCATGTTAACCCAATCTTAGGATTAGGAGAGCATGGAAGCTTAGCAAGAGAAAGGTTGTGAGAAACTAAGTTTGGGGTGGCTACAAGGTGATATGTCATTTTGGGTTGAGAAAAAGAAAAATAAAGGTTGAAACCCAAGAAAAAAAAACGAAAAAGAAAAAAAAATTGCCAAAAGAAAAAGGGCAAAACAAAAAGATTAGCAAGGAAAAGGCTGTAGTCACCCGAGGCAAAAAGAAAAATGGAAAAAGGAATTTGAGTTGAATATGTGTCAAATGCTCATGCTCTCTTAGTTCCTAGGGACTTAAGCCTAGTATCCTTGATTATCCTACCCTCAGCCAGGCCTCATTACAACCTTTAAAAGACCTATTGATGTTGCATGCATGTTTTCGTGGGAACTATTTTTGAGATGAAAATCAAATTCAAGGGAAGTGCTCTTAAAATGTGAAATTGAGTGAGAAGTTGATAGCCAGACAAAAATTGAGCGAAAGAGTGAAATACTAAATGCCCTTGTGAGGAAGGCAATTGTTTGAAATAGGTGATCTTCCTTTGTGTGTGTAACTTTGATCCTCAACTTAGAGTAAATGCTTGCATGAATGATAAGTTCTCAATCGATTAAAGTAAATGAATGTGGGGATTACATTGATGTAAAAAGGGGGAATCATTGAAGAAAAACTGTTTGTTCAGATTGCATGAAATTTGTGCGAAATTGATTAGATCCTTTAGGCTTGCCAAGTCTTGAGTCCTTTTTGAGTTTTAGCTTGCTTGGGGACAAGCAAGGTTTAAGTTTGGGGTGTTTTGATAAGCCTCTGCCTTATCTAGTTTTATAACTAGTAAGACGGTGGTTTACGTGCTAAATAGTCGAGTTCAATCTCGTTTTCGCCCAAATTTAGCCTTGTTTTGTTCCTAAGTTAGACTTTGACTCGTTTTGTGTATTTTGTGTAGTTTTTAGGTTATTTTGAATAGAATTACGCTTTTGTTTGCTTTTGTTGTTTCAGTTCAATAAGTGAAGCTCTGAGAGTCAAGGAAAGTCAAGAAGCAGTGGAAAAATCACTTTTGGAGGTCTCGCCTCGCGAGTGGATGCTCGCCTCGCAAGCCTGAACATCAGATAAAGCAGCAACAGTCATCACTCTGGCTCGCCCCGCGAACAGAATGCTCGCCTCGCGAATCATAAAGGCCTGGAAGTCAGAGACCATCACGGCCTAGCCGTGATGAAGGTCACGGCCGTGACAGCTTAAGGTTTGAAGTTTCGCCACGCGAGAAGAAGCTCGCCCCGCGAGAGTCTGAAGACCCTGGAAGACAGAGACCATCACGGCCTAGCCGTGATGCACATCACGGCCGTGACCTAAAACCCACACAAGTCAGAGACCGTCACGGCGTAGCCGTGATTCACATCACGGGCTGAAATCTGAAGGCTCGCGTCGCGAGGGTCTGGATTCCACAAATGTGCCAGAAACAGAAGCCGTCATGGCCTAGCCGTGATGACCATCACGGCCGTGACGCGTGGCCTCCCTATAAATAAGGCAGTGCAGAACAGATTTGGAGGACTTTTTGGATCAGAACAGATTGTAGATCTTTTAGATTCCTTATTCTGGGGCTGCGTCTCCCTCTTCTCCTTTCTTTACTTAGAGTTATGATGAATTCCGATTGTACGTTTGTCGTGATTATGAACATGAGGAACTAATCCCCTTGTCTAAGGGATCGATGAAGCCACCCATGGCGGTATAGTGTTCATGTGATGTATGTTTCTCTCCCCTTTTCTCAATGAATGTCTTCCAATTCTGATTTGGTTGTGTTGATCATATGTTTTGCGTGATTAACTAGTTAAACGTGTTGAGGCCGAGCGGCGATTCACGTTTTAGAACTTGGATTGGAATCACTAATTGACTAATGAGCACGACGGTGGATTTATGAGATTAGTGCAACCTTATAGGGAACAAGAATTAATAGAATTCGAGATTAGGATTATGAGACCTAGTAAGTAATTAATCCAATCGTCGAATACGTCCTATTGAGCACGACAGTGGATATAGGAGAAATTGGGGGTCCCGGTTGACATTATAATTGAACTTAGGGAGGAATTCATCATCACTTGGGTACTATACATGATTGGGTAGGTGGATTTGAGACCTTCGATGCTTTTAATTCCAGATTTCAATACCATATCTTTATTTGAATTGTGATTTGATTGCGATCCTATTTTCTCTCTCTCAACCACTTTCTGTTACTTGACCAAACGTATCAGATTTTCCGCGAATTAGTCGAATTGGTAGCCCAATCCTTGTGTTCGACCTCGTTAAATTCTTACCGTGTTTATTTATTACTTGCGACGACCCTGTACACTTGCCGGTGACTCAACAACTACTCTGCTACTTAATTACCCATTACTGTTGTGCTACTTACCCGTGCACATTGTAACCTATAATCCTCTTTATGAGCACTAAGTTTATACCTAGACTTAAAGGTCTATTTCTTCCTATTCCTTCGGGCGTTTTCTTTTCTGCACGTTTATAATATATGACTGCCAACTCCCAATGCGCCTTGGAACCTAATGCTCTTAATGATCAATTTAATTTTTTAGCAACTTACGACGCCTAGTAACTTCATCCCCTACTCCTATAAATAGCTTCCTTCCTTCCTTTAATTTTTCTGCTTCACAATATGGCTCTGCCATGGAGATTAACTTCATCACTCTTTCTTCCTATACCTAGACTTAAAGGTCTCTGTCTTAATGGTCAAACAACTTCTGAGGTTGTGTAAATCGCATTACATGGGTGATAAGGGTGTGTAAATCGCATTATGTGAATTGCACACACTATCATCCTTCTGGAGAATCAGCAGCTACAGTTCCAAAACCTCAGCTTTGGAACCAAGTGACTGTTCCAAGAATATTCTTTGAAACAGATCGAGTGCACCCTTCACTCTGCTTTGGCTCCAAGTAAGGGAGGAGATGCATCCATTGGAGTTTCTGAGGACGAGACTGAGAAGAAAATGATGTTGAAGCAGAAACTTTTTTATATTTTAGTGCTATCTTGCAGAAATTTTTTATCTTTTAATCATGTAATTGTAACTTATGAATCACTTCAATGAGATACGATTTGATTATACATATAACTTGTTTTATGTTAAGTGTTTATTTATTTTAATTTGCACAAGAATTTGTTTACTAATTCAAGCTAATTAATTAAGATTAAAAATAAACTTTTTTTAAAAAAAGGATTAGAAATAAACTGCACTATATATGGAGTGATGATCTGCGTTAAGAGTGACAACAGGGAGATGACAACGAAAGAAAGATAGGAATGAGTTGATTATTTACGTCAGTTGTTTATTTAACGGAAGTAAAAATCACACTTTTAACGTCTGTTGTATAAACAACTGACGTTAAAAGTGTTAATAATCACTTTTAACGTCAGTTCATTAAACAACTGACGCAAATAGTGATTTAATATTTACAAAACTACCACCGCCTCATTTTTAACGTCAAACATATGGTCAACTGACGTAAAACGTTCCCGTATATTACATTATTTCCACTAGTGAACTGCGCACTGATCCCTGCGAGAGAACTTGGGACCCAATTTACACTTGATTTTGGCCTAATTTGACAATTCTTGTGAGACCTGAAATTGTAGGTCTCTTCCTTATCTTTCTAGGGACAGTAAGATCACCAAAATCCGAAAATTGAAGCTCTTGCTATACTCTGCGCAAGGCAACAAGGTCAGGATGAGTGAAAAATCCGAAAATTAACAATGTTTAGCAATTAAGCCCAATAATGTAAAAGTAAAAACAATGATTGTAGAAGTTGTCTAATTTTCGATTATCTTTGGCTTGTGCGGCTGTAAACTGCTATTTATTATTAATCCTGACCAAACCCTAGACCAAATTAAGGGCCTCTGAATAAGCTTTCCAACAAGGTATCATATGCCTTAATTGGGCTTAAGATGAGTAAGTTAGGCCCATTTAAGTGAAGGAACATCATGGACTGCGCATTGATCCGCGTCAGAGAACTCGGGACCCAATTTAGCCTTGATTTTGGCAAAATTTGACAATTCTCGAGAAACCTGAAATTGTAGGTCTCTTTCTTATTTTTCTAGGGACAACAAGATCACCAAAATCCGATATCTATAGCTCTAATTATGCTCTGCGTAAGGCAACAAGGTCAGGATGAGTGTAAAATCCGAAAATTAACAATGTTTAGCAATTAATTCCAATTAAGCCCAATAATGGGAAAGTAAAAACAATGATTGTAAAAGTTGCTTAATTTCCGTCTCTCTCTGGCTGGAGCAGTTGTAAAATTCTATTTATGCTTATTAATCCAGACCAGCCCTAGACCTAATTAAGGGCCTCTGAATAAGCTTTTCAACAAGGTATCATATGCCTTAATTGGGCTTAAGAAGAGTAAGTAAGGCCCATTCAAGTGAAGGAACATCATGGACTGCACACTGATCCTCGCCAGAGAACTCGGAACCCAATTTAGCCTTGATTTTGGCCTAATTTGACAATTCTTGTAAAACCTGAAATTGTAGGTTTCTTCCTTTTCTTTCTAGGGACAACAAGAGCACCAAAATCCGATATCTGTAGCTCTAATTATGCTCTGCGCAAGGCAACAAGGTCAGGATTAGTGAAAAATACGAAAATTAACAATTTTAGCAAACGAGCCCAATAATGTAAAAGCAAAAACAATAATTGTAAAAGTTTTCTAATTTCAGTCTCTCTCTGGCTTGTGTGGCAGTAAACTACTATTTATGCTTATTAATCCTGACCTAACCCTAGACCAAAGTAAGGGCCTCTGAACATGCTTTTCAACAAGGTATCATATGCCTTGATTGGGCTTAAGATGAGTAAGTAAGGCCCATTTAAGTGAAGGAACATCATGGACTACACACTGATCCTCGCCAGAGAACTCGGAACCCAATTTAGCCTAGATTTTGGCCTAATTTGACAATTCTTTTGAAACCTGAAATTGTAGGTATCTTCCTTGCCTTTCTAGGGACAGCAAGATCACCAAAATCCGATATCTGTAGCTCTAGTTTAGCTCTGCGCAAGGCAACAAGGTCAGGATGAGTGAAAAATCCGAAAATTAACAATGTTAGCAATTAAGCCCAATAATGTAAAAGTAAAAACAATGATTGTAAAAGTTGTCTAATTTCCATCTATCTCTGACTTGTGCTGCTGTAAACTGCTATTTATGCTTATTAATCATGACCTAATCCTAGATCAAAATAAGGGCCTCTGAATAAGCTTTCCAACAAGGTATCATATGCCTTAATTGGGCTTAAGATGAGTAAGTTAGGCCCATTTAAGCGAAGGAACATCATGGACTGCGCACTGATCCGCGCCAGAGAACTCGGGACCCAATTTAGCAATGATTTTGGCCTATTTTGACAATTCTTGAAAACTTGAAATTGTAGGTCTCTTGCTTATCTTTCTAGGGACTGCAAGATCACCAAAATCCGATATATGTAGCTCTAGTTATGCTCTGCGCAAGGCAACAAGGTCACGATGAGTGAAAAATCCGAAAATTAACAACGGTTAGCAATTAAGCCCAATAATGTAAAAGCAAAAACAATGATTGTAAAAGTTGTCTAATTTCTGTCTCTCTTTGGCATGTGCGGCTGTAAACTGCTATTTATGGCTATTAATCCTGACCTAACGCTAGACCAAATTAAGGGCCACTGAATAAGCTTTTCAACAATGTATCCTATGCCTTAATTGGGCTTAAGATGAGTAAGTTAGGTCCATTTAAGTGAAGTAACATCTTGGACTGCGCACTGATCCGCGCCAGAGAACTCAGGACCCAATTTCGCCCTGATTTTGGCCAAATTTGACAACTCTTGTGAAACCTGAAATTGTAGGTCTCTTCCTTATCTTTCTAGGGACAGAAAGATCACCAAAATCCGATATCTGTAGCTCGAGTTAAGCTCTGCGCAAGACAACAAGGTCAGGATGAGTGAAAAATCCGAAAATTAACAATGTTTAGCAATTAAGCCCAATAATATAAAAGCAAAAACAATGTTGTAAAAGTTGTCTAATTTTCGTCTCTCTCTGGCTTGTGCGGCTGTAAACTACTATTTATGCTTGTTAATCCCGAGCTAACCCTAGACCAAATTACGGGCCTCTGAATAAGCTTTCCAACAAGGTAACATATGCCTTAATTGGGCTTAAGATGAGTAAGTTAGGCCCATTTAAGTGAAGGAACATCATGGACTGCGGACTGATCCGCACCAGAGAACTCGGGACCCAATTTAGCCTTGCTTTAGCCTAATTTGACAATTCTTGTGACACCTGAAATTGTAGGTATCTTCCTTGCCTTTCTAGGGACAACAAGATCACCAAAATCCGATATTTGTAGCTCTAGTTTAGCTCTGCACAAGGCAACAAGGTCAGAATGAGTGAAAAATCCGAAAATTAACAATGTTAGCAATTAAGCCCAATAATGTAAAAGTAAAAACAATGATTGTAAAAGTTGTCTAATTTCCATCTATCTCTGACTTGTACTGCTGTAAACTGCTATTTGTGCTTATAAATCATGACCTAATCCTAGATCAAAATAAGGGCCTCTGAATAAGCTTTTCAACAAGGTATCATATGCCTTAATTGGGCTTAAGATGAGTAGGTTAGGCCCATTTAAGTGAAGGAACATCATGGACTGCTCACTGATCCGCGCCAGAGAACTCGGGACCCAATTTAGCCTTGATTTTGGCCTAATTTGACAATTCTTGTGAAGCTTGAAGTTGTAGGTATCTTCCTTATCTTTCTAGTGACGGCAAGATCACCAAAATCCTATCTGTAGCTCTAGTTATGCTCTGTGCATGGCAACAAGGTCAGGATGAGTGAAAATCCGAAAATTAACAATGTTTAGCAATTGAGCCCAATAATGTAAAAGCAAAAACAATGATAGTAAAAGTTGTCTAATTTCCGTCTCTCTCTGGCTTGTGCAGCTGTAAACGGTTATTTATGCTTATTAATCCTGACCTAATCCTAGACCAAATTAAGGGCCTCTGAATAAGCTTCCCAACAAGGTTCATATGCCTTAATTGGGCTTAAGATGAGTAAGTTAGGCCCATGTAAGTGACGGAACATCATGGACTGGGCACTGATCCGCGCTAGAGAACTCGGGACCCAATTTAGCCTTGATTTTAGCCTAATTTGACAATTCTTGTGAAACTTGAAATTGTAGGCCTCTTCCTTATCTTTCTAGGGACCGCAAGATCACCAAAATCCGATATATGCAGCTCTAGTTATGCTCTGCGCAAGGCAACAAGGTCAGGATGAGTGAAAAATCCGAAAATTAAAATTGTTTAACAATTAAGCTCAGTAATGTAAAAGCAAAAACAATGATTGTAAAGGTTGTCTAATTTTCGTCTATCTCTGGCTTGCGCGGCTGTAAACTGCTATTTATGCTTGTTAATCCTGACCTAACCCTTGACCAAATTAAGAGCCTCTGAATAAGCTTTCCAACAAGGAATCATATGCCTTAATTCGGCTTAAGGTGAGTAAGTTAGGCCCATTTAAGTGAAGGAACATCATGGACTGCGCACTGATCCGCGCCAAAGAACCCGGGACCTAATTTAGCCTTGATTTTGGCCTAATTTGACAATTCTTGTGAAACATGAAATTGTAGGTCTCTTCCTTATCTCTCTAGGGACAACAAGATCACCAAAATCTGATATATGTAGCTCTAGTTATGTTTTGCGCAAGGCAACAAGGTCAGGATGAGTGAAAAATCCGAAAATTTACAATGTTTAGCAATTAAACCCAATAATGTAAAAGCAAAAACAATGATTGTAAAAGTTGTCTAATTTCCATCTCTCTCTGGCTTGTGTTGCTGTAAACAACTATTTATGCTTATTAATCTTGACCTAACCCTAGACCAAATTAAGGGACTCTGAATAAGATTTCCAACAAGGTATCATATTCCTTAATTGGGCTTAAGATGAGTAAGTTATGTCCATTTAAGTGAATGAACATTATGGACTACGCACTGATCAGCGCCAGAGAACTTGGGACCCAATTTATCCTTGATTTTGGCCTAATTTGATAAGTCTTGTGCCACCCGAAATTGTAGGTCTCTTCCTTAGCTTTTTAGGGACAACAAGATCACCAAAATCCGATATTTGTAGCTCTAGTTATGCTCTGTGCAAGGCAACAAGGTCAGGATGAATGAAAAATCCGAAAATTAACAATGTTTAGTAATTATGCCCAATAATGTAAAAGCAAAAACAATGATTGTAAAAGTTACCTAATTTCCGTCTCTCTTTGGCTTGTACGGCTGTAAACAACTATTTATGCTTATTAATCTTGACCTAACCCAATACCAAATTAAGGGCCTCTGAAAAAGCTTTCCAACAAGGTATCATATGCCTTAATTGGGCTTAAGATTAGTTAGTTAGGTCCATTTAAGTGAAGGAAAATCATGGACTGCGCACTTATCCGCGCTTGAGAACCCGGGACCCAATTTAGCCTTGATTTTGGCCTAATTTGATAATTCTTGTGAAACATGAAGTTGTAGGTCCCTTCCTTATCTTTTTAAGACCAGCAAGATCACCAAAATCTGATATATGTAGCTCTAGTTATGCTCTGTTAAGGCAACAAGGTTAGGATGAGTGAAAAATCCGAAAATTAACAATGTTTAGCAATTAAACCCAATAATGTAAAAGCAACAACAATGATTGTAAAAGTTGTGTAATTTCCGTCTCTCTCTGGCTTAATTGGGCTTAAGATGAGTAAGTTTGGCCCATTTAAGTGAAGGAACATCGAGCTTGTTGAAAAATGATGCCATTTTCAACTTTGATGACAACTGCAAAACGACGTTTGATTTCTTGAAGAAGGCACTGACCTCTAGCCCCATCATCCAGCCCCCTGACTGGACCCTCCCTTTTGAGCTCATGTGTGAAGCTTATAACTATGTTGTGGGGGCGGTCCTTGCACAAAGGGTGGGCAAGGCTGCCCATGTGATCTATTATGCTTCTAGAACTTTGGATGCTGCACAGGCTATTTACACCACTACTGAAAAGGAACTTCTAGCTATTGTTTTTGCTCTTGATAAATTTAGATCATATTTGCTAGGTTCCAAGGTTGTTGTTTTCACTGACCATGCAGCTTTGAAGTACTTGTTGAAGAAACCAGAAGCAAAACCGAGATTGATTAGGTGGATGTTGTTGCTCCAAGAATTTAATGTGGAGATTAAGGACAAGAGTGGAGCTGAGATCTTGGTGGCTGATCACTTGAGCAGAATAGAAAGGGATGAAAATCCTTCTCCCATCCAGGATGACTTTCCTGATGAGCAGCTTTTACAGTTGCATGGGGTAACTCCTTGGTTTGCTGATATTGTTAACAATCTTGTTGCTAGTGTTTTTCCGACAGGTGCAACTAGGTCACAAGTCCACAAACTCAAGAGTGACGCCAAGTACTATGTTTGGGAAGATCCATTTCTTTGGAAATTTGGCAGTGATCAGGTAATTAGGAGATGTGTCCCCGACTATGAGATTGAGTTTATTTTGCATTTTTCTCATGCCTCTCAAGTAGGGGGACACTTTGGGCCACAAAGGACTGCAAGTCCTAGACTCAAGTTTTTATTGGCCCACCATTTTTAGAGATGCTTATGAGGTTTAACGGACTTGTAAAAAGTGTCGACAAATAGGTACATCCATCACTCGTAAGAGTGAAATGCCTCAAAGCAGCCTATGCTTTTCTCGTGAGGTGTTTGATGTGTGGGGAATTGACTTTATGGGTCCTTTCCCCGCATCTTTGGTTTTCTCTATATTTTACTTGGCTGTTGACTATGTTTCAAAGTGGGTGGAAGCTATCCCCACTAGGACTGATGATTCTAGAGTTGTTGCAAATTTTGTCAGTCCAATATTTTTTTGCAGGTTCGGGCATACCTCGTGCTATCATAAGTGACCAAGGCACTCATTTCTGCAACCGCACCATGGAAGCTTTACTCCGGGAAGTATGGATTTGTGCACATGGTCTCCATTGCATACCATCCCCAAACTAATGGGCAGGCTTAGATCTCAAACAGGGAGATCAAACAGATCTTAGAGAAAGTGGTGTAGCCGAGTAGGAGGGGATGGAGCCGCCGGTCTAGAAGACGCACTTTGGGCTCAAAGAACATCTTTTAAGACACCAATAGGGATGTCCCCCTATAGACTTGTGTTCGGTAAGGCGTGTCATCTGCCTGTGGAAGTTGAACACCGTGCTTATTGGGCGGTCAAAAGTCAGAATTTGAAATGCAAAAGCAGGCATTGAAAGGAAACTCCAATTGCAGCAGAGCTTGAAGAGCTTAGGGCTGGAAGCCTATGAAAGCTCTCGAATTTATAAAGAGAAAACTAAGCACTTCCATGATAGGATGATTTCTAGGAAGGAATTATTTGTGGGACAACAGGTTTTATTGTTTAACTCCCGCCTGAAAGTGATGGCTGGGAAACTTCGATCCAAGTGGGTTGGCCCATTTTTTGTCACTAATGTTTTCTCTCATGGTGCAGTAGAATTAAAGAGTGCAGGTAGCAACAAAGTTTTTAAGGTTAACGGGCAGCGCTTGAAGCTATTCCATGAGAGCTCGGTGCCTGAAGATGCTACTGTTGAGGAGCTCTCCTTGGGAGAGCCCACCTACACTACAACTTGATCAGGGAGCACCTTCTCATTTCCCTCACTCTTGTTTTATATCTATGTTCTTTCATTGAGGACAATGTATGTTTTAAGTGTGGGGGAGGGAACCACTTGTTTTGTTTTTGTTTCCTTGTTTGTGTTACTTTGAGTCGTTGTGTGTGAGTCTTGTGTCGGTGAGCTTGTTGGGTTTCAATCAGATGTTGCATAGATGAATTGCATGATATGTGTTGATCGTTGATGATTTTCCCTAGGTCTTGAAAATTGAAAATTGATCCCCATGTGAAAAATTGAAAATTGAACTTTGAGATATTCTGTTGTGATTGCATGATTTATGATAAGTTTGGGGTGAAGAGTGCACACACTAGGGATTGAATCTCGGTCAAACAATTTGCAAAAAATTGTCCAGGTGAGGATTTGAGCCTCCAACATGTTTTTAATTGTGTGAATCACTTTCAAGTTACACTTTCCCGGATTTGCTTGAAGCTCTTCATGGTTTGCATGTTTATGTGTTGAATCAAATGATTTAGGCAATTTTCTTTGAATTAACTACTTGGCTTGAAAAGAACCATCCCTAATGCATGTTCCCTAGTTAGCCACATTGAGCCTAATTAGCCTATTGTTTCTTGATGACCTTATGTTATAAGCCAAAAATCTGGAAAAACCATGTTAACCCAATCTTAGGATTAGGAGATCATGAATGCTTAGCAAGACAAAGGTTTGCAAGAAGCTAAGTTTGGGGTGGCTACGAGGATATGATGTGTTTTTTTGGATTGAGAAAAAGAAAAAAAAAATAAAGGTGGAGCCAAAGGGCAAAAAGAAAAAAAAATAAAAGAACAAAATGTCAAAAAGGGGTATTAGAAGAAAAAGGTTGTAGCCACCCAAGGCAAAAAGAAAAATGGAAAAAGGAACTTGAGTGGAAATTCAATGTATCAAAATGCTCATGCTCTCTTAGTTCCTAGGGACTTAAGCCTAGTACCTTTGAATATCCTACCCTTAGCCAGGCCCCATTACAACCTTTAAAAGACCTTTTGATGTTGCATGCATGTTTTCGTGGAAACCTTGATTGAGATGAAAATCAAATTCATGGGAAGTGCTCTTGAAATGTGAAATTGAGTGAAAGCTTCATAGCCTAGACAAATTGAGCGAATGAGTGAAACATTAAATACCCTTGTGAGGAAGGCAATTGTTTGAAATTGGTGATCTCCCTTCTGTGTGTAACTTGGATCCTCAACTCAGATTACTGATTGCATGAATGATGGAATTCTCAATGGTTTAAAGTAAATGAATGTGGGGGATTACATTGTTGAAAAAGGGGGGAAACATTGAAGGGAAATTGTTTTGCTAGAATTGCACGAAATCTGTGCGAAATTGGTTGAACCCTTTAAGCTTGCCAAGTTTGAGTCCTTTTGAGTTTTTGTTTACTTGGGGACAAGCAAAGTCTAAGTTTGGGGTATTTTGATCAGCCTCTGGCTCGACTAGTTTTTAACTAGTAAGACCATAGGTTTTATTCAAGTTTAATCTCGATTTCGCCCAAATTTGGATATAATTGTCCTCAAGCAACATTTTGAGTCTCTTAAGTAGTTTTAGGGTATTTTAGTTGATTTTGAGTCAAATAAAGCGCTTACTGCTATTTCATGTTTTCAGGTTGATAAGAAAAGCAAGAAGGGAAGAACACATGAAGCAGAGGCCATCATGCCCAGGCCGTGACACTGGTCACGGCCGTGATGAGCTACCCATGGAAGACAGAAAGGATCACGGCCCAGCCGCGACACACATCACGGGCGTGATGAGGAGATCATGAAAGTCATAAAGAATCACGGCTCAGGAGTGACACACATCACGGGCGTGATGAGAAGACCCAGAAAGTCAGAGTAGATCACGGCCCAGCCGTGATGGAGGTCACGGCCGTGACAGAACAGCACCCAAAGTCAGAAGCGATCACGACCTGGCCGTGATAGGCATCACGGCCGTGACGGACCAGAATTTGAATGCGCGCCCTTGACAGAAGCGGTCACGGCCTAGCCGTGACGGCCATCACGGTCGTGACGCGCGGTCTCTTTATAAATAGGAACGCAGCAGACACAGAAAAGCATCCAATTTTCACAGTTTTACATAATTTTTCTAGGTTTTGTTATACCCTTGATGGAGAACTAATTCCCTTGGGTTAATCTGCTGTAATCGGGTTCCGCCGACACTTGAGATTCTGTAATTCCCGGATTAAGTTGCTTCTTCCTTTCAATACTATCCTATACGTTCTGTTTGCTTAATTCAGGATTATATAGAATATGTATTGATTTGTTTCAATGATTTTATGTTCCTATATCTAATCGCGTTTGCTTAATTCGTGTGTGTTCAATCGTGTTTGCTTAATTCATGAGTGCTTCAACCCGTTTGCTTAATTCGGGAATTGGGAACATATATCGTGTAGTGCCAATTTCGCTTGTTAATTGTTTTTACAATCGAAAAGGGAATAGAATCCGCTTAGGGCATGGGAATTATATGAATCGATGATAGTGGGAAACCGAGAACAGTAGATTAATAGTTTTGATCATTGATATTCACTTATTTCTTAATTGCACCGTTCTTTTAATTGAATCTCTCAATCTTAAACCCCCCCCCCCCCCCCCCCCTAAACTTTTTTTTTTGCGAGTAACAATCCAAGAGTCCTTGTGAGACGATACTCGAGTTGTCGCTCTCTGACTACAGTTTTTACAAACCACTTGCTTTTTGACTCGTGTGCGACAACGTGTCAAAATTGACGCCGTTGCCTGGGTCTCTTGTTGTTATTCTTGCATTTTCTTTTTGATTTTCTGTTGAATTAGTTCTGGCTACTAGGACTGGGTGTTCTGAATTGTTTGAATTTGATCCTGAAATTGAGAGAACACTGCGCTTCCTCAACATGCGGTAGTTCCTCACTTGTCCATTCCTCTTCCTTAAGTTGCTCTTCCTCAACATGTGGTAGTTCTTCCTCAACTTCCTGAGAACTAGTTGCATCCCAGTCAGATTCCCACACCCTATCGCTTCTAGTTGTTATGGCTTCGCATTGGTCCTTAGGGTTGTTCTTGGTATCACCCGGGAAAGTGCCTGTGAGACGCTCAAATTGTTGCTCTATGAACTGACCCAACTTCTCTACTGCCGCATTCGTCTTCTCAAATGATGTGGCCATCTTATCAATTAACGCATTTGTCCTCTCAAGAGCCAACTCCCAAGGTTGTTTTCCACCATCCTGTTGAGGTTGTTGTTGCCAATTCTGTTGAGGTTGTGGTTTCCAAGCTAGACCACCGCCATCATTACTCCAAGCGAAATCCGGATGGTCTCTACTCATATAACCCCAATACTGATTCTGACTCTGATAGTTGTCCTGGGGCACGCTGTCATAAAAATTATGGCATGAGTCCACATATTCTTGAGAGGAATAGAAAGGACAGTCCCAAGTGTCATGGTCTCCATTACAATTGTCACAACCTGGAGGCATCCCCTCGTGTATCGCATTAACTTTCTTGTTCCCAGACAAAGCCTCAATCTGCAACTTCAACAATCTGTTTTGCTCTAAAATGGCTTCCATTGTTGCAGAATTGAATCCATTTGAGGTTTCCCAACCACGGTTGTAATCATTGTACGACATCTCCTCCAATGATGCCCATCCATCCATTCAAGCCTCTTTCGCTCTCTGCTTCTCTCCTTAAGCGCTTCTCGGTCTTGGTGATCTCCGTATCAAATAGCAAGCCCTCTTGTGGGAGGGTACCTCGCATACAAAAACAAGGCAAGACCAAGTGGAATCAAAGAAGTAGAGAGATAATAGTAAATAAAAATAAAAATAAAAACAAAATAAAAATAACTTAGCCAAATAATCAAACTTCCCTAAAATTAGGAAAATTGGTTGTGCCAATCCCCGGCAACGGCGCCAAAAACTTGTTGTGACGCCGGCAAGTGTACCGGGTCGTCGCAAGTAATAAAATAAACACGGTAAGTAATTACCGAGGTCGAACTCAGGGATTGGGCTACCAATTCAACTAATCCGCGGGAAATCCGATACGTTGGTCAAGTTACAGAAGGTGGTTGAGGGAGAGAGATTAATATCAAAAATTCAATTAACGAATCTAATAAACTAATTAACTAAAAATCAGAAATTAAAATGTCCAAGGTCACACATCCACCTACCCAATATGTATTCCCAAGTGATAATGAATTCCTCCCTAAGTTCAATTACAATGTCAACCGGGACCCCCCAAATTCTCCTAAATCCACTTTCGTGCTCATTAGGACGTATTCGACGATTGGATTAATTACTTGCTAGGTCTCATAATCCTAATCTCAAATTTGATTAATTCTTGTTCCCTATAAGGTTGCACTAATCTCCTACTCACTCTCGTGTAATATTCGATTAGTGATCCCAATTCAAGTTCTAAACGCGAATCGCTGACTAAGCCTCATCAACGTTAACAAGTCAATCACGCAACACATATGATCAACACAATCAAATCAGAATTGGAAAACATTTATTGAGAAAAAGGGAGAAAGACATACATCACATCGAATCTACACTGCCATGGGTGGCTTCATTGTTCCCTCAGACGAGGGGATTAGTTCCTCATGCTCATAGACAAGCAATCCGACATAACCACCATGATAAAATAAAAAGAAAAGGGAGACGCAGCTCCGAAGAGAAAACAAGGATTCGTAACTACTGATCTAAACAAGTGGAAAAACTTCTCTCTGAATCCCCAATTTTGATCTGAAACAGCCTTTAAATAAGGATTCTGAATCTTGCTCGCTCGCGGGGCGAGCTTACTCTCGCGACACGAATTTTAGTTTTGGCGCGCATTCAAGTTTGGATTTTCGCGAGGCGAGGGTGTGTTCGCGGGGCGAGTCTTCAATTCTAGGCTGTGACCTTCATCACGGCAAGGCCGTGATGGTCTCTGTCTTGCAGGTCTTCAGACTCTCGCGGGGCGAGATAAGTCTCGCGTGGCGAACCAGAGTGATGACTGTTGCTGCTTCAGATGACGTTCAGGCTCGCGAGGCGAGAATCAACTCGCGAGGCGAGCGTCTCCAGAATTGTTTTTTCCACTGCTTCTTGACTTTCCTTGATTCTCCGAGCTTCACTTATTGACCTGAAACAACAAAAGAAAACAAAAAGCGTAATTCTATTCAAAATAACCTAAAAACTACTAAAAATCCCTAAAACGAGTCAAAGTCTACTTAGGAACGAAACAAGGCCAAATTTGGGCGAAAACGAGATTGAACTCGAATAATTTGCACAAAAACCACAGTCCATCTAGTTATAAAACTAGATAATCCGAAGGCTTATCAAAACACCCCAAACTTAAACCTTGCTTGTCCCCAAGCAAGCTAAAACTCAAAAACGACTCAAGACTTGGCAAGCCCAAAGGAATCAATCGATTTCGCACAAATTTCATGCAATCAAACAGTTTTTCTCCAATGATTTTCCCCCTTTTTGCATCAATGTAATCCCCACATTCATTTACTTTAAACATTTGAGAACTTCATCATTCATGCAATCATTAATCTAAGTTGAGGTTCAGAGTCACACACAAAAAGAAGATCACCAATTTCAAACAATTGCCTTCCTCACAAGGGTATGTAAAATTTCACTCATTCGCTCAAATTCGTCTAGGCTTTCAACTTTTTCACTCAATTTCACTTATCAAGAGCACTTCCCATGAATTTGATTTTCATCTCAAAAGTATTTCCCACGTAAACATGTATGCAACATCAGAAGGTCTTTTAAAGGTTGTAATGGGGCCTGGCTGAGGGTAGGATAATCAAGGATACCAGGCTTAAGTCCCTAGGAACTAAGAGAGCATGAGCATTAGACACATTATCTACTCAAATTCCTTTTTCCATTTTTCTTTTTGCTTCGGGTGACTACATCCTTTTCCTTGCTATTTTTTCTGTTTTTGCCCCTTTTCTTTTGGCAATTTTTTTTTTCTTTTCAGATCAACCTTTATTTTTCTTTTTCTCACCCCCAATATGACACATCACCTTGTAGCCACCCCAAACTTAGTTCCTCACAACCATTCTCTTGCTACGCTTCCATGCTCTCCTAATCCTAAGATTGGGTTAACATGGTTTTTCAGATTTTAGGCTTCCAATATAGGGTCATCAAGAAACAATAGGTCGATTAGGCTCAATGTGGCTAACTAGGGAACATGCATTAGGGATGGTTCTTTTTAGGCCAAGTAGTTATTCAAAGAAAATTGCCTAAATCACTTGATGCAACACATAATCATGCAAACCATAAAGAGATTCAAGCAAATCCGGGAAAGTGCAACTTTAAAAGTGATTCACACAATCAAAAACAGAGTTGGAGGCTCAAATCCTCACCTGGACATTTTGCAAATTGTTTGACCGAGATACAATTCCTAGTGTGTGCACCCCCTCACCCCAAACTTATCATAAATCAAGTAATCACAATAAAATTCTCAAAGTTCAGTTTTCAATTTTTCAGTGGGGATAAACTTTTCTATTATCAGAACCTAGGGGGAAATCATCAATGGTCAAAATAATTCATGCAATCAATCTATGCTCAATATAATTAAAATCCATCAAGCTTGCCCACACACATTCATACAACAACTCTTGATCTTCTCAAATTATTCAAGAGTGACAAACAAAAACAACACACAAACAAAAACAAAAGTGAGGAGAGGAGAGGGATACCTAGCTTGGGTTGCCTCCCAAGTAGCGCTTGTTTAACGTCCCGAGCTTGACTTATTAAGAAGCATCCACCTGGATCCCATAGTCTGTGGTACAAGGGCCAAGAGATGCGCATCATATGAGACCTTCCACCCGGATCCCATGGTTTGTGAAGTGGCCCTCGCAGGAGCAATACGACTCTATTCATGATTCCATCTTGTCTGAGTGTGAAAACTCCATTGACCTCTGTAATTATGAACTCACTTCCTCTCGGGTCAAATGGTGTCTTCACGAGGAAGTGTTCCAGACAAGTGGGAGGGTCTAACTTACCGGTGTCCACACATGCATGCAAGCCAACATATTTATTTAACGCATCAAAATCAGGTTGCTTGGCAAGCATGGTGAAATCCTCTACCACTTTGTCTTCATTTTGATCTCTACCCCCTTGCTCCAGTGCCTTGTCACTTGTCAACTCCTCTTCCTTAGGTTGCTCTTCCTCAATATGTGGTTGTTCCGGGGCCATGTCACTTGTCCATTCCTCTTCCTTAAGTTGCTCTTCCTCAACATGTGGTAGTTCTTCCTCAACTTCCTGAGAACTAGTTGCATCCCAGTCAGATTCCCACACCCTATCGCTTCTAGTTGTTATGGCTTCGCATTGGTCCTTAGGGTTGTTCTTGGTATCACCTGGGAAAGTGCCTGTGAGACGCTCAAATTGTTGCTCTACGAACTGACCCAACTTCTCTACTGCCGCATTCGTCTTCTCAAATGATGTGGCCATCTTATCAATTAACGCATTTGTCCTCTCAAGAGCCAACTCCCAAGGTTGTTTTCCACCATCCTGTTGAGGTTGTTGTTGCCAATTCTGTTGAGGTTGTGGTTTCCAAGCTAGACCACCGCCATCATTACTCCAAGCGAAATCCGGATGGTCTCTACTCATATAACCCCAATACTGATTCTGACTCTGATAGTTGTCCTGGGGCACGCTGTCATAAAAATTATGGCATGAGTCCACATATTCTTGAGAGGAGTAGAAAGGACAGTCCCAAGTGTCATGGTCTCCATTACAATTGTCACAACCCGGAGGCATCCCCTCGTGTATCGCATTAACTTTCTTGTTCCCAGACAAAGCCTCAATCTGCAACCTCAACAATCTGTTTTGCTCTAAAATGGCTTCCATTGTTGCAGAATTGAATCCATTTGAGGTTTCCCAACCACGGTTGTAATCATTGTACGACATCTCCTCCAATGATGCCCATCCATCCATTCAAGCCTCTTTCGCTCTCTGCTTCTCTCCTTAAGCGCTTCTCGGTCTTGGTGATCTCCGTATCAAATAGCAAGCCCTCTTGTGGGAGGGTACCTCGCATACAAAAATAAGGCAAGACCAAGTGGAATCAAAGAAGTAGAGAGATAATAGTAAATAAAAATAAAAATAAAAACAAAATAAAAATAACTTAGCCAAATAATCAAACTTCCCTAAAATTAGGAAAATTGGTTGTGCCAATCCCCGGCAACGGCGCCAAAAACTTGTTGTGACGCCGGCAAGTGTACCGGGTCGTCGCAAGTAATAAAATAAACACGGTAAGTAATTACCGAGGTCGAACTCTGGGATTGGGCTACCAATTCAACTAATCCGCGGGAAATCCGATACGTTGGTCAAGTTACAGAAGGTGGTTGAGGGAGAGAGATTAATATCAAAAATTCAATTAACGAATCTAATAAACTAATTAACTAAAAATCAGAAATTAAAATGTCCAAGGTCACACATCCACCTACCCAATATGTATTCCCAAGTGATAATGAATTCCTCCCTAAGTTCAATTACAATGTCAACCGGGACCCCCCAAATTCTCCTAAATCCATTTTCGTGCTCATTAGGACGTATTCGACGATTGGATTAATTACTTGCTAGGTCTCATAATCCTAATCTCAAATTTGATTAATTCTTGTTCCCTATAAGGTTGCACTAATCTCCTACTCACTCTCGTGTAATATTCGATTAGTGATCCCAATTCAAGTTCTAAACGCGAATCACTGACTAAGCCTCATCAACGTTAACAAGTCAATCTCGCAACACATATGATCAACACAATCAAATCATAATTGGAAAACATTTATTGAGAAAAAGGGAGAAAGACATACATCACATCGAATCTACACTGCCATGGGTGGCTTCATTGTTCCCTCAGACGAGGGGATTAGTTCCTCATGCTCATAGACAAGCAATCCGACATAACCACCATGATAAAATAAAAAGAAAAGGGAGACGCAGCTCCGAAGAGAAAACAAGGATTCGTAACTACTGATCTAAACAAGTGGAAAAACTTCTCTCTGAATCCCCAATTCGATCCAAACAAACAGCCTTTAAATAAGGATTCTGAATCTTGCTCGCTCGCGGGCGAGCTTACTCTCGCGACACCTAATTTTAGTTTTGACGCGCATTCAAGTTTGGATTTTCGCGAGGCGAGGGTGTGTTCGCGGGGCGAGTCTTCAATTCTAGGCTGTGACCTTCATCACGGCTAGGCCGTGATGGTCTCTGTCTTGCAGGTGTTCAGACTCTCGCGGGGCGAGATAAGTCTCGCGTGGCGAACCAGAGTGATGACCGCTTCGCCTGCTTGTTGACGTTCGAGGCTCGCGAGGCGAGAATCAACTCGCGAGGCGAGCGTCTCAGTGCTTTTTCCACTGCTTCTTGACTTTCCTTGACTCTCCGAGCTTCACTTATTGACCCGAAACAACAAAAGAAAACAAAAAGCGTAATTCTATTCAAAATAACCTAAAAACTACTAAAAATCCCTAGAACGAGTCAAAGTCTACTTAGGAACGAAACAAGGCCAAATTTGGGCGAAAACGAGATTGAACTCGAATAATTTGCACAAAAACCACAGTCCATCTAGTTATAAAACTAGATAAGCCGAAGGCTTATCAGTGAGGATCCACATAAACATCTAAAGGAATTCCAGGTTGTCTGCTCTACACCCTTGAGACCGGAAGGAATAACAGAAGATCATATCAAGCTGAGAGCCTTCCCATTCTCACTTCAAGGTGCTGCGAAGGATTGGTTGTATTACCTTGAAC
>JAUPTC010000011.1:10485353-10722528 GCA_030762895.1 Sophora flavescens | reverse complement strand
GAAAAATCCGAAAATTAACAATGTTTTGCAATTAAGCCCAATAATGTTAAAGCAAAAACAATGATTGTAAAAGTTGTCTAATTTCCGTCTCTCTCTGGCTTGTGTGACTGTAAACTGCTATTTATGCTTATTAATCCTAACATAACCCTAGACCAAATTAAGGACCTCTGAATAAGATTTTCAACAAGGTATCATATGCATTAATTGGGCTTAAGATGAGTAAGTTATGCCCATTTAAGTGAAGGAACATCATGGGCTGCGCGCTGATCTGCGCCAAAGAACTCAGGACCCAATTTAGCCTTGATTTTGTCCAATTCTGACAATTCTTGTGAAACATGAAATTTTAGGTCTCTTCCGTATCTTTTGAGGGACAGCAAGATCACCAAAATCCGATATATGTAGCTCTAGTTATGCTCTGCGCAAGGCAACAAGGTCAGGATGAGTTGAAAATCAGAAAATTAACAATTTTAATAATTAAGCCCACTAATGTAAAAGCAAAAACAATGATTGTAAAAGTTGTCTAATTTTCGTCTCTCTCTGGCTTGTGCGGCTGTAAACTGCTATTTATGTATTAAGCGTGACCTAAACCTAGACCAAATTAAGGGCCTCTGAATAAGCTTTCCAACAAGGTATCATTTGCCTTAATTGGGCTTAAGATGAGTAGGTTAGGCCCATTTAAGTGAAGGAACATCATGGATCGTGTATCGATCCGTACCGGAGAGAACTCGGGACCCAATTTAGTCTTGATTTTAGCCTAATTTGACAATTCTTGTGAAACCTGAAATATTAGGTCTCTTCCATATCTTTCTAGGGACTACAAGATCACCAAAATCCGATATTTGTAACTCAAGTTATGCTCTGCGCAACGCAAGGTCGGGATGAGTGAAAAATACGAAAATTAACAATGTTTAGCAATTAAGCCCAATAATGTAAAAGCAAAAACAACGATTGTAAAAGTTGTCTAATTTCCGTCTTTCTCTTACTTGTGTGACCATTAATCGCTATTTATGCTTATTAATCTTGACCTAACCCTATACCAAATTAAGGGCCTCTGAGTAATCTTTTTAACAAGGTATCATATGCCTTAATTGGGCTTAAGATGAGTAAGTTAGGCCTATTTAAGTGAAAGAACTTCATGGATAGTGCGCATTGATCCGCGCCAATGAACTCGGGACCCAATTAAGCCTTGATTTTGGCCTAATTTGATTATTCTTGTGAAACCTGAAATTGTTGGTCTCTTCCTTATCTTTCTAGTGGCAACAAGATCACCAAAATTCGATATCTGTAGCTCTAGTTATGCTCTGTGCAAGACAACAAGGTCAGGATGAGTAAAAAATCCGAAAATTAACAATGTTGAGCAATTAAGAAGAATTAAGCAAAATAATGTAAAACAAAAACATTGATTGTAAAAGTTGTCTAATTTCCGTCTCTCTATGGCTTGTATGACTGTAAACTGCTATTTATGCTTATTAATCATGACCTATCCCAAAACTAAATTAAGGGCCTCTGAATAAGCTTTCCAACAAGGTATCATATGCCTTAATTGGGCTTAAGATGAGTAAGTTAGGCCCTTTTAAGTGAAGGAACATCATGGACTGCGCAGTGATCGTTGCAAGAGAACTCGGGACCCAATTAGCCTTGATTTTGTCCCAATTTGACAATTCTTGTGAAACTTGAAATTATAGGTCTCTTCCTTTTCTTTCTAGGGACAGCAACATCACCAAAATCTGATATTTGTCGCTATAGTTATGCCCTACGCAAGGCAACAAGGTCAGGATGAGTGAAAAATCCAAAAATTAACAATGTTTAGCAATTAAGCTCAATAATGTAAAAGAAAAAACAATGATTGTAAAAGTTGTGTAAATTCTGTCTCTCTTTGTCTTGTGCGGCTGTAAACTGCTATTTATGCTTATTAATCCTGACCTATCCCAAGACCAAATTAGGGGCCTCTTAATAAGTTTTCCAACAAGGTATCATATGCCTTAATTGGGCTTAAGATGAGTAAGTTAGGCCCATTTAAGTGAAGGAACATCATGGACTGTGCATTGATCCCTGCCAGAGAACTCGTGACCCAATACAGTCTTGATATTGGCCTTATTTGACAATTCTTGTGAAACCTGAAATTGTAGGTCTCACCTTATATTTCAAGGAACAACAACATCACCAAAATCCGATATTTGTAGCTCCATTTATGCTATGCGCAAGACAACAAGGTCAGGATGAGTGAAAAATCCGAAAATGAACAATGTTTAGCAATTAAGGCCAATTAAGCCCAATAATGTAAAAGTAAAAACAATGATTGTAAAAGTTGTCTAATTTTCGTCTCTCTCTGGCTTGTGCGGCTGTAAACTGCTATTTATGTTTATTAATCCTGACCTAACCCTAGACCAAATTAAGAGCCTCCGAATAAGCTTTCCAACAAGGTATCATATGCCTTAATTGGGCTTAAGATGAGTAAGTTAAGCCCTTTAAGTGAAGGAACATCATGGACTGCACAATATTCCACGCCTGAGAACTCGGGGACCCAATTTAGCCTTGATGTTGGCCTAATTTGACAATTCTTGTGACACCTGAAATTGTAAGTCTCTTCCTTATCATTCTAGGGACAACAAGATCACCAAAATCCGATATCTCGTAGCTCTAGTTATGCTCTGCGCAAGCCAACAAGGTCAGGATAAGTGCAAAATCCGAAAATTAACAATGTTTAGCAATTAAGCCCAATAATGTAAAAGCAAAAACAATAATTGTAAAAGTTGTCTAATTTCCATCTCTCTCTGGCTTGTGTGACTGTAAACTGCTATTAATGCTTATTAATAGTGACCTAACCCTCGACCAAATTAAAGGCCTCTGAATAAGCTTTCCATCAAGGTATCATATGCCTTAATTGGACTTAAGGTGAGTAAGTTAGGACCATTTAAGTGAAGGAACATCATGGATCGTGCACGATCCGCGCCAGAGAATGGGGAACCAATTTAGCCTTGATTTTGGCCAAATTTGACAACTCTTGTGCAAACTGAAATTGTAGGTCTCTTCCTTATCTTTCTAGGGACAGCAAGATCACCAAAGTCTGATATCTGTAGCTCTAGTTATGCTCGCGCGAAGGCAACAAGGTCAGGAAGAGTGAAAAATCCGAAAATTAACAATGTTTAGCAATTAAGCCCAATAATGTAAAAGCAGAAACAATGATTGTAAAAGTTGTCTAATTTCCATCTATCTCTGGCATGTGCGGCTGTAAACTGCTATTTACGATTATTATTCCTGACCTAACCTAGCCAAATTAAGGGCCTCTGAATAAGCTTTCCAACAAGGTATCATAAGCCTTAATTGGGCTTAACATGAGTAAGTTAGGCCCATTTAAGTGAAAGAACATCATGAGCTGCACACTGATTCGTGCTAGAGAACTCGGGACCCAATTTAGCCTTTATTTTGTCCTAATTTGACAATTCTCGTGAAACCTGAAATTGTAGGAGTCTTCCTTATCTTTCTAGGGACAGCAAGATCACCAAAATCCGATATCTGTAGCTCTAGTTATGCTCTGTCCAAGGCAACAAGGTCAGGATGAGTGAAAAATCCGAAAATTAATAATGTTTAGCAATTAATCCCAATAATGTAAAAGCAGAAACAATGATGGTAAAAGTTGTCTAATTTCCGCCTTTCTCTGTCTTGCGCGGATGTAAACTACTATTTAAGCTTACAAATCTTGTCCTAACCCTAGAACAAATTAAGGGCCTCTGAATAAGCTTTCCAACAAGGTATCATATGCCTTAATTGGGCTTAAGATGAGTAATTCAGGCCCACTTAAGTGAAGGAACATCATGGACTGCATACTAATCCGCGCCAGAGAACTCGGGACCCAATTTAGCTTTGATTTTGGCCTAATAGGACAATTATTGTGAAACCTGAAATTGTAGGTCTCTTCCTTATCTTTCTAGCGACAGCAAGATCACCAAAATCCAATATTTGTAGCTCTAGTTATGCTCTGCGCAAGGCAACAAGGTCAGGATGAGTGAGAAATCTGAAAATTAATAATATTTAGCAATTAAGCACAATTAATCCCAATAATGTAAAAGCAGAAACAATGATTGTAAAAGTTGCATCATTTCCGTCTCTCTCTGACTTGTGCGGCTGTAAACAGCTATTTATGCTTAATAATCCTTACCTAACCCTAGACCAAATTAAGGGCATCTGAATAAGCTTTCCAACAAGATACCATATGCCTTAATTGGGATTAAGATGAGTAAGTCAGGCCCATTTAAGTGAAGGAACATCATGGACTGCACACTGATCCGTGCCAGAGAACTCGGAACCCAATTTTTCCTTTATTTTGGCCTAATATGACAATTCTTGCGAAACCTGAAATTGTAGGTCTCTTCCTTATCTTTCTAAGGACAACAAGATCACCAAAATCCGATATATGTTGCTCTAGTTATGCTTTGCGCAAGGCAACAAGATCAGTATGAGTCAAATATCCAAAACTTAACAATGTTTAGCAATTTAGCCCAATAATGTTAAAGCATAAACAATGATTGTAGAAGTTGTCTTATTTCCTTCTCTCTGGCTTGTGCGGCTGTAAACTGTTATTTATGCTTATTAATCCTTACCTAACCCTGACCAAATTAAGGGCCTCTGAATAAGCTTTCCAACAAGGTATCAAATGTCTTAATTGGGCTTAAGATGAGTAAGTTAGGCCCATTTAAGTGAAGGAACATCATGGACTGCACACTCATCCGTGCCAGAGAACTCGGGACCGTATTTAGCTTTGATTTTGGCCTAATTTGACAATTCTTCTGAAACCTGAAATTGTAGGTCTCTTCCTTGTCTTTCTAGGGACTGCAAGGTCACCAAAATGCGATATTTGTAGCTCAAGTTATGCTCTGCGCAAGGAAACAAGGTCGAGATGAGTGAAAAATAAGAAAATTAACAATGTTTAGCAATTAAGCCCAATAAAGTAAAAGCAGAAACAATGATTGTAAAAGTTGTCTAATTTCCGTCTCTCTCTATATTTTGCGGCTGTAAACTGCTGTTTATGCTTATTAATCTTGACCTAACCGTACACCAAATTAAGTGCCTCTGAATAAGCTTTCCAACAGGGTATCATATTAGAACCATTTCAGTGAAGGAACATCGTGGAATGCACACTGATCCGCGCCAGAGAACTCGGGACCCAATTTAGCTTTATTTTGGCATAATTTGACAATTCTAGTGAAACCTGAAATTCTAGGTCTCTTCCTTATCTTTGTAGAGACAGCAAGATCACCAAAATCCAATATATGAAGCTCTAGTTATGCTCTGCGCAAGGTAACAAGGTCAGGATGAGTGGAAAATCCAAAATTAACAATGTTTAGCAATTAAGCCCAATAATGTAAAAGCAAAAACAATGATTGTAATGGTTGTCTAATTTTCGTCTTTCTATGTCTTGTGCTACTGTAAACTGCTTTTTATGCTTATTAATCCTGAACTAACCCTACACCAAATTATGGGCCTCTGAATAAGCTTTCCAACAAGGTATCATTTGCCTTAATTGGGCTTAAGATGAGTAAGTTAGGCCCATTTAAGTGAAGGAACATCATGGACTGAACACTGATCCGCGCCAGAGAACTCGGGATCCAATTTAGCCTTGATTTTGGCCTAATTTGACAATTCTTGTGAAAACTGAAATTGTAGGTCTCTTCCTTATCTTTCTAGCGATAGCAAGATCACCAAAATCCAATATCTGTAGCTCTAGTTATGCTCTGTGCAAGGTAACAAGGTCAGGATGAGTGAAAAATCCAAAAATTAACAATGTTTAGCAATTAAGCCCAATAATGTAAAACCAAAAACAATGATTGTAAAAGTTGTCTAATTTCCGTCTTTATCTGGCTTGTGCGGCTGTAAGCTTCTACTTAAGCTTATTAATCCTGACCTAACCTTAGACCAAATTAAGAGCCTCTGAATAAGTTTTCCAACAAGGTATCATATTCCTCAATTGGGCTTAAGATGAGTAAGTTAGGCCCATTGAAGTGAAGGAACATCATGGACTGCGCACTAATCCCCGCCAAAGAACTCAGTACCCAATCTAGCCTTGATTTTTGCCTAATTTGACAATTCTTGTGAAACCTGAAATTGTAGGTCTCTTCCTTATCTTTCTAGGGACAGCAAGATCACCAAAATCTGATATCTGTAGCTCAAGTTATGCTCTGCGCAAGGCAACAAGCTCATGATGAGTGGAAAATCCGAAAATTAACAATGTCTAGCAATTAAGCCCAATAATGTAAAAGCAGAAACAATGATTGTAAAATTTGTCTAATTTCCGTCTCTGGCTTGTGGGGCTATAAACTTCTATTTATGCTTATTAATCGTGACCTCACACTTGACCAAATTAAGGGCCTCTGAATAAGCATTCTAACAAGGTATCATATGCCTTAATTGGGCTTAAGATGAGTAGGTTAGGCCCATTTAAGTGAAGGAACATCATGGACTGTGCATCGATCCATACCAGAGAACTCGGGACAAAACTTAGCCTTGATTTTGGCCTAATTTGAGAATTCTTGTGAAACCTGAAATTGTAGGTATCTTCCTTATCTTTCTGGGGACAGCAAGATCACCAAAATCCGATATCTGTAGCTCTAGTTATGCTTTGCGCAAGGCAACAAGGTCAAGATAAGTGAAAAATCCGAAAATTAACATTGTTTTGCAATTAAGCCCAATAATGTTAAAGCAAAAACGATGATTGTAAAAGTTGTCTAATTTCCGTCTCTCTCTGGCTTGTGTGACTGTAAACTGCTATTTATGCTTATTGATCCTAACATAACCCTAGACCAAATTAAGGACCTCTGAATAAGATTTTCAACAAGGTATCATATGCATTAATTGGGCTTAAGATGAGTAAGTTATGCCCATTTAAGTGAAGGAACATCATGGATCACTTCGATCTGCGCCAAAGAACTCAGGACCCAATTAGCCTTGATTTTGTCCAATTCTGACAATTCTTGTGAAACATGAAATTTTAGGTCTCTTCCGTATCTTTTGAGGGAAGCAAGATCACCAAAATCCGATATCTGTAGCTCTAGTTATGCTCTGCGCAAGGCAACAAGGTCAGGATGAGTTAAAAATCAGAAAATTAACAATTTTATCAATTAAGCCCAATAATGTAAAAGCAAAAACAATGATTGTAAAAGTTGTCTAATTTTCGTCTCTCTGTGGCTTGTGCGGCTGTAAACTGCTGTTTATGTATGAAGCGTGACCTAAACCTAGACCAAATTAAGGGCCTCTGAATAAGCTTTCCAACAAGGTATCATTTGCCTTAATTGGGCTTAAGATGAGTAGGTTAGGCCCATTTAAGTGAAGGAACATCATGGACTATGTATCGATCCGTACCAGAGAACTCGGGACCCAATTTAGTCTTGATTTTAGCCTAATTTGACAATTCTTGTGAAACCTGAAATATTAGGTCTCTTCCATATCTTTCTAGGGACTACAAGATCACCAAAAACCGATATTTGTAACTCAAGTTATGCTCTGCGCAACGCAACAAGGTCAGGATGAGTGAAAAATACGAAAATTAACAATGTTTAGCAATTAAGCCCAATAATGTAAAAGCAAAAACAACGATTGTAAAAGTTGACTAATTTCAGTCTTTCTCTTACTTGTGTGACTGTTAACTGCTATTTATGCTTATTAATCTTGACCTAACCCTATACCAAATTAAGGGCCTCTGAGTAAGCTTTTTAACAAGGTATCATATGCCTTAATTGGGCTTAAGATGAGTAAGTTAGGCCTATTTAAGTGAAAGAACTTCATGGATAGTGCGCATTGATCCGCGCCAATGAACTCAGGACCCAATTTAGCCTTGATTTTGGCCTAATTTGATTATTCTTGTGAAACCAGAAATTGTTGGTCTCTTCCTTATCTTTCTAGTGACAACAAGATCACCAAAATTCGATATCTGTAGCTCTAGTTATGCTCTGTGCAAGACAACAAGGTCAGGATGAGTAAAAAATCCAAAAATTAACAATGTTGAGCAATTAAGAAGAATTAAGCAAAATAATGTAAAACAAAAACATTGATTGTAAAAGTTGTCTAATTTCCGTCTCTCTATGGCTTGTATGACTGTAAACTGCTATTTATGCTTATTAATCATGACCTATCCCAAAACTAAATTAAGGGCCTCTGAATAAGCTTTCCAACAAGGTATCATATGCCTTAATTGGGCTTAAGATGAGTAAGTTAGGCCCTTTTAATGAAGGAACATGATGGATCACAGTTGATCGTTGCAAGAGAACTCGGGACCCAATTAGCCTTGATTTTGTCCCAATTTGACAATTCTTGTGAAACTTGAAATTATAGGTCTCTTCCTTTTCTTTCTAGGGACAGCAACATCACCAAAATCTGATATTTGACACTATAGTTATGCCCTACGCAAGGCAACAAGGTCAGGATGAGTGAAAAATCCAAAAATTAACAATGTTTAGCAATTAAGCTCAATAATGTAAAAGAAAAAACAATGATTGTAAAAGTTGTGTAAATTATGTCTCTCTCTGTCTTGTGCGGCTGTAAACTGCTATTTATGCTTATTAATCCTGACCTATCCCAAGACCAAATTAGGGGCCTCTTAATAAGCTTTCCAACAAGGTATCATATGCCTTAATTGGGCTTAAGATGAGTAAGTTAGGCCCATTTAAGTGAAGGAACATCATGGACTGTGCACTGATCCGTGCCAGAGAACTCGTGACCCAATACAGTTTTGATATTGGCCTTATTTGACAATTCTTGTGAAACCTGAAATTGTAGGTCTCACCTTATATTTCAAGGAACAGCAACATCACCAAAATCCGATATTTGTAGCTCCATTTATGCTATGCGCAAGACAACAAGGTCAGGATGATTGAAAAATCCGAAAATGAACAATGTTTAGCAATTAAGGCCAATTAAGCCCAATAATGTAAAAGTAAAAACAATGATTGTAAAAGTTGTCTAATTTTCGTCTCTCTCTGGCTTGTGCGTACTAATCCGCGTCAGAGAACTCGGGACCCAATTTAGCCTTGATTTTGGCCTAATTTGACAATTCTTGTGACACCTAAAATTGTAGGCCTCTTCCTTATCTTTCTAGGGACAACAAGATCACCAAAATCCGATATCTGTAGCAAAAGTTATGCACGCGCAAGGCAACAAGGCCAGGATTAGTGAAAAATCGAAAAATTAACAATGTTTAGCAATTAAGCTAAATAATATAAAAACAAAAACAACGATTATAAAAGCAGTCTAATTTTCGTCTCTCTCTGGGTTGTGTGGCTGTAAACTGCTATTTATGCTTATTAATCGTGACCAAACCCTAGACCAAATTAAGGGGCTCTGAATATGCTTTCCAACAAGGTATCATACGCGTTAATTGGGCTTAAAATGAGTAAGTTAGGCCCATTTAAGTGAAGGAACTTCATGGACAGTGCCCTAATCCGTGCCAGAGAACTCGAGACCCAATTTAGAATTGATTTTGGCCTAATTTGACAATTCTTGTGAAACCTGAAAATGTATGTCTCTTCCTTATCTTTCTAGGGACAACAAGATCACCAAAATCCGATATCTGTAGATCTAGTTATGCTCTGCGCAAGGCAACAAGGTCAAGATGAGTGAAAAATCGAAAATTTAACAATGTTTAGCAATTAAGCCCAATAATGTAAAAGCAGAAACAATGATTGTAAAAGTTGTCTAATTTCCTTCTCTCTGGCTTGTACGACTGTACACTGTTATTTATGCTTATTAATCCTGACCTAACCTTGACCAAATTAAGGGCCTCTGAATAAGCTTTCCAACAAGGTATCAAATGTCTTAATTGGGCTTAAGATGACTAAGTTAGGCCCATTTAAGTGAAGGAACATCATGGACTGCGCACTCATCCGTGCCAAAGAACTCGGCACCGTATTTAGCTTTGATTTTGGCCTAATTTGACAATTCTTCTGAAACCTGAAATTGTAGGTCTCTTCCTTGTCTTTCTAGGGACTACAAGGTCACCAAAATCCGATATTTGTAGCTCAAGTTATGCACTGCGCAAGGCAACAAGGTCAGGATGAGTGAAAAATCCGAAAATTAACAATGTTTAGCAATTAAGACCAATAATGTAAAAGCAATAACAATGATTGTAAAAGTTGTCTAATTTCCGTCTATCTCTAGCTTGTGCGGCTGTAAATAGCTATTTATGCTTATTAATCCTAACCTAACCCTAGACCAAATTAAGGCGTGCCTGCATAAACTTTCCAACAAGGTATCATATGCCTTACTTGAGCTTAAGATGAGTAAATTAAGCCATTTAAGTGAAGGAACATCATGGACTGCACACTAATCCGCGCGAGAAAACTCGGAACCCAGGATGAGTGAAAAATCCGAAAATTAGCAATGTTTAGCAATTAAGCCCAATAATGTAAAAGCAAAAATAATGATTGTAAAAATTGTCTAATTTTCGTCTCTCTGTTGCTTGTGCGGCTGTAAACTACTATTTATACTTATTAATCCTGACCTAAACCTAGACCAACTAAAGGGGCTCTGAATAAGCTTTCCAACAAGGTATCATATGCCTTACTTGAGTTTAAGATGAGTAAGTTAGGCCTATTTAAGTGAAGGAACATCATGGACTGCGCACAAATCCGTGCCAGAGAACTCGGGACCCAATTTAGCCTTGATTTTGGCCTAATTTGACAATTCTTGTGACACCTGAAATTTTAGGTTTCTTCCTTATCTTTCTAGGGACAGCAAGATCACCAAAATCCGATATCTGTAACTCTTGTTATGCTCTGCACAAGGCAACAAGGTAAGGATGAGTGAAAAATCCGAAAATTAACAATGTTTAGCAATTAAGCCCACTTAAGACCAATAATATAAAAGCAAAAAAAATGATTGTAAAAAGTTGACTAATTACCGTCTCTCTATGGCTTGTGCGGCTGTAAACTCCTATTTATGCTTATTAATCTTGACCTAACCCTATAGTAAATTAAGGGCCTCTGAATAAGTTTTCCAACAAGGTATCATATGCCTTAATTGGATTTATGATGAGTAAGTTAGGCCCATTTAAGTGAAGGAACATCATGGACTGTGCAATGATCCGCGCCAGAGAACTCGGGATCCAATTTAGCCTTGATTTTGGCCTAATATGACAATTCTTGTGAAACCTGAAATTGTGGGTTTCTTCCTAATCTTTCTAGGGACAGCAAGATCAAAAAAATCTGATATTTGTAACTCTAGTTATGCTCTGTACAAAGCAACAAGGTAAGGATGAGTGAAAAATCCGAAAAATAACAATGTTTAGCAATTAAGCCCAATAATAAAAAAGCAAAAACAATGACTGTAAAAGTTGTCTAATTTCCGTCTCTCTGGCTTGCGCGACTGTAAACTGCTATTTATGCTTATTAATCCTGACCTAACCCTAGACCAAATTAAGAGCCTCTGAATAAGCTTTCCAACAAGGTATCGTATGCCTTAATTGGGCTTAAGATGAGTAAATTAAACCATTTAAGTGAAGGAACGTCATGGACTGCACCTGAAATTGTAGGCCTCTTCCTTATCATTCTAGGGACAGCAAGATAACCAAAATCCAATATCTGTAGCTCTAGTTATGCTCTACGCAAGGCAACAAGGCCAAGATGAGTGAAAAATCCGAATATTAGCAATGTTTAGCAATTAAGCCCAATAATGTAAAAGCAAAAACAATGATTGTAAAAGTTGTCTAATTTCCGTCTCTCTCTGGCTTGTGCGGCTGTAAACTGCTATTTATGCTTATTAATCCTGACCTTACCCTAGACCAAATTAAGGGCCTCAGAATAACCTTTTCAACAAGGTATCATATGCCTTAATTGGGCTTAGGATGAGTATGTTAGGCCCATTTATGTTTAGGAACATCATGGACTACGCACTGATCCTTGCCAGAGAACTCGGGACCCAATTTAGCATTGATTTTGGCGTATTTTGACAATTGATGTGAAACATTAAATTGTAGGTCTCTTCCTTATCTTTCTTGGGACAACGAGATCACCAAAATCCGATATTTGTAGCTCTAGTTATGCTCTGTGCAAGGCAACAAGGTCAGGATGAGTGAAAAATCCGAAAATTTACAAAGTTGAGCAATTAAGCCCAATTAAGCCCAATAATGTAAAAGCAAAAACAGTGATTGTAAAAGTTGTCTAATTTCCGTCTCTCTCTGGATTGTGCGGCTGTAAACTGCTATTTATACTTATTAATCCTGATCTAACCCTAGACCAAATTAAGAGCTCTGAATAAGCTTTCCAACAAGATATCATATGCCTTAATTGGGCTTAAGATGAGAAAGTTAAGCCATTTAAGTGAAGGAACATCATGGACTGCACACTAATCCGCGAGAAAACTCGGGACCCAATTGAGCCTTGATGTTGACCGAATTTGACAATTCTTGTGAAACCTGAAATTGTAGGTCTCTTCCATATCTTTCTAGTGACAAGAATATCACCAAAATTCAATATCTGTAGCTCTAGTTATGCTCTGCGCAAGGCAACAAGGTCGGGATGAGTGAAAAATCCAAAAATTAACAATGTTAAGCAATTAAGCCCAATTAAGCCCAATAATGTAAAAGCAAAACAATGAGTGTAAAAGTTGTCTAATTTCCGTCTCTCTCTGGCTTGTGTGGCTATAAACTGCTATTTATGCTTAATAATCTTGACCTAACCCTAGACCAAATTAAGGGCCTCTGAATAAGCTTTCAAACAAGGTATCATATGCCTTAATTGGGCTTAAGATGAGTAAGTTAGGCCAATTTAAGTGAAGGAACATCATGGACTGCGCACTGATCCACGTCAGAGAACTCAGGACCCTATTTAGCCATGATTTTGGCCTAATTTGACAATTCTTGTGAAACCTGAAATTGTAGGACTTTTCCTTATCTTTCTAGGGACAACAAGATCACCGAAATCCGATATCTGTAGCTCAAGTTATGCTCTGCACAAGGCAACAAGGTCAGGATGAGTGAAAAATCCGAAAATTAACAATGTATAGCAATTAAGCCCAATTAAGCCCAATAATGTAAAAGGAAAACAATGATTGTAAAAGTTGTCTAATTTCCGTCTCTCTCTGGCTTGTGTGGCTATAAACTGTTATTTATGCTTAATAATCTTGACCTAACCCTAGACCAAATTAAGGGCCTCTGAATAAGCTTTCAAGCAAGGTATCATATGCCTTAATTGGGCTTAAGACGAGTAAGTTAGGCCCATTTAAGTGAAGGAACATCATGGATTGCGCACTGATCCACGCCAGAGAACTCGGGACTCAATTTAGCATTGATTTTGGGCTAATTTGACAATTCTTGTGAAACATGAAATTGTGGATTTCTTCTTAATCTTTCTAGGGACAGCAAGATCCCCAAAATCCGATATCTGTAACTCTAGTTATGCTTTGCACAAGGCAACAAGGTCAGGATGATTGAAAAATCCGAAAATTAACAATGTTTAGCAATTAAGCCCAATAATATAAAACCAAAAATAATGATTGTAAAAGTCGTCTAATTTTCGTCTCTCTCTGACTTGTACGGTTGTAAACTCCTATTTCTGCTTATTAATCCATACCTAACCCTATACCAAATTAATGGCCTATGAATAAACTTTTTAACAAGGTATCATATGCCTTAATTGGGCTTTAGATGAGTAAGTTAGGCCTATTTAAGTGAAATTCATAGAGTGTGCATTGATCCGCGCTAAAGAACTCGGGACCCAATTTAGCCTTGATTTTGGCCTAATTTGATTATTCTTGTGAAACCTGAAATTGTAGGTCTCTTCCTTATCTTTCTAGGGACAACAAGATCACCAAAATCCTATATCGGTAGCTCTAGTTATGCTCTGTACAAGGCAACAAGGTCAGGATGAGCGAAAAATCCGAAAATTAACAATGTTTAGCAATTAAGCCCAATTAAGCCCAATAATGTAAAACCAAAAACAATGATTGTAAAAGTTGTCTAATTTCTGTCTCACTCTGGATTGTGCGGCTGTAAACTGCTATTTATGCTTATAATTCTTGACCTAACCCTAGACCAAATTAAGGGCCTCTGAATAAGCTTTCCAACAAAGTATCATATGCCTTACTTGAGCATAAGATGAGTAAGTTAGGCCCATTTAAGTGAAGGAACATCATGGACTGCGCACAAATCCGTACCAGAGAACTCGGGACCCAATTTAGCCTTGATTTTGGCCTAATTTGAAAATTCTTGTGAAACATGAAATTGTGGGTTTCTTCCTAATCTTTCTAGGGACAGTAAGAACACCAAAATCCGATATCTGTAACTCTTGTTATGCTCTGCACAAGGCAACAAGGTAAGGATGAGTGAAAAATCCGAAAATTAACAATGTTTAGCAATTAAGCCCACTTAAGCCCAATAATATAAAAGCAAAAACAATGATTGTAAAAAGTTGTCTAATTGCCGTCTCTCTATTGCTTGTGTGGATGTAAACTACTATTTATGCTTATTAATCATGACCTAACCCAATAGCAAATTAAGGGCCTCTGAATAAGTTTTCCAGCAAGGTATCATATGCCTTAATTGGACTTAAGATGAGTAAGTTAGACCTATTTAAGTGAAGGAACATCATGGACTTTGCACTGATCCGCTCCAGAGAACTCGGGAGCCAATTTAGCCTTGATTTTGGCCTAATTTGACAATTCTTGTGAACCTGAAATTGTAGGTCTCTTCCTTATCTCTCTTGGGACAGCAAGATCACCAAAATCCGATATCTGCAGCTCTAGTTATTCTCTGCGCAAGGCAACAAGGTATGGATGAGTGAGAAATCCAAAAAATAACAATGTTTAGCAATTAAGCCCAATAATGTAAAAGCAAAAACAATGATTGTAAAAGTTGTCTAATTTTCGTCTCTCTCTGGCTTTTGCGGTTGTAAACTGCTATATGTGCTTATTAATCCTGACCTAACCCTAGAACAAATTAAGGGCCTCGGAATAAGCTTTCCAACAAAGTATTATATGCCTTAATTGGGCTTAAGATGAGTAAGTTAAGCCATTTAAGTGAAGGAACATCATAGACTGCACACTAATCCGCGCGAGAAAACTCGGGACCCAATTGAGCCTTGATGTTGGCCTAATTTGACAATTCTTGGGAAACCTAAAATTGTAGGTCTCTTCCTTATCTTTCAAGTGACAGCAATATCACCAAAATCCAATATCTGTAGCTCTAGTTATGCTCTGCGCAAGGCAACATGGTCAGGATGAGTGAAAAATCCAAAAATTAACAATGATAAGCAATTAAGCCCAATTAAGCCCAATAATGTAAAAGCAAAACAATGATTGTAAAAGTTGTCTAATTTCCGTCTCTCACTGGCTTGTGTGGCTATAAACTGCTATTTATGTTTAATAATCTTGACCTAACCCTAGACCAAATTAAGGGCATCTGAATAAGCTTTCAAACAAGATATCATATGCTCTAATTGCGCTTAAGATGAGTAAGTTAAGCTATTTAACTGAAGGAACATCATGGACTGCACACTAATCCGCACTAGAAAACTCGGGAGCCAATTGAGCCTTGATGTTGGACTAATTTCATTATTCTTGTGAAACCTGAAATCGTAGGTCTCTTCCTTATCTTTCTAGGGACAACAAGATCACCAAAATCCTATATCGGTAGCTTTGGTTATGCTCTGTGCAAGGCAACAAGGTCAGGTGAGCGAAAAATCCGAAAATTAACAATGTTTAGCAATTAAGCCCAATTAAGCCCAATAATGTAAAACCAAAAACAACTATTGTAAAAGTTGTCTAATTTCTATCTCACTCTTGATTGTGCGGCTGTAAACTGCTATTTATGCTTATTATTCCTGACCTAACCCTAGACCAAATTAAGGGCCTCTGAATAAGCTTTCCAACAAGGTATCATATGCCTTAATTGGGCTTAAGACGAGTAAGTTAGGCCCATTTAAGTGAAGGAACATCATGGGTTGCGGACTGATCCATGCCAGAGAACTTGGGACCCAATTTAGCATTGATTTTGGCCCAATTTGACAATTCTTGTAAAACATGAAATTGTGGGTTTCTTCCTTATCTTTCTAGGGACAGCAAGATAACCAAAATCCGATATCTGTAGCTCTAGTTATGCTCTGTGCAAGGCAACAAGGTCAAGATGAGTGAAAAATTCGAAAATTAACAATGTATAGCAATTAAGCCCAAATAAGCCCTATAATGTAAAAGCAAAAATGTTGATTGCAAAATTTGTCTAATTTTCGTCTCTCTCTGGCTTGTGCGGCTTTAAACTGCCATTTATTCTTATTAATCCTGACCTAACCCTAGACCAAACTAAGGGCCTCTGAATAAGCTTTCCAACAAGTTATCATATGCCTTAATTGGGTTCAAGATGAATAAGTTAGGCCCATTTAAGTGAAGGAACATCATGGACTGCGTACTGATCCGTGCCAGCGAACTCGGGACCCAATTTAGCCTTTATTTTGGCATAATTTTATAATTCTTGTGATACCTGAAATAGTAGGTCTCTTCCTTATCTTTCTAAGGACAGCAAGAACACCAAAATCCTATATCTGTAGCTCTAGTTATGCTCTGGTCAAGGCAACAAGGTCAGGATGACTGAAAAATCTGAAAATTAACAATGTTTAGCAATTAACCCCAATAATGTAAAAGCAAAAACAATGATTGTAAAAGTTGTCTAATTTTTGTCTCTCTCTGGCTTGTGCGGCTGTAAACTGCTATTTATGCTTATTAATCCTGACCTAACCCTAGACCTAATTAAGGACATTTGAATAAGCTTTTCAACAACGTATCATATGCCTTAATTGGGCTTAAGATGAGTAAGTTAGGCGCATTTAAGTGAATGAACAACATGGACTGTGCACTGATCCACGACAGAGAACTCGGGACCCAATTTAGCCTTGATTTTGGCATAATTTTATAATTCTTGTGACACTTGAAATTGTAGGTTTCTTCCTTACCTTTCAAGGGACAACAAGATCACCAAAATCAGATATCTGTAGCTCTAGTTATGCTCTGCGCAAGGCAACATGGTCAGGATGAGTGAAAAATCCGAAAATTAACAATGTTTAGCAATTAAGCCCAATTATGCCCAATAATGTAAAAGCAAAAACAATGATTGTAAAAGTTGTCTAATTTTTGTCTCTCTCTGCATTGTTCGGCTTTAAACTGCTATTTATGCTTATTAATCCTGACCTCACCATAGACCAAATTAAATGCCTCTGAATAAGCTTTCCAAAAGGTATCATATGCCTTAATTGGGCTTAAGATTAGTAAGTTAGGACAATTTAAGTGAAGGAACATCATGGACTGCGCACTGATCCACGCCAGAGAACTCAGGACCCAATTTAGCCTTGATTTTGGCCTAATTTGACAATTCTTGTGACACCTGAAATTGTAGGACTTTTCCTTATCTATCTAGGGACAACAAGATCACCGAAATCCGATATCTGTAGCACTAGTTATGCTCTGCACAAGGCAACGAGGTCAGGATGAGTGAAAAATCCGAAAATTAACAATGTTTTGCAATTAAGCCTAATTAAGCCCAATAATGTAAAAGCAAAACAATGATTGTAAAAGTTGTCTAATTTCCGTCTCTCTCTAGCTTGTGTGGCTATAAACTGCTATTTATGCTAAATAATCTTGACCTAACCCTAGACCAAATTAAGGGCCTCCGAATAAGCTTCCAAACAAGGTATCATATGCCTTAATTGGGCTTAAGATGAGTAAGTTAGGCCAATTTAAGTGAAGGAACATCATGGACTGCGCACTGATCCACGCCAGAGAACTCAGGACCCAATTTAGCCTTGATTTTGGCCTAATTTGACAATTCTTGTGGAACCTGAAATTGTAGGACTTTTCCTTATCTTTCTAGGGACAGCAAGATCACCGAAATCCGATATATGCAGGTCTAGTTATGCTCTGCACAAGGTAACAAGGTCAGGATGAGTGAAAAATCCGGAAATTAACAATGTTTAGCAATTAATCCCAATTAAGAAAAATAATGTAAAAGCAAAAAAAATGATTGTAAAAGTTGTCTTATTTCCGTCTCTCTCTGGCTTGTGTGATTGTAAACTGCTATTTGTGTTATTAATCATGACCTAACCCTAGACTAAATTAAGGGCCTCTGAATAAGCTTTCCAACAAGGTATCATATGCCTTAATTGGGCTTAATATGAGTAAGTTAGGCCCTTTTAAGTGAAGGAGCATCATGGACTGCGCACTGATCCTTTCCAGAGAACTCGGGACCTAATTAGCCTTGATTTTGGCCCAATTTCACAATTCTTGTGAAACCTGAAATTATATGTCTCTTCCTTTTCTTTCTAGGTACAGCAACATCACCGAAATCCGATATCTGTAGCTCCATTTATGCTATGCGCAAGACAACAAGGTCAGGACGAGTGAAAAATCCGAAAATCAACATTGTTTAGCAATTAAGGCCAATTAAGCCCAATTATGTAAAAGTAAAAACAATGATTGTAAAAGTCGTCTAATTTTCGTCTCTCTCTAGCTTGTGCTGCTGTAAACTGCTATTTATGCTTATTAATCATGACCTAACCCTAGACCAAATTAAGAGCCTTTGAATAATCTTTCCAACAAGGTATCATGTGCCTTAATTGGGCTAAAGATGAGTAAGTTAATCCCATTAATTGAAGGAACATCATGGACTGCACACTAATCCGCGCCAGAGAACTCGGGACCCAATTTAGCCTTGATGTTGGCCTAATTTGACAATTCTTGTGACACCTGAAATTATAGGCCTCTTCCTTATCATTCTAGGGACAGATGGATCACCAAAATCCGATATCTTTTGCTCTATTTATGCTCTGCGCAAGGCAACAAGGTCAGGATGAGTGAAAAATCCGAAAATTAACAATGTTTAGCAATTAAGCCCAATAATGTAAAAGCAAAAATAATAATTGTAAAAGTTGTCTAATTTCCATCTCTCTCTGGCTTGTGTGACTGTAAACTGCTATTTATGCTTATTAATCATGACCTTACCCTAGACCAAATTAAGGGCCTCTGAATAAACTTTCCAACAAGGTATCATATGCCTTAATTGGACTTAAGATGAGTAAGTTAGGCCCATTTAAGTGAAGGAACATCATGGACTGTGCACTGATCCGCGCCAGAGAACTGGGGACCCAATTTAGCCTTGATTTTGGCCTAATTTGACAATTCTTGTGAAAACTGAAATTGTTGGTCTCTTCCTTATCTTTCTAGTGACAGCAAGATCACCAAAATCCGATATATGTAGTGCCAGTGATGCTCTGCACAAGGCAACAAGGTCAGGATGAGTGAAAAATCCAAAAATTAAGAATGTTTAGCAATTAATCCTAATAACGTAAAAGCAAAAACAATGATTGTAAAAGTTGTCTAATTTCCGTCTCTTTCTGACTTGTGCGGCTGTAAACTGCTATTTATACTTATTAATCTTGACCTAACCCTAAACCAAATTAAGGACCTCTGCATAAGCTTTCCAACAAGGTATCATATGCCTTAATTAGGCTTAAGATGAGTAAGGCATGTCCTTTTAAGTGAAGGAATATTATGAACTGCGCACTGATCCTTGCAAGAGAACTCGGGACCCAATTTAGCCTTGATTTTGGCCTAATTTGACAATTCTTGTGAAACCTGAAATTTTAGGTTTCTTCCTTATCTTTCTAGGGACAGCAAGATCACCAAAATCCTATATCGGTAGCTCTGGTTATGCTCTGCGTAAGGCAACAAGGTCAGGATGAGTGAAAAATCCGAAAATTAACAATGTTTAGCAATTAAGCCCAATTAAGCCCAATAATGTAAAACCAAAAACAATGATTGTAAAAGTTGTCTGATTTCTGTCTCACTCTGGCTTGTGCGGCTGTAAACTGCTATTTACACTAGTGGAAAATATACATTAGACGGTAAAGGTTTACGTCGGTTAACCAAAAGCTAGACGTTAAAAAGGGGGCGGTGGGAGTTTTCTAAATATCAGACTTCATTAATTCAATTTTAACATCAGTTGTTTTAAGGACCGACGTTAAAAGTGAAGTGACTCACTTTTAACGTCATTTCAATAAACAACTAACGTTAACAGTGAACATTTTAACGTCAGTTCTTCATTGAACTGACGTTAAAAGTGAGTCACTTCACTTTTAACTTCAGTTCTTACAACAACTGACGTTAATGGTTATTTTAATAATTTTTTATCTAGTATACGTACCCTTCCGCATTGTCTTCCTCAAAGTTTTAGTTTCATAATTGCTTGGATGTTTTCTGTTTCTGTTTTGAAAACTAAAATGTATGTGAGAAGTATAAGTTGAATCAATAACCCAAACCGGATCTCATTCATGAAGTGTAATACAGACTGATACAGAAGATTGAAAGGGTTTAAAATCCTATAAAAAGTTACACTGAAAGGGTTTAAAATCCTAAACATTTGTTGAGGCTTCGTTCCCTTCACGGGTGAGCTAGAGAGGAGAGTCGAGCGAATGAGTTTTCCAGAATTCAATGAGGAGGTTGTCTGGCAAAGCATAATGCCACTTTTGGAACCCCTTATCACACCCGAAACATTAAAGCTACATCCCATCAGAGAGTTTTATGAAATATGCCAAAGGGAAAACTATACTCCGGATGTGACCATGTCTAGCAGTGATGGTGTTACTCATGTTGGAATCGAGGTACATGCTGATAATGTGGTCATTCATAAGCTGAGGTTTTGGAACTGTAACAACCGATTCTCCGGAAGAATGATAAGGTGAGCAACTCACATTATGTGATTTACAGAACCTTATCACCCATGTTATGTGATTTACACAACCTCAGAAGTTGTTTGACCATTAAGACAAAGATCTTTGAGTCTAGGAATAGGAAGAAAGAGTGATGAAGTTAATCTCCATGGCAGAGCCATATTGTGAAGCAGAAAATAAAAGGAAGGAAGGAAGCTATTTATTGGAGCAGAGGATGAAGTTACTAGGCGTGGTAAGTTGCTAAAAAATTAAGTTGATCATTAAGAGGATTAGGTTCCAAGGTGAATGGGTAAGTAGCACAGTAGTCAAATGAATGAATGTTTTTGCAGAAACTTATATACCTTTAACGTCAGTTGTTTAATACAACTGACGTTAAAACTTGTTTAAATAAAAAATATTTATTTTTAACGTCAGTTTTTTATACAACTGACGTTAAAAGTGTGATTTTTACTTCAGTTAAATAAATAGTTGACGTAAATAATCCTATATCCCTATCTGAAATGCCCTGTTTCACTCTTAACACAGGTCACTCCATATATATAGTGCAGTTTATTTCTAAGCTTTTTTTTAAACAAGTTTATTTTTAATCTTCATTAATTAGCTTGAATTAGTAAACAAATTCTTGTGCAAATTAAAATAAATAAAACACTTAACATAAAAACAAGTTATATGTATAATCAAATCGTATCTCATTGAAGCGATTCATAAGTTACAATTAAATGATTAAAAGATAAAAAATTTCTGCAACATAGCCCTAAAATATAAAAAAGTTTTGCTTCAACATCATTTTCTTCTCAGTCCTGTCCTCAGAAACTCCAATGGATGCATCTCCTCCCTCACTTGAATTCCATGATGCAAAAGTGAATCCACATTGAAATGGATCTTTGCATCTTCTCCTTAACTAGAATTCCTTGATGCATCGTCTTGAATCCACAGTCACTTGATTCCAAAGCAAAGTGAAAGGGATGACGGGGATGAAATAAAGTGGGGGATCACATTATGTGATTTACCCAACCTTACCATCCATGTTATGTGATTTACTCAACCTCAGAAGTTTTTTTACCATTAAGACAGGGACCTTTAAGTCTAGGAATAGGAAGAAATAACAACACCTCAAATATGATAGAGGCATATTGTGGAGGAAAAAGCACAAAATATAGAGGAAAAGAGGGGGGTGTAATACAGATCGATCGATCTGAGAAGAATATGGTTCTTTATATAGAGAAGAGAGACTACCTGAATTTCTTGAAAACTGATCTAAAAACTTAATGCTCATTAAGAGGATTAGGTTACAAGGTGAATGGGTAAGTAGCACAGTAGTCAAAGGAATGAATGTTTTTGCCGAAACTAATAAACTTTTAACATCAGTTGTTTCATACAACTGACGTTAAAAGTGTTTTTTAAAAAAATATTTATTTTTAACGTCAGTTTTTTAAACAGCTGACGTTAAAAGTGTGATTTTCAGTTAAATAACTAGCTGACGTAAATAATCCTATATCCTATACAGAGAAGAGAGACTGATTTTCTTGAAAACTGATCTATAAACTTAATGCTCAGGGGTAGTACAGTAGTCAAAGGAATTAATGTTTTTGCAGAACAATTTTAACGTCAGTTGTCTTCAACAACGGACGTTAAAAGTTTTTTATTTTTAACGTTAGTTTCTTAATAAAACCGACGTTAATTAAATATCCTTTAACGTCAGTTTTTACAAACAACTGACGTAAAATGTTGTTTTATTTTGATTATAACGTTTACACCCGCGTCCTTCAACGTCAATTTTTACAAACAACTGACGTAAAATGTTGTTTTAGTTTGATTATAACGTTTACACCCGCGTGCCTTCTGCACTTCGCTCTGTACATCTCTTTTCTCTTTTCATCACGCTCAACCCTCACTCTGAACCCTCACTCTCACTCTCACTCTGCCCTAATCGCGAGCTCATCTCCACCGCAACCACCGTGAGGGCTTCTTCGCCACCACAGTGAGGTACACTCTTAACCCCTAACTCTGTCTTTCCCGCTCATTCTTTGCAATAACTTGACATCTCTCTTTCCCCTTCCCGCGCACTAACTCTCCTTGTCCCTCTGCTCTCAGTAACCACATCGAACGTTGGCCACCACTACCCCCCCCCCCCCCCCCCCCACCACCACCACCACCACCACGCGAGCGCCTATTTCTGGTGAGTCTTTAGGGCACATTTTTTTATTTTTGGTTTTGAGTGTATGTTGAAACTGTAGTCTCAGTAGTTGAAACTTAAAACTGTGAGTTTGAGTTGTTTGGAATGTCTATATTTTTGGTTTTGAGTGTATGTTGAAACTGTAGTCTCGTTAGTTGAAACTTGAAACCGTGAGTTTGAGTTGTTTGGAATGTCTCTATTTTTGGTTTTGAGTGCATGTTGCTCTGCTGGTTGATATGTCACGGCCGTGATGCTCATCACGGCTAGGCCGTGACCAGTGCTTGGCAATCTTCAAAAACTATAGTTTTCAATCTCCCGTATTGCCCTTATATTGGATACATGTTTTGTATATCTACAGGACCTATCTAGTTATTTTTATTTATACTTCTGTATTTATTTTGAGTTATAACCTATGTTAATACATATATATTGTTTCTGAACAGGCGTACATATGGAGCAGTCGGATAGCCCACATGCACGGGAGGACACTGTGGGGGCTACGCAGGACCCGATCACGCCTACGCCTGATTCTAGTGTAAGTTTACATGTTATATACTGTCTTTAGTCCTTCTTTTTAATGTAAGTTTATAATGTTACAACCCTCTATTTTATCATTTTTTTGTCCATACAGACATCACAAGCTCATAGGAAACGGGGTAAAGGAGCCACCTCGTTGAAGAAACTAGAGAAGGACATGCAAAGCAGACAGAAGCTTGAGGTGTCCTTCGGTGCTAATCTAAATGCCCAGGGACCCCGTGATGAATAATTTAATAAGTGGGTGTTTCTACAAGCGAAGCAGCACGTAAACATCAACTACAACCACTGGATTGACGTTCCACAGAACGTTAATGATCAGATTTGGGAGGCTATCGCGGTATTTTACCTTTACATTCGTTTGATTTACATTATTAGATAATTATCCGATTTATAATCCATCCAGTTGTTATGTATTTAATGTGTAGGTAGCTTGGACTGTGCCAAATGACGAGGATCATCGTCATAAATGTATGAAAATGGCATCAAAGTGTTGGAATGGATTCAAGCATGATCTTACCAGGTACTATGTATCTGGGAAGAAGTGGCTTGATAAAATGTTCTCGGATTATCCCTGGATTGATCAGGATACTTGGGATATGTTTGCCAGGAGTCGACAGGATGGAGAATTTCAGGTTGGTTGATTAAGTTAATTTTGTATGCTTCTTATAGATCATTTAACTATATTTAATTATGTGTTTTTGTTTGAATAGGCTAAGGCAAATAAGGGTCGGCAGAATCAGGCGAAGAACGTCCACCGCCACACCATGTCTCGGGGTGGGTACCAGACTTCGGATCGAGCGGATGATGGCGGATAGGCGAGGGCGAAGCAGGAAGAGCACTCTGCTAGGATTGAAAGAGGAGAGGTGCCTGAGGGCACACCATTAAGTCCTCCGTCGGACATCAACCGCGAGGATGTCTGGTTAGCCGGCCGCATGACAAAGACGGGATCTTTTAAAGTTGATGCCACTCGCGAAGTGGCAGATAAGACTGTAAGTAAATAATTAACTTGATTTCAATTGATATTTGTATAGATATTTGCAACACTTTTCACTTGAACGTTTTTTCATTTTTTTCATTGTAGATGGATCTTAAAGCACAATCCTCCCAGGGCTCATTCGTCCCTTCTGGACGGCGGGACGTCTTGATGACTGCTCTAGGCAAGAAAGACCATCCTTGTCGGGTTCTCGGTGTTCCTGGGAACGTGACCATCAAAGAATATTATGGCAAGTCTGCTTCACGAAAGCAGGTGGTCGATGAAGCATCAATTTTGGCTGACATTACTCAGCACCTCATGTCCAACCCAGCTATTACAACACATCTGATGCAAAGCTTAATATCCAACCCAGAATTCAAGCAGGCGCTTGCCATAGAGCTTTCCTCCGTCGGTACATCCCAGGACACTGCAGGGCATGCCAACCCTTCACATGTGAGAACAAAAGAGAGTTTTAGTAGGGCACATGTGGAGGACGATGAGTTGGCAGCTAGGGAGTGGGAGTTCGAAGTCCAACGCCATGAGCATGAGTTGGAAATGAAAAGGCGTGAGCTTGAGTTGGACTCCAAACGACGTGAGCTCGAAATGTTAACAAAGGTATGTATTCATTATTAATGTCCAAATTAGTCAAATAATTACTTGTGTTTTTTTTAATTATCAACAACTTATCTATTTTATTTTTCCTAAACTGAAGGCCAAGTCGACGTCGTTATCGCTGTCACCTATCACTCCTTTGTTCTCACTTGGTGAGGATTATGCGTTTGATATTTTTGAATGTCCATTGGAGCACGATGGATGGGTGGCACGCCCATATCAACGGAGGATATTTTCGTTCTGTGGTGACGATCTCGGGAACGCCTGCAGAAATAACGTCTGGATGGGCAGCAATGTTTTGAGTCTCTGGTGCACGTAAGTTAATTTTAATTTTATAACTTATTTATTTTTGGTATTTTTCCATTTAATAATTTATTTTAATTTCAATATATATATATATATTATGTAATTAACATCCACACCTTTCCATATCTTAGGTATCTCCATCGTCTTCAGCTTGATAAGGGCGTTGCATCAGTTTACGGCTTCTTAGATCCATCAATCCTTCTGCCCGATTTATTTGTTGGCGATGCATTGAGTAAATACTTAGGGAACTTGTTGGGAGACAATCCGAAAGAATTATATCTGGCTCCCTACTATATGAAAAGCCATTGGCAGTTGTTCGTACTTCACCCGTCTAGGCATACTGTCATATTCTTTTGCTCTCTCCACCAACAGTCGCCACAGGTGGTGTTGGAAGCTGTAAATAAGTAAGTAACTAATCTTAAATTTAATTTAAGTTTTAATATCAGTTGTTTTTAGTTTATTACACACATGATATATGAATTTGTTAATTGATCGACATGATTATTTGTTTATGATAGCGCGCTGAAGGCGAGTAGCATAAGTTGCGCCAACGGGAGAAGTAGGACTTCTAAGGCTAAATCAAATCCTGTATGGAACATCATCAAGGTTTGGTAGTTTATTTATCCAATAATTAATATTATAATTACTAATTTATATGTATATTCAACTGACATTGAAATTAATTTTGTTGGTAGTCTCGATTTCAAAATGACGGGTGGTCGTGCGGCTATTATGTGATGCTTCATATGCTGAACATAGACTCCACATCTATTACGGATGGATGGAATAAGGTAATGTTTAAACAACTTGTTAAATTATATATTATAGTTTTGAAGATGACTTGCATTGATGTTATTGTTATTATTTGAACGTGCGTAGGCATTTAACGACCAATATCCTATTCAAGAAGATGAGTTAAGAGACTTGAGGATGCGCTTCGCTGAATTCTTCTTCAAGTATGCAACTGAAAAAGGAATTGACAAGAAACCTCCGCAATACTTAGATAAATAGTTTTTTTGTTAGACTTTAGAAACTAATTAATAAAATGTATACATATATATATCCTTAGATTGGTAGTTTTGTTTTTTAGACATTGGAACTAAAATTTATTTATATATATACATGGGTTTTGGTTTTAAGTCCCCCCATTGTTCCATTTTTCCTTTGCAATTCTGTAATGTGTGTGATATTCTATGTTACTGGGATATTTACTGAATGCAGGGATAGCTGAGGGGAGTGATATTTTAAAACTGAATTTTAAAAAAAAATCTATTAACGTCAGTTGTATCAAACAACTGACGTTAATAGTATTTTATAAAATATACAATACACTATTAACGTCAGTTGTAATAAACAACTGACGTTAAAATTAAACCTTTAACGTCAGTTCTTTATAACAACTGATGTTAGTTTTAACAAAATTAATGTCCGTTGTCTTAAAGAACTGACGTTATAGTTTTATGTTTAACGTCAGTTGTTTAAACAACTGACGTTAATTTTTACAAAATTAACGTCAGTTGTGTTAAAGAACCGACGTTAATAGTTTTATATTTAACGTCAGTTCTCAACTGACGTTAAAATATTAACTATTAACGTCAGCTGTATTTACGTCAGTCAGTATTCTGACGTAAAAAATCAATTTTAATTGACGTAAAAAGTACTTAATGCACTAGTGTTATGCTTATTAATCCTAACCTAACCCTAGACCAAATTAAGGGCGTCTGAATAAGCATTCCAACTAGGTATCATATTCCTTAATTGGGCTTAAGATGAGTAAGTTAGGCCCATTTAAGTGAAGGAACATCAAGGACTGCGCACTGATCCGCGCTATAGAACTCGGGACCCAATTTAGCCTTGATTCTGGCCTAATTTGACAATTCTTGTGAAACCTGAAATTATAGGTCTCACCTTATCTTTCTAGGGACAGCAAGATCACCAAAATCCGATATCTGTAGCTCAAGTTATGCTCTGCACAAGGCAACAAGGTCATGATGAGTGAAAAATCGAAAAATTAACAATGTTTAGCAATTAAGCCCAATAATGTAAAAGCGAAAACAACGATTATAAAAGTTTTCTAATTTCCGTCTCTATTTGGCTTTTGTGGCTGTAAACTGCTATTTATGCTTATTAATTGTGACCTAACCCTAGACCAAATTAAGGGCCTCTGAATAAGCTTTCCAACAAGGTATCATATGCCTTAATTGGGCTTAAAATGAGTATGTTAGGCCCATTTAAGTGAAGGAACTTCATGGACAGTGCACTGATCCGTGCTAGAGAACTCGAGACCCAATATATCCTTGATATTGGCCTTATTTGACAATTCTTGTGACACCTGAAATTGTAGGACTCTTCCTTATCTTTCTAGGGACAGCACGATCACCAAAATCCTATATCGGTAGCTCAAGTTATGCTCTGTGCAAGGCAACAAGGTCACGATGAGTGAAAAATACGAAAATTAACAATGCTTAGCAATTAAGCCCAATTAAGCCCAATAATGTAAAACCAAAAACAATGATTGTAAAAGTTGTCTGATTTTTGTCTCACTCTGGATTGTGCGGCTGTAAACTGCTATTTATGCTTATTATTCCCGACCTATCCCTATACCAAATTAAGGGCCTCTGAATAAGTTTTCCAACAAGGTATCATATGCCTTAATTGGGCTTAAGATGAGTAAGTTAGGCCCATTTAAATGAAGCAATATCAAGGACTGTGCACTGATCCGCGCCAGAGAACTCGGGACCCAATTTAGCCTTGATTTTGGCCTAATTTTACAATCCTTGTGAAACCTGAAATTGTAGGTCTCTTCCTTATCTTTCTACTGACAGCAAGATCACCAAAATCCCACATCCGTAGCTCTAGTTATGCTCTGCGCAAGGCAACAAGGTGAGGATGAGTGAAAAATCCAAAAATTATCAATGTTTAGCAATTAAGCCCAATTAAGCCCAGTAATGTAAAAGCAAAAACAATGATTGTAAAAGTTGTCTAATTTCTGTCTCACTCTGGCTTGTGCAGCTGTAAACTGCTATTTTTGGTTACTATTCCTGACCTAACCCTAGACCAAATTAAGGGCCTCTGAATAAGCTTTCCAACAAGGTATTATATGCCTTAATTGGGCTTAAGACGAGTAAGTTAGGCCCATTTAAGTGAAGGAACATCATGGATTGTGCACTGATCCACGCCAGAGAACTCGGGGCCCATTTTAGCATTGATTTTGGCCTAATTTGATTATTCTTGTGAAACATGAAATTGTACGTCTTTTCCTTATCTTTCTAGGGACAGCAAGATCACCAAAATCCGATATCTGTAACTCTAGTTATGCCCTGCACAAGGCAACAAGGTCAGGATGATTGAAAAATCCGAAAATTAACAATGTTTAGCAATTAAGCCCAATAATATAAAACCAAAAACAATGACTGTAAAAGTTGTCTAATTTTCGTCTCTCCTATTTATGCTTATTAATCCTCACCTAACCCAATACCAAATTAGGGGCCTCTGAATAAGATTTTTAACAAGGTATCATATGCCTTAATTGGGCTTAAGATGAGTAAGTTAGGCCTATTTAAGTGAAAGAACTTCATGGAGTGCGCATTGATGCGACAAAGAACTCGGGACCCATTTTAGCTTTGATTTTGGCCTAATTTGATTATTCTTGTGAAGCCTGAAATTGTAGGTCTCTTCCTTATCTTTCCAGTGACAACAAGATCACCAAAATCCAATATATGTACCTCCATTTATGCTATGCACAAGACAACAAGGTCAGGATGAGTGAAAAATCCGAAAATTAACAATGTTTAGCAATTAAGGTGAATTAAGCCCAATAATGTAAAAGTAAAAACAATGATTGTAAAAGTTGTCTAATTTTCGTCTCTCTCTGGCTTGTGCGGCTCTAAACTACTATTTATGCTTATTAATCCTAACCTAACCCTAGACCAACTTAAGAGCCTCTGAATAAGCTTTCCAACAAGGTATCATATGCCTTAATTGGGCTTAATATGAGTAAGTTAAGCCCTTTAAGTGAAGGAACATCATGGAATGCACACTAATCCGCGCCAGAGAACTCGAGACCCAATTTAGCCTTGATGTTGGCCTAGTTTGACAATTCTTGTGACACCTGAAATTGTAGGTCTCTTCCTTATCATTCTAGGGACAACAATATCACCAAAATCCGATATTTGTAGCTCCGGTTATGCTCTGCGCAAGACAACAAGGTCAGGATGAGTGAAAAATCCGAAAATTAACAATGTTTAGCAATTAAGACCAATAATGTAAAAGCAAAAACAATAATTGTAAAAGTTGTCTAATTTCCGTCTCTCTCTGGCTTGTGTGACTGCAAACTGCTATTTATGTTTATTAATCATGACCTACCGCTAGACCAAATTAAGGGCCTCTGAATAAGCTTTCCAACAAGGTATCATATGCCTTAATTGGGCTTAAGATGATTAAGGTAGGCCCATTTAAGTGAAGGAACATCATGGACTGCGTGCTGATCTGCGCCAGAGAACTCGGGACCCAATTTAGCCTTGATTTTGGCCTAATTTGACAATTCATGTGAACCTGAAATTGTAGGTCTCTTCCTTATCTTTCTAGGGACAGCGAGATCTCCAAAATCCGATATCTGTAGCTCTAGTTATGCTCTGCGCAAGGCAACAAGGTCAGGATGAGTGAAAAATCCAAAAATTAACAATGTTTAGAAATTAACCCCAATAATGTAAAAGCAAAAACAATGATTGTAAAAGTTGCCGAATTTCTGTTTCTCTCTGGCTTATGCGGCTGTAAACTGCAATTTATGCTTATTAATCACGACCTAACCCTAGAATAAATTAAGGGCCTCTGAATAAGTTTTCCAACAAGGTATCATATGCCTTAATTGGCCTTAAGATGAGTAAGTTAGGTCCATTTAAGTGAAGGAACATCATGACTGTGCTCTAATCCGCTATAGAGAACTCGGGACCCAATTTAGCCTTAATTTTGGCCTAATTTGACAATTATTTGGATATCTGAAATTGTAGGTCTCTTCCTTATCTTTCTGGGGACAACAAGATCACCAAATTAAGGGCCTCTGAATAAACTTTTCAACAAGGTATCATATGCCTTAATTGGGCTTAAGACGAGTAAGTTACGCCCATTTAATTGAAGGAACATCATGGACTGCACACCGATCCGCGCCAGAGAACTCGAGACCCAATTTAGCCTTGATTTTGGCCTAATTTGACAATTCTCGTAAAACCTGAAATTGTAGGGCTCTTCCTTATCTTTCTAGGGACAACAAGATCACCAAAATCCAATATCTGTAGCTCTAGTTATGCTCTGCGCAAGGCAACAAGGTCAGGATGAGTGAAAAATCCGAAAATTAAAGATGTTTAGCAATTAAGCCCAATTAATCCCAATAATGTTAAAGTAAAAACAATGATTGTAAAAATTGCTTAATTTCCGTCTCTCTTTGGCTTGAGCGACTGTAAACTGCTATTTATGCTTATTAATCCTAACTAGTACGAGACCAGATTAATGGCCTCTGAATAAGCTTTCCAAAAAGGTATCATGTGCCTTAATTGGTCATAAGATGAGTAAGGAAGGCCCATTTAAGTGAAGGAACATCATGGACTGCGCACTGATCCGTGCCAGGGAACTCGGGACCCAATTTAGCCTGGATTTTGGCCTATCTTGACAATTCTAGTGACACATGAAATTGTGGGTCTCTTCTTTAGCTTTCTAGGGACAACAAGATCACCAAAATCCGATATTTGTAGCTCTAGTTATGCTCTGCGCCAGGCGACAAGGTCAGGATGAGTGAAAAATCCGAAAATTAACAATGTTTAGCAATTAAGCCCAATACTATAAAAGCAAAAACAATTATTGTAAAAGCTGTCTAATTTCCGTCTCTCTCTGGCTTGTGCGGCTGTAAACTACTATTTATGCTCATTAATCCTGACCAAACCCTGGTCCAAAATAAGGGCCTCTGAATAAGCTTTCGAACAAGGTATCATATGCCTTAATTGGGCTTAAGGTGAGTAAGTTAGGCCCATTTAGGAGAAGGAACTTCATGGACTGCGCACTAATCCGCGCCAGAGAACTCGGGACCCAATTTAGCCATGATTTTGGCCTAATTTAACAATTCTAGTGAAACCTGAAATTATAGGTCTCTTCCTTATCTTTCTAGGGACAGCAAGATCACCAAAATCTGATATCTGTAGCTCTAGTTATGCTCTGCGCAAGGCAACAAGGTCAGGATGAGTGAAAAATCCGAAAATTAACAATGTTTAGCAATTAAGCCCAATAAAGTAAAAAAAAAACAATGATTGTAAAAGTTGTCTAATTTCCGTCTCTCTCCCGGTTTTGCAGTCAGAAACTGCTATTTAAGCTTATTAATCATGACCTAACCCTAGACCAAATTAAGGGCATCTGAATAAGCTTTTCAACAAGGTATTATATTCCTTAATTGGGCTTAATATGAGAAAGTAAGGCCCATTTAAGAGAAGGAACATCATGGACCACTAGTGCAATAAGTGCTTTTTACGTCCGTTAAAATTGATTTTTTACGTCAGAATACTGGCTGATGTAAATACAGCAGACGTTAAAAGTTAAAATTTTAATGTCAGTTGAGAACTGACGTTAAATATAACACTATCAACGTCGGTTCTTTAACACAACTGACGTTAATTTTGTCAAAATTAACGTCAGTTCTTTAACAAAACTGACGTGAATTTTGTTAAAATTAACGTCAATTGTTATCAAGAACTGGCGTTAAAGGTCTTAATTTTAACGTCGGTTGTAATAAACAACTGACGTTAATAGTGTATCTGTATATTTTATAAAATACTATTAACGCCGGTTGTATGATAAAACGACGTTAATAGTATTTTTTTTAAATTCAGTTTTAAAATATCACTCCCCTCAAATTATCCCCGCATTCAAGAAATATCCCAAGAATACGTAATATCACACACATTACAGAATTGTAAAGGAAAAATGGAATAATGATCCATATGTATGCCTGTTCAAAAACAATATATATTTATTAACATAGGTTATAACTCAAAATAAATACAGAAATATAAATAAAAATAAATGTATACTAAGTTTAAACTACCTATATCAATATCCCTTCGTGATGATCATCACGAGTGGCATGTACATCGTCCACCTGTGTCTCCTCGATTATAGTAGGCATGTTTGTTGAAAAAGAAGGAGTCTCAGGAATATCAAGATTTGAATCTTCATTTTCGTCACTACCATTATACATGCTTTTTCCTTGGAGAACCACGGACAACCTTTTGTTAGAAGGATCAGTGATGTAGAACACTTGTTTTGCTTGGGAAGCCATTGTGAAAGGCTCATTTATATGACCTAACTTGTTGAGGTCTACCAATGTGAAACCCAATTCGTCGGTTTGTACACCACCTTTACTATCAATCCACTTACATTTAAATACCGACACCGTAAGCTTAGTGTAATCGAGCACCCAAATTTCTTCAATATATCCAAAGTAAGGTCTCGGTGCTGTAACGGGTTTTGTGTCCTTTGCACGAGAGAATTGCATTGCTTCGGCCACGATCATAACCCCACTATTTTGCATGGTACTCTTGTTATCTTGTTCCTTTGTATAAAAGGAAAAGTTATTTATGTCGTATCCGCTCCAACATATGACGTTGAAGCTAGGCCCACGTGCTAGCCATCTTACGTCATCAGAAGCAGTACTACCATCCTTAAGCATTTCTTCCTTGAACCATGGTAAGAAAGTCTTGTTATGCTTGTTCAACAACCACCTTTCGTGAAGCACTTCCTCCCGATCCTTCCTATTAATTCTTAAGCCATGTGTACCCTTACCTTGACATCTGATCTCATCATGCCGAGGATTAGGAACCCCTATAGGATCCGTGTTATGAAGGTAGTCCGAACAAAACTCAATAGCTTCTTCTGCAACATACCTTTGAACAATAGATGCTTCCGGACGATGAGGATTCTTCACGTACCCTTTCAAAATCTTCATGTAGCACTCAACTGGGTACATCCATCTCAGAAAAACCGGCCCACATAATCTAATCTCCCTCACCAAATGAACAATTAAATGAACCATTATGTCGAAAAAGGAAGGAGGAAAATACATCTCCAATTGGCACAAGATTGTAGCAGCCTCAACTTCCAAGTCATCCAACATACGGGGGTCAACGACTTTGCTACATATAGAATTGAAGAATGAGAACAACCGAGTAATGGCATGTCTCACATTTTTGGTAGCAATACCAGGAATAACAACGGGCAGAAGTTGTTGCATCAAGATGTGACAATCATGAGACTTCAAGCCAACCAATTTAAGATCACTAGAGACAAGCCTCTTCATATTTGAAGAGTAACCATGTGGAACTTTGATGCCCTGAAGACACCCACAAAAACTTTGTCTCTCTTTTTTTGACAAAGTATGACATGCTGGCGGCAAATAAGTCCGCTTACCATCCTCAACAACTTGAGCTAACTGCTCTCGTATACCCATAGCAACGAGGTTGAGACGAGCATTTACACCATCCTTTGTCTTTCCCTGAATGTTGAGAAGCGTCCCGATCACACTATCACACACATTTTTCTCCACATGCATCACATCAATGCAGTGTCTGACATCAAGTTTGTGCCAGTATGGAAGATCAAAGAATATCGACCTCTTCTTCCATATGTTTTTCTCAGCAGCTTTACCTTTCTTTTTGGACTTGCCGAATATAACATCGCTGTCCTTTACCCTCTGATAAACCTGCTCTCCAATTAAGGTCGCCGGCGCTTCTTCTGTCTCTTGGCATCCATTAAAAGCTTTTTTCATCTAACGATATGGGTGATCACGTCTAAGAAATCTCCGATGCCCAAGGTAAACCGTCTTCTTTCCATCATGCAACTGAGTGTAGCATATGCCTTCTTCACATATAGGGCATGCTTTATGCCCCTTGACACGGTAGCCGGACAAGTTACCGTATGCTGGAAAGTCGTTGATGGTGCAAAATAACATGGCACTAAGCTTGAAAGTCTCATGAGAATACCCATCAACTACATCAACACCTTCCACCCACAACGTTTTCAAGTCTTCAATCAAGGGACCTAGATAAACATCTAATCCATTTCCGGTTGCTTTGGGCCCGAAATCATCATAGACAACATCATGTATTTGCGCTTTATGCACAACCAAGGGGGCATGTTGTAAATTACCAACAGAACAGGCCATGAACTATGAATACTACTCATGTTACCATAAGGATTCATTCCATCCGTAGCAAGTCCAAGCCTTTGGTTTCTTGGCTCATCGGCGAAATCCGGAAACATAGTATCGATATTCTTCCATTGAATAGAATCAGCAGGATGACGAACCTTTCCATCACGTTTCCTCTCATCATTATGCCATCTAACATTCTTCGCATCTTTCGCATTGGCAAACAATCGCTTGAACCTTGGAATTATTGGAAGATACCACAACACCTTCGCAGGAGGACCCTTTTTTCTCACATCATCAAGATCATCATCATCATCACCACCCTTCACTTTGTATCGTGATAACCCACATTTGGGGCAATCGTGATTGTCTTCATGAACACCGGTGTACAATATGCAATCATTGGGGCATGCGTGTATCTTCTTATACTCCATACCCATAGGACACAATACCTTCTTGGCCTCATAGTTACGGTCAGGCAATGTGTTGTCCTCCGGAAGCAAGTCTTTCAACACTTCAAGAAATTCCGTGAAGCTTTTATCGGTCCAACCATTTCTCGCCTTCACACAAACCAATTTTAGCACCGCCGACAACCGTGTATGAGTAGTACACCCTGGATATAAAGGCTTATACGCATCACCGCACAACCTATCATACACATGAGCTCGATGAAAAGATTCTTGTCCAATATCACGGATCATGTCCTCTAATCGATCATCCTCCATATCTACGTCAACGTCCTCACTTTGGGAGACACTCGCCGTACTACTCAACAACACATCACCATGCCATATCCATCTTGTATAACTCAAGCAAATCCCTTCACAAATCAAATGAGTACGTATATCCTTCACCGTACATTTCGTCGTATTGAAACACTTGACACAAGGACAATAGAACATTCCATTACTATTAGGAACATTCCTTTGAGCAAATTCTATAAATTCTCCCACCCCCTTCAAATACTCAGCACTAGTACGCTTACAAACCATCCAACTACGATCCATAACTAGATAGGTCCTGTAGATATACAAAACATATATACAATATAAGGACAATACGGGAGATTGAAAACTATAGTTTTTGAAGATTGCCAAGCATTGGTCACGGCCTGGCAGTGATGTCCATCACGGCCGTAACGCGTGCAATCGAACCGGACCATGCCATCACAAGCGGAATCGATCACGGCCTAGCCGTGATTAGCATCACGGTCGTGACAGATCAACCAGCAAAGCAACATGCACTCAAAACCAAAAATAGAGACGTACATTCCAAACAACTCAAACTCACGGTTTCAAGTTTCAACTACTGAGACTACAGTTGCAACATACACTCAAAACCAAAAATACAAAAATGTGCCCTAAATACTCACCAGAAATAGGTGCTCGCGTGGTGGTGGGGAGGGGAGCTCGAGTGGTGGCCAACGTTCGATGTGGTTACTGAGAGCAGAGGGACAAGGAGAGTTAGTGCGCGGGAAGGGGAAAGAGAGATGTCAAGTTATTGCAAAGAATGAATGGAAAGACAGAGTTAGGGTTAATAGTGTACCTCACGGTGGTGGCAAAGAAGCCCTCGCAGTGGTTGCGGTGGAGATGATCTCGCGATTAGGGTTCTGTGCTGGGTGAGAGTGAGAGTGAGGGTTGAGAGTGATCTAGGGTTGAGCGTGATGAAAAGAGAAAAGAGACGTACGTACAGAGCGAAGTGCAGAAGGCGCGCGGGTGTAAACATTATAATCAAAAACTAAAAATAAAATAACATTTAACGTCAGTTGTATTAAACAACTGACGCTAAAATTAAATTTTTAACGTCAGTTGTATTAACAAACTGACGTTAAATATTAATATTTTTTTTAACAAACACTTTTAACGTCAGTTGTTGAATACAACTGACGTTAAAAGTGTTGTGTAAAAATCATTCTCTATATAAAGTACCATTCTTCTGTATCAGTCTGTAATACTGCCTCTTCTTTTCCTCTATATTTCTATTCCTTCACAAAATCGCTCTGAGACCTGTGTTAAGAGTGAAACAGGGCATTTCAGATAGGGACATAGGATTATTTACGTCAGCTGTTTATTTAACTGAAGTAAAAATCACACTTTTAACGTCAGTTGTATAAACAACTGACGTTAAAAATAAATATTTTTTATTTTAAAAACACTTTTAACGTCAGTTTTATTCAACAACTGACGTTAAAAGTGTATAAGTTTCTGAAAAAGCATTCATTCCTTTGACTACTGATAAGCCTCTGCCTTATCTAGTTTTATAACTAGTAAGACGGTGGTTTACGTGCTAAATAGTCGAGTTCAGTCTCGTTTTCGCCCAAATTTAGCCTTGTTTTGTTCCTAAGTTAGACTTTGACTCGTTTTGTGTATTTTGTGTAGTTTTTAGGTTATTTTGAATAGAATTCCGCTTTTGTTTGCTTTTGTTGTTTCAGGTCAATAAGTGAAGCTCTGAGAGTCAAGGAAAGTCAAGAAGCAGTGGAAAAAGTACTTTTGGAGGTCTCGCCTCGCGAGTGGATGCTTGCCTCGGAAGCCTGAACATCAGATAAAGCAGCAACAGTCATCACTCTGGCTCGCCCCGCGAACAGGATGCTCGCCTCGCGAATCATAAAGACCTAGAAGTCAGAGACCATCACGGCCTAGCCGTGATGAAGGTCACGGCCGTGACAGCTTAAGGTTTGAAATTTCGCCACGTGATGAGCCTCTGTTTGACTGGTTTTATAACTAGTAAAGACCTTGGCTTTGTGCTTATTTTATATCATTTTCACCCAAATTAGACTTGATTGTCCTTAAGTAGTACTTTGAGTCTATAAAGTATTTTTAGGTTAATTTAGTTGTTTAGAGTTAAATAAATCACTTATGTTATTTTCTTATTTTCAGGTTAATAAATAGGAAATAATTCCGGTTTGCCCTGCGAAGGATATCTCGCGTCGCGAGTCACCCAGCCCTGAAAAGTCAAAGACGATCACGGTTTACCCGTGTTGAAGATCATGGCTGTGGAAGTTTTGAAGTTGAAGCGTTCGCCTCGCGAGCATCCATTCGCCTCGCGAGCCTGGAAGTCAGAACATAATTGCCGTCACTGGAACCTGAACTGGTCATGAAGATTGGGCCATAACTTGGGCTGTAGATGTCGGTTTGAACTAAAACCGGTGGCAAATGAAAGATCAAACAAAGAGGTTTAACTCTCATGAAGACCATTATTCCAAACAGAGCCGTTTTGAAGGGCTTTAATCCATGTGAAGTCAGAGACGTTTCAGCTGCCCTATGAGTTGAATGTGGACATAACTCCCTCATCTTAACTCATAATTAAGAAAATTAAGTGGCTTTGGAAAGCTAAGAGGCAGAGGTTGAAGTTAATAAAAGGGCATTCAGATATTGAGAGATTTTATATAAATAGGAGTCATAGTTAGGCAGAGGAGGAGTGAGTAGGAGTAGTGGTAGTTTCAATAGTTTATTTTCCTTTTCTTTTCTTTTCTTTTCTGCTTATGTCTGTAATGGAGAATTAATCTCCTAAATTAATCTACTGTGATTGGTTTCTGTTAAGACTTGAGGTTTCTGTAATCCTGTTTCATTTGCTTTTCTCTTTTCAATGCCATGCTTTATATTTCAGTTTGCTTAATTCAGGAGTATATTGTGTTGTGTCGGTTTATCTCGGTGATATCATGTTCCTATAATTAATCGCGTTTGCTTAATTCGCGTGTGTTCGTTTCGTGTTCGCTTAGTTCACGAAGGGCTTAACCCCGTTTTCTTAATTCGGGAATAGGGACATATATTTGTAGTAGTGGTTTCGCTTGTAAATTGTTGCTACAACCGGGAGGGGATTAGAATCTGCTTAGGGTTGCATGAACCGATGATAGTTGGGAAACCGAGAACAGTAGGTTAATCGCTTAGCTTATTTGGTAACTGCTCTGTTTTCTTGATTTGTTTTCTGTTTTGCTTCTTAATTTAGTTTTCAATCCAAAACCCCCAAATTCTGACTTTTTCTAACTTTTTCTGTTAATAATAACAACAACTAAAGAGTCCTTGAGAGACGATCCGAGTTGTCGCTCTATACCACATTATTTTGTAAACGCTCGTTCTTTTTGGCGCGTGGCGACAGAGTGACCAAAATTGGCGCCGTGTTTGGGACTCGGTTTGTTGTTATTAGCAGAAAATAATTTTTGAAAAAAAAACAAAAAACTTTTTGCTTTGCTAATTAGTTTTGTCTGCTTTGTCTGGTTTGTAAATTTTATTTTCCCCCATGGATAATTATATGCGAAATTATATGCCTAATGTTTATTATGAGCAACCTTGCATGTATTATCCTAATTTTAGTGAGCCACCACCATACTATCCTAGCCAAGTGACCACCTCTGCACCTTCCGAACCTTCACAGAGCACCTTGGATGAGATTGCTTCAATGCTACAACAAATGGAAGAGAACAATCAACGGATGGCATACAATCATGAATTTCAACAGAGGATGGAGGCAATGGAGGCAAGTAATCGTGAAGCCCAACAGAGGGACCAAGCTGAATCTCAGAAGTTGTGGGCTCTAATTGATCAAGTTACCGCCAACTCAGCTGCAATGTTAACTCCACAGCCCCTTGAGGAACATAAGGATTCACAGATGGTTATTCCTTAAAATACTTTTGATAATAATTCTGATGATAATGTTTCTGTTGATGATGGTTTATGTGTTGAATCCCCTGATCCTAATGCTTGTTATTGTGATGGAACTGCTTTGTGTGTTGAATGTTTTACAGGTTTATACTTTTCAGGAAAAATAGAAAATGCGGATCGTTTTGCAGGTTTGTTCTGTTCAGGAAACTTAGATTAGGAGGATCAAGAGGACGTCTGCTCCCCCGTGCCTGAAGATAAAGAAGAACCTTTGGGAGTAGATGATTCAAGTAAAACAATTGAATGTGTTGAGAGTAATGGGGTGGATGAATTGATTGAAGAATTCCCAGACATTCTAACTTTTTCTGATTCATTTTCTTGTAATATATGTACTAACTCTAACCCTTGTGTGGTGTGTGCTGAAATTTCTGCGTGTATAGCAGGTGAAAATTTTGTTAGTGCAGTGGATGAAGACATTGCAGAAGTTGAAGCAACACCAGTAACATTCTCTAACTGTTTACCACTTCCCCCTGAGGAACCAGCTCTGGATTTTGCACCCTTGGATTTGGCACCCTGGCCAGTCCAAGAGGTTGAGCCCCGATTCTATTGGGAGGATTTTATGGACAAAGTTGAAAGAGAGGTCAACTGTGACCTGAAGGGGAGTGAGAAGTCCGCCGCACTCAGCGAGGTTATTATAATTGTCAAGTGCTCACCCCCGCATCAAAGCTGCAAGTTAGGGAGGCATGGAATGAATTTCAGTCCTTTGGCTACCATGTGGGACTTATGTTACGATAAAGTGGGATCCTGGTGGAACCGCCTCTGAATGAGTTTTCTTAACCCTTATCTCTTTTAATTTTCTTTTTCTTGCTTTATTTCTGTTTCGTTTTTAATAAAGCTCCTGAATAATTTGAGAAGCTCAGGAGTATTTGTGTGTTGAGTCTTTTATTGGCAAGTTTATTGGATTTTATTAATTTTTGCATAGATTGATTGCATGATAGTGTTGACTGTTTTCCCCCTAGGACTTGAAAATTTTTTTTTAAATTTGATCCCCATATGATTGAAAACTGAATGTTGAGATTTTGTTATGATGGCATGATTTATGATAAGTTTGGGGTGATAGGAAGCACACACTAGGGATAGAATCTCTGTCAAATAATTTGCAAAAATGTCCAGGTGAGGTTTTTGAGCCTCCAACATGTTTTAAACTGTGTGAAAATCATTTTTTAAGTTGCACTTTCCTGAATTTGCTTGAATCTTTTTTTGGTTTGCATGATTATGTGTTTGCTTCAAATGATTTAGGCATTTCTTTGTAAATAGCTACTTAGCCTAAAATAACCATTTCCTAATGCATGTTCCTTAGTTAGCCCCATTGAGCCTATTAGCCTGTTAATTCTTGATAACCTAATGTTATAAGCCCAAAAATCTGGAAAACCATGTTAACCCGATCTTAGGATTAGGAGAGCATGTAATCTTAGAATGGGTGCAAGAAACTAAGTTTGGGGTGGCTGCAAGGTGTAACATGCTGTTTGGGATTGAGAAAAAAAATTTATGTAAAAAAAAAAATTGTTGTGAAAAAAAGAAAATAAAAAAAAGAAAAGAAGAGAAAAAAAAAAGAGAAAAGAAAAACAGAAAAAAATAAAAGTGCAAAAATGCCAAAAAGAAATAAAAAGGTTGTAGTCACCCAAGGCATAAAAGAAAAATGAGAAAAGGAACTTGAGTGAATTTCAAAGTGTTAATAATGTTTCATGCTCTCTTAGTTCCTAGGGTCTTCAGCCTAGTACCTTTGTATATCCTACCCTTAGCCAGGCCCCATTACAACCCATAAAAGACCTTTTGATGTTGCTTGCATGTTTTCTGTGGGAATCATTTTGAGATGAAAATCAAATTTATGGGAAGTGCTCTTAAAAGTGAAATTGAGTGAATTGTTGATAGCCTGACACAAACTGAGCGAATGAATGAACACAAATTTCCCTTGTGAGGAAGGCAGTTGTTTGATTTTGGTGATCTCCCTTTTGTGTGTGACTTAGACCCCTTGCTTAGATTTCTGATTGTTTTCATGATGAAATTCTCAACTGTTTAGAATAAATGAATGTGGGGATTGTTTTGCTTGTAAGGGGGGAACATTGAAAGAAAAATTGTTTTGTTAAATTGCTTGAAATTTGTGTGAAAGTTAATTGAGTCCTTAAGCTTGCCATGTTTTGCCAGGTCTTGAGTCTTTTTAAGTTTTTGAGTTTTAGTTTGCTTGGGGACAAGCAAAGTTTAAGTTTGGGGTATTTTGATGAGCCTCTGTTTGACTGGTTTTATAACTAGTAAAGACCTTGGCTTTGTGCTTATTTTATATCATTTTCACCCAAATTAGACTTGATTGTCCTTAAGTAGTACTTTGAGTCTATAAAGTATTTTTAGGTTAATTTAGTTGTTTTAGAGTTAAATAAATCACTTATGTTATTTTCTTATTTTCAGGTTAATAAATAGGAAATAATTCCGGTTTGCCCTGCGAAGGATATCTCGCGTCGCGAGTCACCCAGCCCTGAAAAGTCAGAGACGATCACGGTTTACCCGTGTTGAAGATCATGGCTGTGGCAGTTTTGAAGTTGAAGCGTTCGCCTCGCGAGCATCCATTCGCCTCGCGAGCCTGGAAGTCAGAACATAATTGCCGTCACTGGAACCTGAACTGGTCATGAAGATTGGGCCATAACTTGGGCTGTAGATGTCGGTTTGAACTAAAACCGGTGGCAAATGAAAGATCAAACAAAGAGGTTTAACTCTCATGAAGACCATTATTCCAAACAGAGCCGTTTTGAAGGGCTTTAATCCATGTGAAGTCAGAGACGTTTCAGCTGCCCTATGAGTTGAATGTGGACATAACTCCCTCATCTTAACTCATAATTAAGAAAATTAAGTGGCTTTGGAAAGCTAAGAGGCAGAGGTTGAAGTTAATAAAAGGGCATTCAGATATTGAGAGATTTTATATAAATAGGAGTCATAGTTAGGCAGAGGAGGAGTGAGTAGGAGTAGTGGTAGTTTCAATAGTTTATTTTCCTTTTCTTTTCTTTTCTTTTCTGCTTATGTCTGTAATGGAGAATTAACCTCCTAAATTAATCTACTGTGATTGGTTTCTGTTAAGACTTGAGGTTTCTGTAATCCTGTTTCATTTGCTTTTCTCTTTTCAATGCCATGCTTTATATTTCTGTTTGCTTAATTCAGGAGTATATTGTGTTGTGTCGGTTTATCTCGGTGATATCATGTTCCTATAATTAATCGCGTTTGCTTAATTCGCGTGTGTTCATTTCGTGTTCGCTTAGTTCACGAAGGGCTTAACCCCGTTTGCTTAATTCGGGAATAGGGACATATATTTGTAGTAGTGGTTTCGCTTGTAAATTGTTGCTACAACCGGGAGGGGATTAGAATCTGCTTAGGGTTGCATGAACCGATGATAGTTGGGAAACCGAGAACAGTAGGTTAATCGCTTAGCTTATTTGGTAACTGCTCTGTTTTCTTGCTTTGTTTTCTGTTTTGCTTCTTAATTTAGTTTTCAATCCAAAACCCCCAAATTCTGACTTTTTCTAACTTTTTCTGTTAATAATAACAACAACTAAAGAGTCCTTGAGAGACGATCCGAGTTGTCGCTCTATACTACATTATTTTGTAAACGCTCGTTCTTTTTGGCGCGTGGCGACAGCGCGTTCACCACGCGAGAAGAAGCTCGCCCGTGAGAGTCTGAAGACCCTGGAAGACAGAGACCATCACGGCCTAGCCGTGATGCACATCACGGCCGTGACCTAAAACCCACACAAGTCAGAGACCGTCACGACGTAGCCGTGATTCACATCACGGGCTGAAATCTGAAGGCTCGCGTCGCGAGACACCCTTCGCTTCACGAGGGTCTGGATTCCACAAACGTGCCAGAAACAGAAGCCGTCACGGCCTAGCCGTGATGACCATCACGACCATGACGCGTGGCCTCCCTATAAATAAGGCAGTGCATGACAGATTTGGAGGACTTTTTGGATCAGAACAGATTGTAGATCTTTTAGATTCCTTATTCTGGGGCAGCGTCTCCCTCTTCTCCTTTCTTTACTTAGAGTTATGATGAATTCTGATTGTACGTTTGTAGTGATTACGGACATGAGGAACTAACCCCCTTGTCTAAGGGATCGATGAAGCCACCCATGGCGGTATAGTGTTCATGTGATGTATGTTTCTCTCCCCTTCTCTCAATGAATGTCTTCCAATTCTGATTTGGTTGTGTTGATCATATGTTTTGCGTGATTAACTAGTTAAACGTGTTGAGGCCGAGCGGCGATTCACGTTTTAGAACTTGGATTGGAATCACTAATTGACTAATGAGCATGACGGTGGATTTAGGAGATTAGTGCAACCTTATAGGGAACAAGAATTAATAGAATTCGAGATTAGGATTATGAGACCTAGTAAGTAATTAATCCAATCGTCGAATACGTCCTATTGAGCACGATAGTGGATATAGGATAAATTGGGGGTCCCGATTGACATTATAATTGAACTTAGGGAGGAATTCATCATCACTTGGGTACTATACATGATTGGGTAGGTGGATTTGAGACGTTGGATGCTTTTAATTCCAGATTTCAATACCGTATCTTTATTTGAATTGTGATTTGATTGCGATCCTATTTTCTCTCTCTCAACCACTTTCTGTTACTTGACCAAACGTATCAGATTTTCCGCGAATTAGTCGAATTGGTAGCCCAATCCTTGTGTTCGACCTCGGTAAATTCTTACCGTGTTTATTTATTACTTGCGACAACCCGGTACACTTGCCGGTGACTCAACAAGTTTTTGGCGCCGTTGCCGGGGATTGGCACACCAATTTTCCTAATTTTTAGGAAATTTGATTATTTGGTTAAGCGGTTTTTATTTTTATTTTTCTGCTATTTGTTTATTATTTCTCTCTACTTCTTTGATTCCACTTGGTCTTGACGTGTTTTTGTATGCGAGGTACCCTTTCACAAGAGGACTTGCTATTTGATTCGGAGATCACCAAGACTGAGAAGCGCTTAAGGAAGGAAGTCAGAGAAAGGAAGAGGCTTGAAGCGATTGATTTTGAGGACATGGCTGAAGAAAATCCTCCTCCTCCCCCTCGTTACAAGCCTCTCTTTGAGTACGATCTACCCAGCTTGGGTGATTGTGATTCTTCTATCGTGAGGGGCAACCTGAATACAGACTCCTTCAGAGTGGAAGGATGTGTCACATTCCAGATCCGTGAGAATCAGTTTGATGGGAGTGGCAAACAGGACCCCCATAGACACATCACTCGCTTCCTTGAAGCTTGTGACTTGCAGAAGACAAGAGGAGTCTCACAAGATGAGTTTCGCTTGCGACTTTTCCCTCTCTCTCTTAGGGATGTCGCTCGCGATTGGGTTGACAGCTTGGATAGGAACAGTATCAGAACTTGGGAGCAAATGGCACAGAAGTTCCTAACCAAATATTTTCCTCCTCAGAAAGTGGCACAAGCAAGAGTTGTCGTCACATCATTCAGGCAGACAGAAGATGAAACCTATAATGAGGCCTGGGAGAGGTACAACGGGCTTTTGAGAAGATGCCCTTCAGCGTTCTTTGACCCGGTGTCCAAAGTTCAGCATTTCTTTAATGGGTTGAGGGGACGCTATCAGATGAACTGTGATGCCGTAGCTGGCGACTCTTTTTCCTACTTATCAGCTGAGGATGGATGGGCATTATTGGAGAAGATGTCATATAATGATTACAACCGTGGAAGGGAAACCTCAAGTGGAATCAGTTCAGCGACAATGGAAGCCATTCTCGAGCAAAACAGATTGTTGAAGATGCAGAATGAGGCTTTGTCGGGAAACAAAAGGGTTAATGTGATACATGAGGGGATGCCTCCGGGTTGTGACATTGTAAATGAGATCATGACACTCAGAGTTGTCCGCTGAATTTATCCCAAGAACATGTGGACTCATGCCACAACTTCTATGACACTCGTGCCCCGAAACAACTATCGGAGGAATGCATGAATGACTACAGTCAGAATCAGAATAGGGGGTATATGAGGAGAGACCATCCGGGTTTCGCTTGGAGTAATGCTAGTGGTGGTCTATCCGGGCAGCAACATCCTCAACAGAATTGGCAACAACCTCAACAGGGTATGAGGCCGAACATTAGAATTCAGCAGCGCAATACCCAGCAGGCTCTTCCGGGGACTAATCAATTGCAAATAACAGATGGTGGAAGACAACATTGGGAGTTGGATTTTGAGAAGTTGAGTGCAGCAGTGGAGAAATTGTCAACCGACACAAATACTGCCATTGACAAGTTAGCGACTCATACAGGGTCGGCAATTCAGAATCTTGAGACGCAGATGGCTCAGCTCGCGAAGCAACTAAATGAGCGTCTCCCAGGCACTTTCCCAGGTGATACCGAGAACAATCCTAAGAACCATTGCAATGCCATAACAATCAGGAGTGGTAAAGTGTTGGTATCTAACAGGGGTGCAACTAGTTCTCAGGAAGACAAGGCCCCGGAACAACCACATGTTGAGGAAGAGCAACCCGAGAAAGAGAAGTTGGCAAATGACAAGGCACCAGAGCAAGGGGGTAGGCTGAAGCTTGTGGATGAAGAGTTCCGAAAGAAGAAGTGGGTTGAACCCCAAGACCTCCCGCCCTACATGAAGGTACCGTATCCTGAAAGATTGAAGAAGCCTCAACAGGATAAGCAATTCAATAAGTTCCTTGATGTCTTCCGAAAACTTCAAATTAACATTCCATTTGCGGAAGCCTTGGAACATATGCCATCATATGCCCGGTTTATGAAGGAACTTCTCACCAAGAAGCGGAGAATAGTGGATGAGGAAACGGTTGCTTTGACCGAGGAGTGTAGTGCCATTCTTCAGAGAAAACTACCTCCAAAGTTGAAGGATCCCGGTTCTTTTTCGATACCATGTACCATTGGGGGGATGACTGTAGGGAAGGAATTATGTGATCTAGGGGCAAGCATCAACTTGATGCCCCTCTCTATGATGAAGAGGTTGGGGATCAAAGAAGTCAAGGATACACGGATGTCACTCCAACTCGGCCGATCGTTCTGTAAAATATCCTTATGGGGTGGTCGAAGACTTGTTAGTAAAGGTGGACAAGCTTATATTTCCGGCGGACTTTGTAGTGCTTGATATGGATGAAGACGCCGGAATCCCTCTCATATTGGGTAGGCCCTTCTTGGCCACTGGGGGTGCCTTGATAGATGTGCGACAAGGGAAACTCACTCTAAGGGTGCAAGATGATGAGGTAGTCTTCAATCTCTTTGAAGCAATGAAGCACCCTGCAGAGAGGTCGGAAGTGTATCGAGTGGATGTGGTGGTTCCAACTGTCAAGGCAAAGGCAACTAGAGAAGCCCATGGTTCTTCACTTGCTCAAGTGTTGGTAAAATCCCATGATGATGATAGTGAGAAAAAAGACCCTTTGGGGGATGAGGTCTATCTCGAGTGGTTGAAAGACATGGAAGCCTTACCGAGTCTCCCAAGGGAAGAATGTGCAAAGAAGGAGCTCAGCAACAAAGGCATGAAAAAGAATGGTAAAGCACCGAAGTTGAAAGGTGGCACAACCATGGTGGTCAATGCAGACAATGAGTTGATCCCAAAGAGGACCATCACGGGGTGGAGAGTTCGTGCTGATTATAGAAGGATGCTGGACTTAAATGAGTTGTCCGGGAACAACATTCGAGCATATGGAAGGGCAAGAGCCTACAGGAAACTGACTGAGGCATGGCATGGCAAACAAGATCTTCCGGATTAACCCTCTGGGGTGACTTGAGTCAGGCTCGGGACGTTAAACAAGCGCTACTTGGGAGGCAACCCAAGCTAGGTATCCCTCTCTTCTCCTAACTTTTGTTTTGTTTTGTTTTTGTTTTTGTTTTTGTTTGTCACTCTTGAATAATTTGAGAAGATCAAGAGTTTGTGTATGAGTGTGTGTCAGCAAGTTTGTTGGATTTTAATTATATTTGGCATAGGTTGATTGCATAAATTATGTTGACCATTGATGATTTCCCCCTAGGTTCTGAAAATAGAAAAGTTGATCCCCGTGTGAAAAATTGAAAAACTGAACTTTGAGAATTTTATTGTGATTACTTGATTTATGATAAGTTTGGGGTGAGGGGGTGCACACACTAGGAATTGTATCTCGGTCGAACAAATTGCAAAACTGTCCAGGTGAGGATTTGAGCCTCCAACTTTGTTTTTAATTGTGTGAATCACTGTTAAGTTACACTTTCCCGGATTTGGTTGAATCTCTTCATGGTTTGCATGTTTACGTGTTGCATCAAATGATTTAGGCAAATTTCTTTGAATAACTACTTGGCCTAAAAAGAACCACCCCTAATGCATGTTCCCTAGTTAGCCACATTGAGCCTAATTGACCTATTGTTTCTTGATGACCCTATATTATAAGCCAAAATCGGAAAAACCATGTTAACCCAATCTTAGGATTAGGAGAGCATGGAAGCTTAGCAAGAGAAAGGTTGTGAGAAACTAAGTTTGGGGTGGCTACAAGGTGATATGTCATTTTGGGTTGAGAAAAATAAAAATAAAGGTTGAAACCCAAGAAAAAAAAACGAAAAAGAAAAAAAAATGCCAAAAGAAAAAGGGCAAAACAAAAAGATTAGCAAGGAAAAGGCTGTAGTCACCCGAGGCAAAAAGAAAAATGGAAAAAGGAATTTGAGTTGAATATGTGTCAAATGCTCATGCTCTCTTAGTTCCTAGGGACTTAAGCCTAGTATCCTTGATTATCCTACCCTCAGCCAGGCCTCATTACAACCTTTAAAAGACCTATTGATGTTGCATGCATGTTTTCGTGGGAACTATTTTTGAGATGAAAATCAAATTCAAGGGATGTGCTCTTAAAATGTGAAATTGAGTGAGAAGTTGATAGCCAGACAAAAATTGAGCGAAAGAGTGAAATACTAAATTCCCTTGTGAGGAAGGCAATTGTTTGAAATAGGTGATCTTCCTTTGTGTGTGTAACTTTGATCCTCAACTTAGAGTAAATGCTTGCATGAATGATAAGTTCTCAATCGATTAAAGTAAATGAATGTGGGGATTACATTGATGTAAAAAGGGGGAATCATTGAAGAAAAACTGTTTGTTCAGATTGCATGAAATTTGTGCGAAATTGATTAGATCCTTTAGGCTTGCCAAGTCTTGAGTCCTTTTTGAGTTTTAGCTTGCTTGGGGACAAGCAAGGTTTAAGTTTGGGGTGTTTTGATAAGCCTCTGCCTTATCTAGTTTTATAACTAGTAAGACGGTGGTTTACGTGCTAAATAGTCGAGTTCAGTCTCGTTTTCGCCCAAATTTAGCCTTGTTTTGTTCCTAAGTTAGACTTTGACTCGTTTTGTGTATTTTGTGTAGTTTTTAGGTTATTTTGAATAGAATTACGCTTTTGTTTGCTTTTGTTGTTTCAGTTCAATAAGTGAAGCTCTAAGAGTCAAGGAAAGTCAAGAAGCAGTGGAAAAAGCACTTTTGGAGGTCTCGCCTCGCGAGTGGATGCTCGCCTCGCAAGCCTGAACATCAGATAAAGCAGCAACAGTCATCACTCTGGCTCGCCCCGCAAACAGTATGCTCGCCTCGCGAATCATAAAGACCTGGAAGTCAGAGACCATCACGGCCTAGCCGTGATGAAGGTCACGGCCGTGACAGCTTAAGGTTTGAAGTTTCGCCACGCGAGAAGAAGCTCGCCCCGCGAGAGTCTGAAGACCCTGGAAGACAGAGACCATCACGGCCTAGGCCGTGATGCACATGCACATCACGGCCGTGACCTAAAACCCACACAAGTCAGAGACCGTCACGGCGTAGCCGTGATTCACTTCACGGGCTGAAATCTGAAGGCTCGCATCGCGAGACACCCTTCGCGTCGCGAGGGTCTGGATTCCACAAATGTGCCAGAAACAGAAGCCGTCATGGCCTAGCCGTGATGACCATCACGGCCGTGACGCGTGGCCTCCCTATAAATAAGGCAGTGCAGAACAGATTTGGAGGACTTTTTGTATCAGAACAGATTGTAGATCTTTTAGATTCCTTATTCTGGGGCTGCGTCTCCCTCTTCTCCTTTCTTTACTTAGAGTTATGATGAATTCCGATTGTACGTTTGTCGTGATTACGGACATGAGGAACTAATCCCCTTGTCTAAGGGATCGATGAAGCCACCCATGGCGGTATAGTGTTCATGTGATGTATGTTTCTCTCCCCTTTTCTCAATGAATGTCTTCCAATTCTGATTTGGTTGTGTTGATCATATGTTTTGCGTGATTAACTAGTTAAACGTGTTGAGGCCGAGCGGCGATTCACGTTTTAGAACTTGGATTGGAATCACTAATTGACTAATGAGCACGACGGTGGATTTAGGAGATTAGTGCAACCTTATAGGGAACAAGAATTAATAGAATTCGAGATTAGGATTATGAGACCTAGTAAGTAATTAATCCAATCGTCGAATACGTCCTATTGAGCACGACAGTGGATATAGGAGAAATTGGGGGTCCCGGTTGACATTATAATTGAACTTAGGGAGGAATTCATCATCACTTGGGTACTATACATGATTGGGTAGGTGGATTTGAGACCTTGGATGCTTTTAATTCCAGATTTCAATACCATATCTTTATTTGAATTGTGATTTGATTGCGATCCTATTTTCTCTCTCAACCACTTTGTTACTTGACCAAACGTATCAGATTTTCCGCGAATTAGTCGAATTGGTAGCCCAATCCTTGTGTTCGACCTCGGTAAATTCTTACCGTGTTTATTTATTACTTGCGACGACCCGGTACACTTGCCGGTGACTCAACAACTACTCTGCTAGTTAATTACCCATTACTGTTGTGCTACTTACCCGTGCACATTGTAACCTATAATCCTCTTTATGAGCACTAAGTTTATACCTAGACTTAAAGGTCTATTTCTTCCTATTCCTTCGGGCGTTTTCTTTTCTGCACGTTTATAATATATGACTGCCAACTCCCAATGCGCCTTGGAACCTAATGCTCTTAATGATCAATTTAATTTTTTAGCAACTTACGACGCCTAGTAACTTCATCCCCTACTCCTATAAATAGCTTCCTTCCTTCCTTTAATTTTTCTGCTTCACAATATGGCTCTGCCATGGAGATTAACTTCATCACTCTTTCTTCCTATACCTAGACTTAAAGGTCTCTGTCTTAATGGTCAAACAACTTCTGAGGTTGTGTAAATCGCATTACATGGGTGATAAGGGTGTGTAAATCGCATTATGTGAATTGCACACACTATCATCCTTCTGGAGAATCAGCAGCTACAGTTCCAAAACCTCAGCTTTGGAACCAAGTGACTGTTCCAAGAATATTGCTGAAACAGATCGAGTGCACCCTTCACTCTGCTTTGGCTCCAAGTAAGGGAGGAGATGCATCCATTGGAGTTTCTGAGGACGAGACTGAGAAGAAAATGATGTTGAAGCAGAAACTTTTTTATATTTTAGTGCTATCTTGCAGAAATTTTTTATCTTTTAATCATGTAATTGTAACTTATGAATCACTTCAATGAGATACGATTTGATTATACATATAACTTGTTTTATGTTAAGTGTTTATTTATTTTAATTTGCACAAGAATTTGTTTACTAATTCAAGCTAATTAATTAAGATTAAAAATAAACTTTTTTTAAAAAAAAGATTAGAAATAAACTGCACTATATATGGAGTGATGATCTGCGTTAAGAGTGACAACAGGGAGATGACAACGAAAGAAAGATAGGAATGAGTTGATTATTTACGTCAGTTATTTATTTAACGGAAGTAAAAATCACACTTTTAACGTCAGTTGTATAAACAACTGACGTTAAAAGTGTTAATAATCACTTTTAACGTCAGTTCATTAAACAACTGACGCAAATAGTGATTTAATATTTACAAAACTGCCACCGCCTCATTTTTAACGTCAAACATATGGTCAACTGACGTAAAACGTTCCCGTATATTACATTATTTCCACTAGTGGACTGCGCACTGATCCCTGCGAGAGAACTTGGGACCCAATTTACACTTGATTTTGGCCTAATTTGACAATTCTTGTGAGACCTGAAATTGTAGGTCTCTTCCTTATCTTTCTAGGGACAGTAAGATCACCAAAATCCGAAATTTGAAGCCCTTGCTATACTCTGCGCAAGGCAACAAGGTCAGGATGAGTGAAAAATCCAAAAATTAACAATGTTTAGTAATTAAGCCCAATAATGTAAAAGTAAAAACAATGATTGTAGAAGTTGTCTAATTTTTGATTATCTTTGGCTTGTGCGGCTGTAAACTGCTATTTATTATTAATCCTGACCAAACCCTAGACCAAATTAAGGGCCTCTGAATAAGCTTTCCAACAAGGTATCATATTCCTTAATTGGGCTTAAGATGAGTAAGTTAGGCCCATTTAAGTGAAGGAACATCATGGACTACGCACTCATCCACGTCAGAGAACTCGGGACCCAATTTAGCCTTGATTTTGGCAAAATTTGACAATTCTCGAGAAACCTGAAATTGTAGGTCTCTTTCTTATTTTTCTAGGGACAACAAGATCACCAAAATCCGATATCTATAGCTCTAATTATGCTCTGCGTAAGGCAACAAGGTCAGGATGAGTGTAAAATCCGAAAATTAACAATGTTTAGCAATTAATTCCAATTAAGCCCAATAATGGGAAAGTAAAAACAATGATTATAAAAGTTGCTTAATTTCCGTCTCTCTCTGGCTGGAGCGGTTGTAAAATTCTATTTATGCTTATTAATCCAGACCAGCCCTAGACCTAATTAAGGGCCTCTGAATAAGCTTTTCAACAAGGTATCATATGCCTTAATTGGGCTTAAGAAGAGTAAGTAAGGCCCATTCAAGTGAAGGAACATCATGGACTGCACACTGATCCTCGCCAGAGAACTCGAAACCCAATTTAGCCTTGATTTTGGCCTAATTTGACAATTCTTGTAAAACCTGAAATTGTAGGTTTCTTCCTTTTCTTTCTAGGGACAACAAGAGCACCAAAATCCGATATCTGTAGCTCTAATTATGCTCTGTGCAAGGCAACAAGGTCAGGATTAGTGAAAAATACGAAAATTAACAATTTTAGCAAACGAGCCCAATAATGTAAAAGCAAAAACAATAATTGTAAAAGTTTTCTAATTTCAGTCTCTCTCTGGCTTGTGCGGCAGTAAACTACTATTTATGCTTATTAATCCTGACCTAACCCTAGACCAAAGTAAGGGCCTCTGAATATGCTTTTCAACAAGGTATCATATGCCTTGATTGGGCTTAAGATGAGTAAGTAAGGCCCATTTAAGTGAAGGAACATCATGGACTACACACTGATCCTCGCCAGAGAACTCGGAACCCAATTTAGCCTAGATTTTGGCCTAATTTGACTATTCTTTTGAAACCTGAAATTGTAGGTATCTTCCTTGCCTTTCTAGGGACAGCAAGATCACCAAAATCCGATATATGTAGCTCTAGTTTAGCTCTGCGCAAGGCAACAAGGTCAGGATGAGTGAAAAATCCGAAAATTAACAATGTTAGCAATTAAGACCAATAATGTAAAAGTAAAAACAATGATTGTAAAAGTTGTCTAATTTCCATCTATCTCTGACTTGTGCTGCTGTAAACTGCTATTTATGCTTATTAATCATGACCTAATCCTAGATCAAAATAAGGGCCTCTGAATAAGCTTTCCAACAAGGTATCATATGCCTTAATTGGGCTTAAGATGAGTAAGTTAGGCCCATTTAAGCGAAGGAACATCATGGACTGCGCACTGATCCGCGCCAGAGAACTCGGGACCCAATTTAGCAATGATTTTGGCCTATTTTGACAATTCTTGAAAACTTGAAATTGTAGTTCTCTTGCTTATCTTTCTAGGGACTGCAAGATCACCAAAATCCGATATATGTAGCTCTAGTTTTGCTCTGCGCAAGGCAACAAGGTCACGATGAGTGAAAAATCCTAAAATTAACAACGGTTAGCAATTAAGCCCAATAATGTAAAAGCAAAAACAATGACTGTAAAAGTTGTCTAATTTCTGTCTCTCTTTGGCATGTGCGGCTTTAAACTGCTATTTATGGCTATTAATCGTGACCTAACCCTAGACCAAATTAAGGGCCACTGAATAAGCTTTTCAACAAGGTATCCTATGCCTTAATTGGGCTTAAGATGAGTAAGTTAGGCCCATTTAAGTGAAGTAACATCATGGACTGCGCACTGATCCGCGCCAGAGAACTCAGGACCCAATTTAGCCCTGATTTTGGCCAAATTTGACAACTCTTGTGACACCTGAAATTGTAGGTCTCTTCCTTATCTTTCTAGGGACAGAAAGATCACCAAAATCCGATATCTGTAGCTCAAGTTAAGCTCTGCGCAAGACAACAAGGTCAGGATGAGTGAAAAATCCGAAAATTAACAATGTTTAGCAATTAAGCCCAATAATGTAAAAGCAAAAACAATGATTGTAAAAGTTGTCTAATTTTCGTGTTTCTCTGGCTTGTGCGGCTGTAAACTACTATTTATGCTTGTTAATCCCGAGCTAACACTAGACCAAATTACGGACCTCTGAATAAGCTTTCCAACAAGGTAACATATGCCTTAATTGGGCTTAAGATGAGTAAGTTAGGCCCATTTAAGTGAAGGAACATCATGGACTGCGGACTGATCCGCACCAGAGAACTCGGGACCCAATTTAGCCTTGCTTTAGCCTAATTTGACAATTCTTGTGACACCTGAAATTGTATGTATCTTCCTTGCCTTTCTAGGGACAGCAAGATCACCAAAATCCGATATCTGTAGCTCTAGTTTAGCTCTGCACAAGCCAACAAGGTCAGGATGAGTGAAAAATCCGAAAATTAACAATGTTAGCAATTAAGCCCAATAATGTAAAAGTAAAAACAATGATTGTAAAAGTTGTCTAATTTCCATCTATCTCTGACTTGTACTGCTGTAAACTGCTATTTATGCTTATTAATCATGACCTAATCCTAGATCAAAATAAGGGCTTCTGAATAAGCTTTTCAACAAGGTATCATATGCCTTAATTGGGCTTAGGATGAGTAGGTTAGGCCCATTTAAGTGAAGGAACATCATGGACTGCTCACTGATCCGCACCAGAGAACTCGGGACCCAATTTAGCCTTGATTTTGGCCTAATTTGACAATTCTTGTGAAACTTGAAGTTGTAGGTATCTTCCTTATCTTTCTAGTGACGGCAAGATCACCAAAATCCTATCTGTAGCTCTAGTTATGCTCTGCGCATGGCAACAAGGTCAGGATGAGTGAAAATCCGAAAATTAACAATGTTTAGCAATTGAGCCCAATAATGTAAAAGCAAAAACAATGATTGTAAAAGTTGTCTAATTTCCGTCTCTCTCTGGCTTGTGCAGCTGTAAACGGTTATTTATGCTTATTAATCCTGACCTAATCCTAGACCAAATTAAGGGCCTCTGAATAAGCTTCCCAACAAGGTTGATATGCCTTAATTGGGCTTAAGATGAGTAAGTTAGGCCCATGTAAGTGACGGAACATCATGGACTGGGCACTGATCCGCGTTAGAGAACTCGGGACCCAATTTAGCCTTGATTTTAGCCTAATTTGACAATTCTTGTGAAACTTGAAATTGTAGGCCTCTTCCTTATCTTTCTAGGGACCGCAAGATCACCAAAATCCGATATATGCAGCTCTAGTTATGCTCTGCACAAGGCAACAAGGTCAGGATGAGTGAAAAATCCGAAAATTAAAATTGTTTAACAATTAAGCTCAGTAATGTAAAAGCAAAAACAATGATTGTAAAGGTTGTCTAATTTTCGTCTATCTCCGGCTTGTGCGGCTGTAAACTGCTATTTATGCTTGTTAATCCTGACCTAACCCTTGACCAAATTAAGGGCCTCTGAATAAGCTTTCCAACAAGGTATCATATGCCTTAATTCGACTTAAGGTGAGTAAGTTAGGCCCATTTAAGTGAAGGAACATCGTGGACTGCGCACTGATCCTCGCCAAAGAACCCGGGACCCAATTTATCCTTGATTTTGGCCTAATTTGACAATTCTGGTGAAACATGAAATTGTAGATCTCTTCCTTATCTCTCTAGGGACAACAAGATCACCAAAATCTGATATATGTAGCTCTAGTTATGCTTTGCGCAAGGCAACAAGGTCAGGATGAGTGAAAAATCCGAAAATTAACAATGTTTAGCAATTAAACCCAATAATGTAAAAGCAAAAACAATGATTGTAAAAGTTGTCTAATTTCCATCTCTCTCTGGCTTGTGTTGCTGTAAATAGCTATTTATGCTTATTAATCTTGACCTAACCCTAGACCAAATTAAGGGTCTGTGAATAAGATTTCCAACAAGGTATCATATTCCTTAATTGGGCTTAAGATGAGTAAGTTATGTCCATTTAAGTGAATGAACATTATGGACTACGCACTGATCAGCGCCAGAGAACTTGGGACCCAATTTATCCTTGATTTTGGCCTAATTTGATAATTCTTGTGCAACCCGAATTTGTAGGTCTCTTCCTTAGCTTTTTAGGGACAACAAGATCACCAAAATCGGATATTTGTAGCTCTAGTTATGCTCTGTGCAAGGCAACAAGGTCAGGATGAATGAAAAATCCGAAAATTAACAATGTTTAGTAATTATGCCCAATAATGTAAAAGCAAAAACAATGATTGTAAAAGTTACCTAATTTCCGTCTCTCTTTGGCTTGTACGGCTGTAAACAACTATTTATGCTTATTAATCTTGACCTAACCCAATACCAAATTAAGGGCCTCTGAAAAAACTTTCCAACAAGGTATCATATGCCTTAATTGGGCTTAAGATTAGTAAGTTAGGTCCATTTAAGTGAAGGAAAATCATGGACTGCGCACTTATCCGCGCTTGAGAACCCGGGACCCAATTTAGCCTTGATTTTGGCCTAATTTGATAATTCTTGTGAAACATGAAGTTGTAGGTCCCTTCCTTATCTTTCTAAGACCAGCAAGATCACCAAAATCTGATATATGTAGCTCTAGTTATGCTCTGTTAAGGCAACAAGGTTAGGATGAGTGAAAAATCCGAAAATTAACAATGTTTAGCAATTAAACCCAATAATGTAAAAACAACAACAATGATTGTAAAAGTTGTGTAATTTCCGTCTCTCTCTGGCTTAATTGGGCTTAAGATGAGTAAGTTAGGCCCATTTAAGTGAAGGAACATCAAGCTTGTTGAAAAATGATGCCATTTTCAACTTTGATGGCAACTGCAAAACGACGTTTGATTTCCTGAAGAAGGCACTGACCTCTAGCCCCATCATCCAGCCCCCTGACTGGACCCTCCCTTTTGAGCTCATGTGTGACGCTTATAACTATGTTGTGGGGGCGGTCCTTGCACAAAGGGTGGGCAAGGCTGCCCATGTGATCTATTATGCTTCTAGAACTTTGGATGCTGCACGTGGCTATTTACACCACTACTGAAAAGGAACTTCTAGCTATTGTTTTTGCTCTTGATAAATTTAGATCATATTTGCTAGGTTCCAAGGTTGTTGTTTTCACTGACCATGCAGCTTTGAAGTACTTGTTGAAGAAACCAGAAGCAAAACCGAGATTGATTAGGTGGATGTTGTTGCTCCAAGAATTTAATGTGGAGATTAAGGACAAGAGTGGAGCTGAGAACTTGGTGGCTGATCACTTGAGCAGAATAGAAAGGGATGAAAATCCTTCTCCCATCCAGGATGACTTTCCTGATGAGCAGCTTTTTACTGATTGCATGGGGTAACTCCTTGGTTTGCTGATATTGTTAACAATCTTGTTGCTAGTGTTTTTCCGACAGGTGCAACTAGGTCACAAGTCCACAAACTCAAGAGTGACGCCAAGTACTATGTTTGGGAAGATCCATTTCTTTGGAAATTTGGCAGTGATCAGGTAATTAGGAGATGTGTCCCCGACTGTGAGATTGAGTTTATTTTGCATTTTTCTCATGCCTCTCAAGTAGGGGGACACTTTGGGCCACAAAGGACTGCAAGTCCTAGACTCAAGTTTTTATTGGCCCGCCATTTTTAGAGATGCTTATGAGGTTTACCGGACTTGTAAAGAGTGTCAGACAGCAGGTACAGCCATCACTCGTAAGAGTGAAATGCCTCAGCAGCCTATGCTTTTCTGTGAGGTGTTTGATGTGTGGGGAATTGACTTTATGGGTCCTTTCCCTGCATCTTTTGGTTTTCTCTATATTTTACTGGCTGTTGACTATGTTTCAAAGTGGGTGGAAGCTATCCCCACTAGGACTGATGATTCTAGAGTTGTTACAAATTTTGTCAGGTCCAATATTTTTTTGCAGGTTCGGCATACCTCGTGCTATCATAAGTGACCAAGGCACTCATTTCTGCAACCGCACCATGGAAGCTTTACTCCGGAAGTATGGATTTGTGCACATGGTCTCCATTGCATACCATCCCCAAACTAATGGGCAGGCTTAGATCTCAAACAGGGAGATCAAACAGATCTTAGAGAAAGTGGTGTAGCCGAGTAGGAGGGACTGGAGCCGCCGTCTAGAAGACGCACTTTGGGCTCAAATAACAGCTTTTAAGACACCAATAGGGATGTCCCCCTATAGACTTGTGTTCGGTAAGGCGTGTCATCTGCCTGTGGAAGTTGAACACCGTGCTTATTGGGCGGTCAAAAGCTGTAACTTGGAAATGCAAAAAGCAGGCATTGAAAGGAAACTCCAACTGCAGCAGCTTGAAGAGCTTAGGCTAGAAGCCTATGAAAGCTCTCGAATTTATAAAGAGAAAACTAAGCACTTCCATGATAGGATGATTTCTAGGAAGGAATTATTTGTGGGACAACAGGTTTTATTGTTTAACTCCCGCCTGAAAGTGATGGCTGGGAAACTTCGATCCAAGTGGGTTGGCCCATTTTTTGTCACTAATGTTTTCTCTCATGGTGCAGTAGAAATAAAGAGTGCAGGTAGCAACAAAGTTTTTAAGGTTAACGGGCAGCGCTTGAAGCTATTCCATGAGAGCTCGGTGCCTGAAGATGCTACTGTTGAGGAGCTCTCCTTGGGAGAGCCCACCTACACTACAACTTGATCAGGGAGCACCTTCTCCTTTCCCTCACTCTTGTTTTATATCTATGTTCTTTCATTGAGGACAATGTATGTTTTAAGTGTGGGGGAGGGAACCACTTGTTTTGTTTTTGTTTCCTTGTTTGTGTTACTTTGAGTCGTTGTGTGTGAGTCTTGTGTCGGTGAGCTTGTTGGGTTTCAATCAGATGTTGCATAGATGAATTGCATGATATGTGTTGACTGTTGATGATTTTCCCCTAGGTCTTGAAAATTGAAAATTGATCCCCATGTGAAAAATTGAAAATTGAACTTTGAGATATTCTGTTGTGATTGCATGATTTATGATAAGTTTGGGGTGAAGAGTGCACACACTAGGGATTGAATCTCGGTCAAACAATTTGCAAAAAATTTTCCAGGTGAGGATTTGAGCCTCCAACATGTTTTTAATTGTGTGAATCACTTTCAAGTTACACTTTCCCGGATTTGCTTGAAGCTCTTCATGGTTTGCATGTTTATGTGTTGAATCAAATGATTTAGGCAATTTTCTTTGAATTAACTACTTGGCTTGAAAAGAACCATCCCTAATGCATGTTCCCTAGTTAGCCACATTGAGCCTAATTAGCCTATTGTTTCTTGATGACCTTATGTTATAAGCCAAAAATCTGGAAAAACCATGTTAACCCAATCTTAGGATTAGGAGATCATGAATGCTTAGCAAGACAAAGGTTTGCAAGAAGCTAAGTTTGGGGTGGCTACGAGGATATGATGTGTTTTTTTGGATTGAGAAAAAGAAAAAAAAATAAAGGTGGAGCCAAAGGGCAAAAAGAAAAAAAAAATAAAAGAACAAAATGTCAAAAAGGGGTATTAGAAGAAAAAGGTTGTAGTCACCCAAGGCAAAAAGAAAAATTGAAAAAGGAACTTGAGTGGAAATTCAATTCAAAGGGCAAAAAGGCTGTAGTCACCTTTGAATATCCTACCCTTAGCCAGGCCCCATTACAACCTTTAAAAGACCTTTTGATGTTGCATGCATGTTTTCGTGGAAACCTTGATTGAGATGAAAATCAAATTCATGGGAAGTGCTCTTGAAATGTGAAATTGAGTGAAAGCTTCATAGCCTAGACAAATTGAGCGAATGAGTGAAACATTAAATGCCCTTGTGTGGAAGGCAATTGTTTGAAATTGGTGATCTCCCTTCTGTGTGTAACTTGGATCCTCAACTCAGATTACTGATTGCATGAATGATGGAATTCTCAATGGTTTAAAGTAAATGAATGTGGGGGATTACATTGTTGAAAAAGGGGGGAAACATTGAAGGGAAATTGTTTTGCTAGAATTGCACGAAATCTGTGCGAAATTGGTTGAACCCTTTAAGCTTGCCAAGTTTGAGTCCTTTTGAGTTTTTGTTTACTTGGGGACAAGCAAAGTCTAAGTTTGGGGTATTTTGATCAGCCTCTGGCTCGACTAGTTTTTAACTAGTAAGACCATAGGTTTTATTCAAGTTTAATCTCGATTTCGCCCAAATTTGGATATAATTGTCCTCAAGCAACATTTTGAGTCTCTTAAGTAGTTTTAGGGTATTTTAGTTGATTTTGAGTCAAATAAAGCACTTACTGCTATTTCATGTTTTCAGGTTGATAAGAAAAGCAAGAAGGGAAGAACACATGAAGCAGAGGCCATCATGCCCAGGCCGTGACACTGGTCACGGCCGTGATGAGCTACCCATGGAAGACAGAAAGGATCACGGCCCAGCCGCGACACACATCACGGGCGTGATGAGAAGACCCAGAAAGTCAGAGTAGATCACGGCCCAGCCGTGATGGAGGTCACGGCCGTGACAGAACAGTACCCAAAGTCAGAAGCGATCACGGCCTGGCCGTGATAGGCATCACGGCCGTGACGGACCAGAATTTGAATGCGCGCCCTTGACAGAAGCGGTCACGGCCTGGCCGTGACGGCCATCACGGTCGTGACGCGCGGCCTCTTTATAAATAGGAACGCAGCAGACATAGAAAAGCATCCAATTTTCACAGTTTTACATAATTTTTGTAGGTTTTGTTATACCGTTGATGGAGAACTAATTCCCTTGGGTTAATCTGCTGTAATCGGGTTCCGCCGACACTTGAGATTCTGTAATTCCCGGATTAAGTTGCTTCTTCCTTTCAATACTATCCTGTACGTTCCGTTTGCTTAATTCAGGATTATATAGAATAGGTATTGATTTGTTTCAATGATTTTATGTTCCTTTATCTAATCGTGTTTGCTTAATTCGTGTGTGTTCAATCGTGTTTGCTTAATTCATGAGTGCTTCAACCCGTTTGCTTAATTCGGGAATTGGGAACATATATCGTGTAGTGCCAATTTCGCTTGTTAATTGTTGCTACAATCGAAAAGGGAATAGAATCCGCTTAGGGCATGGGAATTATATGAATCGATGATAGTGGGAAACCGAGAACAGTAGATTAATCGTTTTGATCATTGATATTCACTTATTTCTTAATTGCACCGTTCTTTTAATTGAATCTCTCAATCTGAACCCCCCCCCCCCCCCCCCCAAAAAACTGTTTTTTTTTTGCTAGTAACAATCCAAGAGTCCTTGTGAGACGATACTCGAGTTGTCGCTCTCTGACTACAGTTTTTACAAACCACTTGCTTTTTGACCCGTGTGCGACAACGTGTCAAAATTGACGCCGTTGCCTGGGTCTCTTGTTGTTATTCTCGCATTTTCTTTTTGATTTTCTGTTGAATTAGTTCTGCCTACTAGGTCTGGGTGTTCTGAATTGTTTGAATTTGATCCCGAAATTGAGAGAAACACTGTGCACACGCCGTAGAGCAATTCGAGGCTAGCACCAGTTCACCAACCAAAGTAGTAATTCTAATTCGCACTGCGATTGATAACATGACTGATCAAAGAACATTAAGACAGCTTGTTGCCCCTGATGTTAATTATAATGGGTTATGTATTGAATATGCTGATGTTATTGCTCCCTTTGAATTAAAATCTGGTTTGATACACTTGTTGCCAAGGTTTAGTGGTCTTGTAGGTGAGTCTTGTGACGCCGGCAAGTGTACCGGGTCGTCGGAAGTAATAAAATAAACACGGTAAGTAATTACCGAGGTCGAACTCAGGGATTGGGCTACCAATTCAACTAATCCGCGGGAAATCCGATACGTTGGTCAAGTTACAGAAGGTGGTTGAGGGAGAGAGATTAATATCAAAAATTCAATTAAAGAATCTAATAAACTAATTAACTAAAAATCAGAAATTAAAATGTCCAAGGTCACACATCCACCTACCCAATATGTATTCCCAAGTGATAATGAATTCCTCCCTAAGTTCAATTACAATGTCAACCGGGACCCCCCAAATTCTCCTAAATCCACTTTCGTGCTCATTAGGACGTATTCGACGATTGGATTAATTACTTGCTAGGTCTCATAATCCTAATCTCAAATTTGATTAATTCTTGTTCCCTATAAGGTTGCACTAATCTCCTACTCACTCTCGTGTAATATTCGATTAGTGATCCCAATTCAAGTTCTAAACGCGAATCGCTGACTAAGCCTCATCAACGTTAACAAGTCAATCACGCAACACATATGATCAACACAATCAAATCAGAATTGGAAAACATTTATTGAGAAAAAGGGAGAAAGACATACATCACATCGAATCTACACTGCCATGGGTGGCTTCATTGTTCCCTCAGACGAGGGGATTAGTTCCTCATGCTCATAGACAAGCAATCCGACATAACCACCATGATAAAATAAAAAGAAAAGGGAGACGCAGCTCCGAAGAGAAAACAAGGATTCGTAACTACTGATCTAAACAAGTGGAAAAACTTCTCTCTGAATCCCCAATTCTGATCTGAAACAGCCTTTAAATAAGGATTCTGAATCTTGCTCGCTCGCGGGGCGAGCTTACTCTCGCGACACGAATTTTAGTTTTGGCACGCATTCAAGTTTGGATTTTCGCGAGGCGAGGGTGTGTTCGCGGGGCGAGTCTTCAATTCTAGGCTGTGACCTTCATCACGGCTAGGCCGTGATGGTCTCTGTCCTGCAGGTCTTCAGACTCTCGCGGGGCGAGATAAGTCTCGCGTGGCGAACCAGAGTGATGACTGTTGCTGCTTCAGTTGACGTTCAGGCTCGCGAGGCGAGAATCAACTCGCGAGGCGAGCGTCTCCAGAATTGCTTTTTCCACTGCTTCTTGACTTTCCTTGATTCTCCGAGCTTCACTTATTGACCTGAAACAACAAAAGAAAACAAAAAGCGTAATTCTATTCAAAATAACCTAAAAACTACTAAAAATCCATAGAACGAGTCAAAGTCTACTTAGGAACGAAACAAGGCCAAATTTGGGCGAAAACGAGATTGAACTCGAATAATTTGCACAAAAACCACAGTCCATCTAGTTATAAAACTAGATAAGTCGAAGGCTTATCAAAACACCCCAAACTTAAACCTTGCTTGTCCCCAAGCAAGCTAAAACTCAAAAACGACTCAAGACTTGGTAAGCCCAAAGGAATCAATCGATTTCGCACAAATTTCATGCAATCAAACAGTTTTTCTCCAATGATTTTCCCCCCTTTTTGCATCAATGTAATCCCCACATTCATTTACTTTAAACATTTGAGAACTTCGTCATTCATGCAATCATTAATCTAAGTTGAGGTTCAGAGTCACACACAAAAAGAAGATCACCAATTTCAAACAATTGCCTTCCTCACAAGGGTATGTAAAATTTCACTCATTCGCTCAAATTCGTCTAGGCTTTCAACTTTTTCACTCAATTTCACTTATCAGGAGCACTTCCCATGAATTTGATTTTCATCTCAAAAGTATTTCCCACGTAAACATGTATGCAACATCAGAAGGTCTTTTAAAGGTTGTAATGGGGCCTGGCTGAGGGTAGGATAATCAAGGATACTAGGCTTAAGTCCCTAGGAACTAAGAGAGCATGAGCATTAGACACATTTTCTACTCAAATTCCTTTTTCCATTTTTCTTTTTGCTTCAGGTGACTACATCCTTTTCCTTGCTATTTTTTCTGTTTTTGCCCCTTTTCTTTTGGCAATTTTTTTTTTCAGATCAACCTTTATTTTTCTTTTTCTCACCCCCAATATGACACATCACCTTGTAGCCACCCCAAACTTAGTTCCTCACAACCATTCTCTTGCTACGCTTCCATGCTCTCCTAATCCTAAGATTGTGTTAACATGGTTTTTCAGATTTTAGGCTTCCAATATAGGGTCATCAAGAAACAATAGGTCAATTAGGCTCAATGTGGCTAACTAGGGAACATGCATTAGGGATGGTTCTTTTTAGGCCAAGTAGTTATTCAAAGAAAATTGCCTAAATCACTTGATGCAACACATAATCATGCAAACCATAAAGAGATTCAAGCAAATCCGGGAAAGTGCAACTTTAAAAGTGATTCACACAATCAAAAACAGAGTTTGAGGCTCAAATCCTCACCTGGACATTTTGCAAATTGTTTGACCGAGATACAATTCCTAGTGTGTGCACCCCCTCACCCCAAACTTATCATAAATCAAGTAATCACAATAAAATTCTCAAAGTTCAGTTTTCAATTTTTTAGTGGGGATAAACTTTTCTATTATCAGAACCTAGGGGGAAATCATCAATGGTCAAAATAATTCATGCAATCAATCTATGCTCAATATAATTAAAATCCATCAAGCTTGCCGACACACATTCATACAACAACTCTTGATCTTCTCAAATTATTCAAGAGTGACAAACAAAAACAACACACAAACAAAAAACAAAAGTGAGGAGAGGAGAGGGATACCTAGCTTGTGTTGCCTCCCAAGTAGCGCTCGTTTAACGTCCCGAGCTTGACTTATTAAGAAGCATCCACCTGGATCCCATAGTCTGTGGTACAAGGGCCAAGAGATGCGCATCATATGAGACCTTCCACCCGGATCCCATGGTTTGTGAAGTGGCCCTCGCAGGAGCAAGACGACTCTATTCATGATTCCATCTTGTCTGAGTGTGAAAACTCCATTGACCTCTGTAATTATGAACTCACTTCCTCTCGGGCCAAATGGTGTCTTCACGAGGAAGTGTGCCAGACAAGTGGGAGGGTCTAACTTACCGGTGTCCACACATGCATGCAAGCCAACATATTTATTTAACGCATCAAAATCAGGTTGCTTGGCAAGCATGGTGAAATCCTCTACCACTTTATCTTCATTTTGATCTCTACCCCCTTGCTCCAGTGCCTTGTCACTTGTCAACTCCTCTTCCTTAGGTTGCTCTTCCTCAATATGTGGTTGTTCCGGGGCCATGTCACTTGTCCATTCCTCTTCCTTAAGTTGCTCTTCCTCAACATGTGGTAGTTCTTCCTCAACTTCCTGAGAACTAGTTGCATCCCAGTCAGATTCCCACACCCTATCGCTTCTAGTTGTTATGGCTTCGCATTGGTCCTTAGGGTTGTTCTTGGTATCACCTGGGAAAGTGCCTGTGAGACGCTCAAATTGTTGCTCTACGAACTGACCCAACTTCTCTACTGCCGCATTCGTCTTCTCAAATGATGTGGCCATCTTATCAATTAACGCATTTGTCCTCTCAAGAGCCAACTCCCAAGGTTGTTTTCCACCATCCTGTTGAGGTTGTTGTTGCCAATTCTGTTGAGGTTGTGGTTGCCAAGCTAGACCACCGCCATCATTACTCCAAGCGAAATCCGGATGGTCTCTACTCATATAACCCCAATACTGATTCTGACTCTGATAGTTGTCCTGGGGCACACTGTCATAAAAATTATGGCATGAGTCCACATATTCTTGAGAGGAGTAGAAAGGACAGTTCCAAGTGTCATGGTCTCCATTACAATTGTCACAACCCGGGAGGCATCCCCTCGTGTATCGCATTAACTTTCTTGTTCCCAGACAAAGCCTCAATCTGCAACTTCAACAATCTGTTTTGCTCTAAAATGGCTTCCATTGTTGCAGAATTGAATCCATTTGAGGTTTCCCAACCACGGTTGTAATCATTGTACGACATCTCCTCCAATGATGCCCATCCATCCATTCAAGCCTCTTTCGCTCTCTGCTTCTCTCCTTAAGCGCTTCTCGGTCTTGGTGATCTCCGTATCAAATAGCAAGCCCTCTTGTGGGAGGGTACCTCGCATACAAAAACAAGGCAAGACCAAGTGGAATCAAAGAAGTAGAGAGATAATAGTAAATAAAAATAAAAATAAAAACAAAATAAAAATAACTTAGCCAAATAATCAAACTTCCCTAAAATTAGGAAAATTGGTTGTGCCAATCCCCGGCAACGGCGCCAAAAACTTGTTGTGACGCCGGCAAGTGAACCGGGTCGTCGCAAGTAATAAAATAAACACAGTAAGTAATTACCGAGGTCGAACTCAGGGATTGGGCTACCAATTCAACTAATCCGCGGGAAATCCGATACGTTGGTCAAGTTACAGAAGGTGGTTGAGGGAGAGAGATTAATATCAAAAATTCAATTAACGAATCTAATAAACTAATTAACTAAAAATCAGAAATTAAAATGTCCAAGGTCACACATCCACCTACCCAATATGTATTCCCAAGTGATAATGAATTCCTCCCTAAGTTCAATTACAATGTCAACCGGGACCCCCCAAATTCTCCTAAATCCACTTTCGTGCTCATTAGGACGTATTCGACGATTGGATTAATTACTTGCTAGGTCTCATAATCCTAATCTCAAATTTGATTAATTCTTGTTCCCTATAAGGTTGCACTAATCTCCTACTCACTCTCGTGTAATATTCGATTAGTGATCCCAATTCAAGTTCTAAACGCGAATCGCTGACTAAGCCTCATCAACGTTAACAAGTCAATCACGCAACACATATGATCAACACAATCAAATCAGAATTGGAAAACATTTATTGAGAAAAAGGAGAAAGACATACATCACATCGAATCTACACTTGCCATGGGTGGCTTCATTGTTCCTCGGGGCGAGGGGATTAGTTCCTCATGCTCATAGACAAGCAATCCGACATAACCACCATGATAAAATAAAAAGAAAAGGGAGACGCAGCTCCGAAGAGAAAACAAGGATTCGTTGTAACACCCTACTTTTTATTTTCCGATTTTTTTCATAGAAAATATTTTCGCTGTATTAACCGGTATAAATGAATTTATTTATATTTTTATCCGAGTTCATGGAGATTGATTTTTATGAAATAAAAATCATATTCATACTCTATCTTAGGGTAGAAGCTTACGATAAAAATTTGGGTTGAAAATTCAGACGGAACCCTGTGCAGTTTTCACCGACAGATATAATTTTACTTGAGCGAGAAAACCTAATTTTGACTCGTGAACGAAATGGTTTATATTTAAATCATATTTCCAACGAGTTTGGTTAGTTTGAAAATTTTCAGTCGAAAACGAAATATTACGCTTTTACGCAGCCGTAAAACCCTAATCGGGAAACCGAAGCGGAGTCAAGAAGGGAGTGCGAGAGACTGTCAAGAGATCGGGACAACGAGTCATATATGATGACTCATGGAGGATGAGTCACCAAGCATTTATGAGCATTAAATGCATGTAATCATGACATTTAGGTAAAAAGACCAAAATACCCCCAAGCTTTCGCGGGTATTAACAAGACGCATCTACGCACTCTTAACCACTCATTTTACGTGGTTGAAAACCTCCCACATCTCTCCAATTTCGTGCATCCACCTCCAATAAATCTTACCTATTTCATTTTGCTTTCGTTTCATTATTTTCCTCTCAAAAACCGAAATCGGGTAAACGACGGAGCTGCGTACGGAATTTCCGGGAACCGCTAATGGATAAGATCGATGACTCATTGGTGAGTCACTTTGTGTGGCCCAAAATCAGCCACACCTCCATCAAATGTGAGCCACATATTATTAACCATGGTTAGCCAAAACAACCTTAGTTAAGTTAATTATAACCTTAGTTAAGTTAATTATAACCTTAGTTAAGCTTATATTAATTTAATAATCACAAAACCCATTAAACCAATTCCTTTTAACCAAACAAGGCATAAGATTACTCCTATAAATACCCCAAAACCGTGGCCTCCCTCACCATTTCACTCATCTTCTTCATTCTCTTCATCTTCCCCATCAACTAAGTTACAAAACCCTAAGAACACCGAATTTCCAACAAGCTAAAAATCATCAAAAACGGATAAGTGGATTGGGAGAAAGGCTCAAAATACAGAAACTGCCCAGAATTCCCAGCAACCCACGAAACAACATAAAGAAGGCCCTTTTTACCCCTGTTATGCTCCGAACCAAATGAAACCTTAAACACCAAAGTTGTTCCTTTTCTTCTTATCTTTCTATCAAGCCAAAGTTCGTAATTTTTGTATGAGTATATTGTGAGATACACTCACAATACCATCACACCCTCAAGCTGTCCAGTTTTCAACATAGTGAAGGTTGATCATTTTCTTCATTTCTTCAATCTTCAAGAGGTAAAAGCTCATCTCCTTGATCATATAAGCTTTCATATTCATGTATTTATCATGTTTATGCCTTGAATCATATTTTTCCATTCCTAGATCTAGAACTTCAAATAATTCTAGAAAATTGTAGAAAAATCCTTTTAATGTGAAACCAATTTCTATGATCTTGTGATGTCTTCCACTTTCATTATCCAAGAGCTTGAATCCAACTAAATTTCCTAGCCTATTTTCCTAATATGGGCCGAAACCCTAACCCTAAAGGTTAGAGGATTTTGTTTCAAATTTTAGTCTTGTAATAAGTAATATATGTTAGTTAAGACTCTAGTAACTAGGATCCAAAAGATAGCATTAAGAAGATAATCCTAAACCTATTTTCTAAGTCTTGACCGAACCTAGCCCTAAAGTGTCATAGATGGTTGTTAGTTTATTAATTATAGTTATGTTGTTTGGTTGAAGGTGTTTGTGTTAACTCGTGGCGGGATAACGAGGATCGTCGTGTACGTGTTTCCGGTGAAAACTCAGGTGGGGAAAAGAATCAACCTATCGTCGGAATCGATAAGTAGTAGATTATATGATAATTGTGTAGGGCGACCTAAACCCTACTAGTAGTTGAGTAATTGACAAGACCAAAATCATATTGAAAACCTTTTCTGTAAAACCAATGGTGATTTGGGGATTGTAGGTTTATCGACATTAGGATGATTTTATCATATCTGAGGTTGATTGAATTTATTATTATTATTTCATTGCTTATGTGATATTTTGTGGTATTTGAATTATTTTCTGATATTGTGTTATGCATGATCTGCCTGGTTTTTAATATTGTGCTTAGCTGATTTTTAAGTAAGGATATGTGTTGTTCGGGAGATAATTGTTTGGGTGAGAGAATAAAGGTGATTTAGAGGTGCCTAGCCTAATTAAGTGGTTTTATCTAAGAGGAAAAAAGGTGTTGAGACTTTGATGGAAGGTTGAGGCACTAGGTTGTTATTGATTTAAATTAGGGAGATTCATTTATCGAGGTATTGTTAGTCACAGCCGTGTGAGTGGAACACACGAGGTCAGGATATCCTATTTTGGGGATATCGGATATTACGGGTGAGTGCCCTACGGATGGGGATGCCGAGGTAGACTACCGTAATACTCTTTAGTTCTTGACGAGTTCGCATGTTCTTGGCACTGGACCGTTATGGAATGATATTCCTTGACGAGTTCGTATGTTCTTGGCACTGGACCGTTTTGGATTGATATTCCTTGACGAGTTCGTATGTTCTTGGCACTGGACCGTTATGGAAGGATGTTCCTTGACGAGTTCGTATGTTCTTGGCACTGGACCGTTATGGAATGATATTCCTTGACGAGTTCGTATGATCTTGGCACTGGACCATTTTAGACTAATAAGTGTTTAGTCTTTGATGCGTTCGAAAGTTATTGGTACTGGACCGTTCTGGACTACTTGACTAATGTGACAGGAGTGAAGATGGCCACATCAGTATAAAGTTTTAGTTGCATGGGCTGAGGGTAGAGGATGATATAGTGGATTGAGGATGATTGTTGATTTTGAGTGATGTGTGTCTGTGACAATTACTGTATAATTTACTATTACTCTTTTCCGCTTTTTGATGATAGAACTGTTTCTTATTCCCTATATCTTTCTGTGTGTTGTGTTTTATTTCTGATGTGATCGTACAAGAAGACCCGATGGAGGAACCAATTGCTGAGGGGTTAGATGGAACTCCTTACGAACCAGATGCTGGAGGTCGAGCTATGATTCAAGGCGATTAGAGTATAGACAGTATGGCCAGTGTGTCTAAAGAGTATTTATATTTCCGCTGAGTATGTCTGTAGTGAAGTTTATGCCTGTGAGGGATCCTACTGAGAGGGTACCCTTAACAGTGCTTTTGGAATATAATAAATAACAGGTGTGTATTTATGTAATATAGTTTTGGTATGTTTTATATATGCATAAGTTATATAATTATTAATTAAGTTTTAATTTTTACGTATTTTCAATGATAAGCGAGCGATTAAGTAAATAAATATTAAGGTTTTAATGTAATAATACGATGGGGCACAACGGGGTGTCTCATTCGTAACTACTGATCTAAACAAGTGGAAAAACTTCTCTCTGAATCCCCAATTCTGATCTGAAACAGCCTTTAAATAAGGATTCTGAATCTTGCTCGCTCGCGGGGCGAGCTTACTCTCGCGACACGAATTTTAGTTTTGGCGCGCATTCAAGTTTGGATTTTCACGAGGCGAGGGTGTGTTCGCGGGGCGAGTCTTCAATTCTAGGTTGTGACCTTCATCACGGCTAGGCCGTGATGGTCTCTGTCTTGCAGGTCTTCAGACTCTCGCGGGGCGAGATAAGTCTCGCATGGCGAACCAGAGTGATGACCGCTGTTCTTCGCTTGATTGACGTTCAGGCTCGCGAGGCGAGAATCAACTCGCGAGGCGAGCGTCTCCAGAATTGCTTTTTCCACTGCTTCTTGACTTTCCTTGACTCTCCGAGCTTCACTTATTGACCTGAAACAACAAAAGAAAACAAAAAACTTAATTCTATTCAAAATAACCTAAAAACTACTAAAAATCCCTAGAACGAGTCAAAGTCTACTTAGGAACGAAACAAGGCCAAATTTGGGCGAAAACGAGATTGAACTCGAATAATTTGCACAAAAACCACAGTCCATCTAGTTATAAAACTAGATAAGCCGAAGGCTTATCAGTGAGGATCCACATAAACATCTAAAGGAATTCCAGGTTGTCTGCTCTACACCCTTGAGACCGGAAGGAATAATAGAAGATCATATCAAGCTGAGAGCCTTCCCATTCTCACTTCAAGGTGCTGCGAAGGATTGGTTGTATTACCTTGAACCGAATTCTGTTACAACCTGGAATGATCTGAAAAATGTCTTCCTAGAGAGGTACTTCCCTGCCTCCAGAGCTGCATCAATCAGGAAGGAAATATGTGTCATTAGACAAGGAAATGAATCATTGGCCGAGTACTTGGAGAGATTCAAGAAGTTGGTATCCAGTTGTCCTCAGCGCCAGATTTCTGAGCAGCTACTTATTCAGTACTTTTATGAGGGAATGCTGCCAATGGACAGAAATATTTTAGATGCTGCTAGTGGGGGAGCACTTGTTGATAAGACCCCAGCTGCTGCCAAGCAATTGATTGAGAACATGTCACTCAACTCTCAACAGTTCACAACTAGAATCAATTCTGCCGAGACAAGGGGAGTGAATGAGGTCCATGTTTCTTCTTCCAACAAGGCCCTTGAGACCAGACTTGATGAGCTCACTTCTTTGGTGAAGCTGTTGGCAATGGATAAGGTTCAACCAGCAAGGTTGTGTGGCATTTGTACCTTTCCTGAGCACCTGACCGATGCATGCCCCATTCTGAAAGATGAGTCAGTCACTGATTTACCTCAAGCTTATGCAGCCAATCTTTACAATCAAGGCAACAATCAGAACCGGTACAGCATTCCTGACCTTTCCACAAATAAGTACCATCCTAACTGGAGGAATCATCCAAACCTTCGGTATAGGAACTCATCTGCACAACAGCAACAACCAATGTTACCGCTGGCACCACTGCAGAATTCTCCCCAAGTGACCACCTCTGCACCTTCTGGACCTTCACTAGAGGACCTGGTCAAGCAAATGACTACCTTGCAGACACAGATTGGACAGTTTCAGCGGCAAACGGATGCTAGTATTCATACCTTGCAGACACAGTTGGACAGCTTGCCACTTCGATGAATGCCATGCAGCAAGCTCAAGGATCGAAACAACTACCTGCACAAACAGTGGTGAATCCTAATGCTCCAAATCCTAATGTGAGTGCGAGTAAACTCGGAACCCAATTGAGCCTTGATGTTGGCCTAATTTGACAATTCTTGTGACACCTGAAATTGTAGGTCTCTTCCTTCTCATTCTAGGGACAGCAAGATCACCAAAATCCAATATCTGTAGCTCTAGTTATGCTCTGTGCAAGGCAACAAGGTCAGGAAGAGTGAAAAATCCGAAAATTAACAATGTTTAGCAATTAAGCCCAATAATGTAAAAGCAAAAACAATGATTGTAAAAGTTGTCTAATTTCCGTCTATGTGGCTTGTGTGACTGTAAACTGCTATTTATGCTTATTAATCATGACCTAATCCTTGACCAAAGTAAGGGCCTATGAATAAGCTTTCCAACAAGGAATCATATGCCTTAATTGGGCTTAAGATGAGTAAGTTAGACCAATTTAAGTGAAGTAACATCCTGGACTGCGACTAATCCGCGTCAGAGAACTTGGGACCCAATATAGCCTTGATATTGGCCTTATTTGACAATTCTTGTGAAACCTGAAATTGTAGGACTCTTCCTTATCTTTCTAGGGACAACAAGATCACCCAAATCCTATATCGGTATCTCTAGTTATGCTCTGCGCAAGGCAACAAGGTGAGGATGAGTGAAAAATCCAAAAATTAACAATGTTTAGCAATTAAGCCCAATTAAGCCCAATAATGTAAAACCAAAAACAATGATTGTAAAAGTTGTCTGATTTCTGTCTCACTCTGGCTTGTGAGGCTATAAACTGCTATTTATGCTTATTATTCCTGCCCTATCCCTATACCAAATTAAGGAACTCTGAATAAGTTTTCCAACAAGGTATCATATGCCTTAATTGGGCTTAAGATGAGTAAGTAAGGCCCATTTAAGGGAAGGAACATCATGGACTGTGCATTGATCCGCGCTAGAGAACTCGGGACCCAATTTAGCCTTGATTTTGGCATAATTTGACAATTCTTGTGAAACCTGAAATTTTAGATCTCTTCCTTATCTTTCTAGGGACAGCAAGATCACCAAAATCCGATATCTGTCGCTCTAGTTATGCTATGCGTAAGGCAACAAGGTCAGGATGAGTGAAAAAACCAAAAATTAACAATGGTTTGCAATTAAGCCCAATAATGTAAAAGCAAAAATAATGATTGTAAAAGTTGTCTAATTTCTGTCTCTCTCTGGCTTGTGCGACTATAAACTTATATTTATGCTTATTAATCCTCACCTAACCCTAGACCAAATTAAGGGCCTCTGAATAAGCTTTGCAACAAGGTATCATAGGCCTTAATTGGGCTTAAGATTAGTAAGTTAGGCCCATTTAAGTGAAGGAACATCATGGACTGCGCACTGATCCGTGCCAGAGAACTCCGGACCTAATATAGCCTTGATATTGGCCTTATTTGACAATTCTTGTGGAACCTAAAATTGTAGGACTCTTCCTTATCTTTCTAGTGACGGCAAGATCACCAAAATCCTATGTCGGTAGCTCTAGTTATGCTCTGCGCAAGGCAAGAAGGTCAGGATGAGTGAAAAATCCAAAAATTAACAATGTTTAGCAATTAAGCTCAATAATGTAAAACCAAAAACAATGATTGTAAAAGTTGTCTAATTTGTCTCACTCGGGATTGTACGGCTGTAAACATCTATTTATGCTTATTAATCATAACCTAACCCTAGACCAAATTAAGGGCCTCTGAATAAGCTTTCCAACAAGGTATCATATGCCTTACTTGAGCTTAAGAGGAGTAAGTTAGACCCAATTTAGCCTTGATTTTGGCCTAATTTAACAATTCTTGTGAAACATGAAATTGTGGGTTTCTTCCTAATCTTTCTAGGGACAGCAAGATCACCAAAATCCGATATCTGTAACTCTAGTTATGCTCTGCACAAGGCAGCAAGGTAAGGATGAGTGAAAAATCTGAAAATTAACAATGTTTAGCAATTAAGTCCAATAATATAAAACCAAAAACAATGATTGTAAAAGTTGTCTAATTTCCGTCTCTCTCTGACTTGTGCGGCTGTAAACTCCTATTTATGCTTATTAATCCTTACCTAACCCTATACCAAATTAAGGGCCTCTGAATAAGCTTTTTAACAAGGTAACATATGCCTTAATTGGGCTTAAGATGAGTAAGTTAGGCATATTTAAGTGAAGGAACTTCATAGAGTGTGCATTGATCCGCGCCAAAGATCTCGGGACCCAATTTAGCCTTGATTTTGTCCTAATTTGATTATTCTTGTGAAACCTAAAATTGTAGGTCTCTTCCTTATCTTTCTAGGGACAGCAAGATCACCAAAATCCTATATCGGTAGCTCTAGTTATGCTCTGTGCAAGGCAACAAGGTCAGGATGAGCGAAAAATCTGAAAATTAACAATGTTTAGCAATTAAACCCAATTAAGTCCAATAATGTAAAACCAAAAACAATGATTATAAAAGTTGTCTAATTTCTGTCTTACTCTGGATTGTGTGACTGTAAACTGCGATTTATGCTTATTATTCCTGACCTAACCCTAGACCAAATTAAGGGCCTCTGAATAAGCTTTCCAACAAGGTATCATATGCCTTACTTGAGCTTAAGATGAGTAAGTTAGGCCCATTTAAGTGAAGGAACATCATGGACTGCGCACAAATCCGTGCCAGAGAACTCGGGACCTAATTTAGCCTTGATTTTGGCCTAATTTGACAATTCTTGTGAAACATGAAATTGTGGGTTTGTTCCTAATCTTTCTAGGGACAGCAAGATCACCAAAATCCGATATTTGTAACTCTTGTTATGCTCTACACAAGGGAACAAGGTAAGGATGAGTGAAAAATTACGAAAATTAACAATGTTTAGCAATTAAGCTCACTTAAGCCCAATAATATAAAAGCGAAAACAATAATTGTAAAAAGTTGTCTAATTGTCATCTCTCTATGGCTTGTGCGGCTGTAAACTCCTATTTATGCTTATTAATCATGACCTAACCCTATAGCAAATTAAGGGCCTCTGAATAAATTTTCCAACAAGGTATCATATGCCTTAATTGGACTTAAGATGAGTAAGTTAGGCCCATTTAAGTGAAGTAACATCATGGACTGTGCACTGATCCACGCCAGAGAACTCGGGAGCCAATTTAGCCTTGATTTTGGCCTAATTTGACAATTCTTGTGAAACTTGAAATTGTAGGTCTCTTCCTTATCTCTCTTGGGACAGCAAGATCACCAAAATCCGATATCTGCAGCTCTAGTTATGCTCCGCGCAAGGCAACAAGGTAAGGATGAGTGAAAAACCCAAAAAATAACAATGTTTAGCAATTAAGCCCAATAATGTAAAAGCAAAAACAATGATTGTAAAAGTTGTTAAATTTCCGTCTCTCTCTGGCTTTTGCGGCTGTAAACTGCTATTTGTGCTTATTAATCCTGACCTAACCCTAGACCAAGTTAAGGGCCTCGGAATAAGCTTTCCAACAAGGTATCATATGCCTTAATTGGGCTTAGGATGATATGTTAGAACCATTTATGTTTAGGAACATCATGGACTACGCAATGATCCTTGCCAGAGAACTCGGGACCCAATTTATCCTTGATTTTCGCCTAATTTGACAATTCATGTGAAACATGAAATTGTAGGTCTCTTCCTTATCTTTCTAGTGACAACAAGATCACCAAAATCCGACATCTGTAACTCTAGTTATGCTCTGTGCAAGGCAACAAGGTCAGGATGAGTGAAAAATCCGAAAATTAACAAAGTTGAGCAATTAAGCTCAATTAAGACCAATAATGTAAAAGCAAAAACAATGATTGTAAAAGTTGTCTAATTTCCGTCTCTCTCTGGCTTGTGCGGCTGTAAACTGTTATTTATTCTTATTAATCCTGACCTAACCCTAGACCAAATTAAGAGCCTCTAATAAGCTTTCCAACAAGATATCATATGCCTTAATTGGGATTAAGATGAGTAAGTTAAGCCATTTAAGTGAAGGAACATCATGGACTGCACACTAATACACACGAGAAAACTCGGGACCCAATTGAGCCTTGATGTTGGCCAAATTTAACAATTCTTGTGAAACCTGAAATTGTAGGTCTCTTCCTTATCTTTCTAGTGACAGCTATATCACCAAAATCCAATATCTGTAGCTCCAGTTATGCTCTGCGCAAGGCAACAAGGTCAGGATGAGTGAAAAATCCAAAAATTAACAATGTTAAGCAATTAAGCCCAATTAAGCCCAATAATGTAAAAGCAAAACAGTGATTGTAAAAGTTGTCTGATTTGTCTCACTCGAGATTGTGCGGCTGTAAATATCTATTTATGCTTATTGATCATAACCTAACCCTAGACCAAATTAAGGGCCTCTGAATAAGATTTCCAACAAGGTATCCTATGCCTTACTTGAGCTTAAGAGGAGTAAGTTAGACCCATTTAAGTGAAGGAACATCATGGACTGCGCACAAATCCGTGCCAGAGAACTCGGGACCCAATTTAGCCTTGATTTTGGCCTAATTTGACAATTCTTGTGCCACATGAAATTGTGGGTTTCTTCCTAATCTTTCTAGGGACAGCAAGATCACCAAAATCCGATATCTGTAACTCTAGTTATGCTCTGCACAAGGCAACAAGGTAAGGATGAGTGAAAAATCCGGAAATTAACAATGTTTAGCAATTAAGCCCAATAATATAAAACCAAAAACAATGATTGTAAAAGTTGTCTAATTTCCGTCTCTCTCTGACTTGTGCGGCTGTAAACTCCTATTTATGCTTATTAATCCTTACCTAACCCTATACCAAATTAAAGGCCTCTTTATAAGCTTTTTAACAAGGTAACATATGCCTTAATTGGGCTTAAGATGAGTAAATTAGGCCTATTTAAGTGAAGGAACTTCATAGAGTGTGCATTTATCCGCGCCAAAGATCTCGGGACACAATTTAGCCTTGATTTTGTCCTAATTTGATTATTCTTGTGAAACCTGAAATTGTAGGTCTCTTCCTTATCTTTCTAGGGACAGCAAGATCACCAAAATCCTATATCGGTAGCTCTAGTTATGCTCTGTGCAAGGCAACAAGGTCAGGATGAGCGAAAAATCCGAAAATTAACAATGATTAGCAATTAAACCCAATTAAGTCCAATAATGTAAAACCAAAAACAATGATTATAAAAGTTGTCTAATTTCTGTCTCACTCTGGATAGTGTGACTGTAAACTGCGATTTATGCTTATTATTCCTGACCTAACCCTAGACCAAATTAAAGGCCTCTGAATAAGCTTTCCAACAAGGTATCATATGCCTTACTTGAGCTTAAGATGAGTAAGTTAGGCCCATTTAAGTGAAGGAACATCATGGACTGCGCACAAATCCGTGCCAAAGAACTCGGGACCCAATTTAGCCTTGATTTTGGTCTAATTTGACAATTCTTGTTAAACATGAAATTGTGGGTTTGTTCCTAATCTTTCTAGGGACAGCAAGATCACCAAAATCCGATATTTGTAACTCTTGTTATGCTCTGCACAAGGCAACAAGGTAAGGATGAGTGAAAAATTATGAAAATTAACAATGTTTAGCAATTAAGCTCACTTAAGCCCAATAATATAAAAGCAAAAACAATAATTGTAAAAAGTTGTCTAATTGTCATCTCTCTATGACTTGTGCGGCTGTAAACTCCTATTTATGCTTATTAATCATGACCTAACCCTATAGCAAATTAAGGGCCTCTGAATAAGTTTTCCAACAAGGTATCATATGCCTTAATTGGACTTAAGATGAGTCAGTTAGGCCCATTTAAGTGAAGTAACATCATGGACTGTGCACTGATCCACGCCAGAGAACTCGGGAGCCAATTTAGCCTAGATTTTGGCCTAATTTGACAATTCTTGTGAAACCTGAAATTGTAGGTCTCTTCCTTATCTCTCTTGGGACAGTAAGATCACCAAAATCCGATATCTGCAGCTCTAGTTATGCTCCGCGCAAGGCAACAAGGTAAGGATGAGTGAAAAACCCAAAAAATAACAATGTTTAGCAATTAAGCCCAATAATGTAAAAGCAAAAACAATGATTGTAAAAGTTGTTAAATTTCCGTCTCTCTCTGGCTTTTGCGGCTGTAAACTGCTATTTGTGCTTATTAATCCTGACCTAACCCTAGACCAAGTTAAGGGCCTCGGAATAAGCTTTCCAACAAGGTATCATATGCCTTAATTGGGCTTAGGATGATATGTTAGAACCATTTATGTTTAGGAACATCATGGACTACGCAATGATCCTTGCCAGAGAACTCGGGACCCAATTTATCCTTGATTTTCGCCTAATTTGACAATTCATGTGAAACATGAAATTGTAGGTCTCTTCCTTATCTTTCTAGTGACAACAAGATCACCAAAATCCGACATCTGTAACTCTAGTTATGCTCTGTGCAAGGCAACAAGGTCAGGATGAGTGAAAAATCCGAAAATTAACAAAGTTGAGCAATTAAGCTCAATTAAGACCAATAATGTAAAAGCAAAAACAATGATTGTAAAAGTTGTCTAATTTCCGTCTCTCTCTGGCTTGTGCGGCTGTAAACTGTTATTTATTCTTATTAATCCTGACCTAACCCTAGACCAAATTAAGAGCCTCTAATAAGCTTTCCAACAAGATATCATATGCCTTAATTGGGATTAAGATGAGTAAGTTAAGCCATTTAAGTGAAGGAATATCATGGACTGCACACTAATACACACGAGAAAACTCGGGACCCAATTGAGCCTTGATGTTGGCCAAATTTGACAATTCTTGTGAAACCTGAAATTGTAGGTCTCTTCCTTATCTTTCTAGTGACAGCTATATCACCAAAATCCAATATCTGTAGCTCCAGTTATGCTCTGCGCAAGGCAACAAGGTCAGGATGAGTGAAAAATCCAAAAATTAACAATGTTAAGCAATTAAGCCCAATTAAGCCCAATAATGTAAAAGCAAAACAGTGATTGTAAAAGTTGTCTGATTTGTCTCACTCGAGATTGTGCGGCTGTAAATATCTATTTATGCTTATTGATCATAACCTAACCCTAGACCAAATTAAGGGCCTCTGAATAAGCTTTCCAACAAGGTATCCTATGCCTTACTTGAGCTTAAGAGGAGTAAGTTAGACCCATTTAAGTGAAGGAACATCATGGACTGCGCACAAATCCGTGCCAGAGAACTCGGGACCCAATTTAGCCTTGATTTTGGCCTAATTTGACAATTCTTGTGCCACATGAAATTGTGGGTTTCTTCCTAATCTTTCTAGGGACAGCAAGATCACCAAAATCCGATATCTGTAACTCTAGTTATGCTCTGCACAAGGCAACAAGGTAAGGATGAGTGAAAAATCCGGAAATTAACAATGTTTAGCAATTAAGCCCAATAATATAAAACCAAAAACAATGATTGTAAAAGTTGTCTAATTTCCGTCTCTCTCTGACTTGTGCGGCTGTAAACTCCTATTTATGCTTATTAATCCTTACCTAACCCTATACCAAATTAAGGGCCTCTTTATAAGCTTTTTAACAAGGTAACATATGCCTTTATTGGGCTTAAGATGAGTAAATTAGGCCTATTTAAGTGAAGGAACTTCATAGAGTGTGCATTTATCCGCGCCAAAGATCTCGGGACACAATTTAGCCTTGATTTTGTCCTAATTTGATTATTCTTGTGAAACCTGAAATTGTAGGTCTCTTCCTTATCTTTCTAGGGACAGCAAGATCACCAAAATCCTATATCGGTAGCTCTAGTTATGCTCTGTGCAAGGCAACAAGGTCAGGATGAGCGAAAAATCCGAAAATTAACAATGATTAGCAATTAAACCCAATTAAGTCCAATAATGTAAAACCAAAAACAATGATTATAAAAGTTGTCTAATTTCTGTCTCACTCTGGATAGTGTGACTGTAAACTGCGATTTATGCTTATTATTCCTGACCTAACCCTAGACCAAATTAAAGGCCTCTGAATAAGCTTTCCAACAAGGTATCATATGCCTTACTTGAGCTTAAGATGAGTAAGTTAGGCGCATTTAAGTGAAGGAACATCATGGACTGCGCACAAATCCGTGCCAAAGAACTCGGGACCCAATTTAGCCTTGATTTTGGCCTAATTTGACAATTCTTGTGAAACATGAAATTGTGGGTTTGTTCCTAATCTTTCTAGGGACAGCAAGATCACCAAAATCCGATATTTGTTACTCTTGTTATGCTCTGCACAAGGCAACAAGGTAAGGATGAGTGAAAAATTACGAAAATTAACAATGTTTAGCAATTAAGCTCACTTAAGCCCAATAATATAAAAGCAAAAACAATAATTGTAAAAAGTTGTCTAATTGTCGTCTCTCTATGACTTGTGCGGCTGTAAACTCCTATTTATGCTTATTAATCATGACCTAACCCTATAGCAAATTAAGGGCCTCTGAATAAGTTTTCCAACAAGGTATCATATGCCTTAATTGGACTTAAGATGAGTCAGTTAGGCCCATTTAAGTGAAGTAACATCATGGACTGTGCATTGATCCACGCCAGAGAACTCGGGAGCCAATTTAGCCTAGATTTTGGCCTAATTTGACAATTCTTGTGAAACCTGAAATTGTAGGTCTCTTCCTTATCTCTCTTGGGACAGTAAGATCACCAAAATCCGATATCTGCAGCTCTAGTTATGCTCCGCGCAAGGCAACAAGGTAAGGATGAGTGAAAAACCCAAAAAATAACAATGTTTAGCAATTAAGCCCAATAATGTAAAAGCAAAAACAATGATTGTAAAAGTTGTTAAATTTCCGTCTCTCTCTGGCTTTTGCGGCTGTAAACTGCTATTTGTGCTTATTAATCCTGACCTAACCCTAGACCAAGTTAAGGGCCTCGGAATAAGCTTTCCAACAAGGTATCATATGCCTTAATTGGGCTTAGGATGATATGTTAGAACCATTTATGTTTAGGAACATCATGGACTACGCAATGATCCTTGCCAGAGAACTCGGGACCCAATTTATCCTTGATTTTCGCCTAATTTGACAATTCATGTGAAACATGAAATTGTAGGTCTCTTCCTTATCTTTCTAGTGACAACAAGATCACCAAAATCCGACATCTGTAACTCTAGTTATGCTCTGTGCAAGGCAACAAGGTCAGGATGAGTGAAAAATCCGAAAATTAACAAAGTTGAGCAATTAAGCTCAATTAAGACCAATAATGTAAAAGCAAAAACAATGATTGTAAAAGTTGTCTAATTTCCGTCTCTCTCTGGCTTGTGCGGCTGTAAACTGTTATTTATTCTTATTAATCCTGACCTAACCCTAGACCAAATTAAGAGCCTCTAATAAGCTTTCCAACAAGATATCATATGCCTTAATTGGGATTAAGATGAGTAAGTTAAGCCATTTAAGTGAAGGAACATCATGGACTGCACACTAATACACACGAGAAAACTCGGGACCCAATTGAGCCTTGATGTTGGCCAAATTTGACAATTCTTGTGAAACCTGAAATTGTAGGTCTCTTCCTTATCTTTCTAGTGACAGCTATATCACCAAAATCCAATATCTGTAGCTCCAGTTATGCTCTGCGCAAGGCAACAAGGTCAGGATGAGTGAAAAATCCAAAAATTAACAATGTTAAGCAATTAAGCCCAATTAAGCCCAATAATGTAAAAGCAAAACAGTGATTGTAAAAGTTGTCTGATTTGTCTCACTCGAGATTGTGCGGCTGTAAATATCTATTTATGCTTATTGATCATAACCTAACCCTAGACCAAATTAAGGGCCTCTGAATAAGCTTTCCAACAAGGTATCCTATGCCTTACTTGAGCTTAAGAGGAGTAAGTTAGACCCATTTAAGTGAAGGAACATCATGGACTGCGCACAAATCCGTGCCAGAGAACTCGGGACCCAATTTAGCCTTGATTTTGGCCTAATTTGACAATTCTTGTGAAACATGAAATTGTGGGTTTCTTCCCAATCTTTCTAGGGACAGCATAATCACCAAAATCCGATATCTGTAACTCTAGTTATGCTCTGCACATGGCAACAAGGTAAGGATGAGTGAAAAATCCTAAAATTAACAATGTTTAGCAATTAAGCCCAATAATATAAAACCAAAAACAATGATTGTAAAAGTTGTCTAATTTCCGTTTCTCTCTGATTTGTGCGGCTATAAACTCCTATTTATGCTTATTAGTCCTTACCTAACCCTTTACCAAATTAAGGACCTCTGAATAAGCTTTTTAACAAGGTAACATATGCCTTAATTGGGCTTAAGATGAGTAAGTTAGGCCTATTTAAGTGAAGGAACTTCATAGAGTGTGCATTGATCCGCGCCAAAGATCTCGGGACCCAATTTAGCCTTGATTTTGTCCTAATTTGATTATTCTTGTGAAACCTGAAATTGTAGGTCTTTTCCTTATCTTTCTAGGGACAGCAAGATCACCAAAATCCTATATCGGTAGCTCTAGTTATGCTCTGTGCAAGGCAATAAGGTCAGGATGAGCGAAAAATCCGAAAATTAACAATGTTTAGCAATTAAACCCAATTAAGTCCAATAATGTAAAACCAAAAACAATGATTATAAAAGTTGTCTAATTTCTGTCTCACTCTGGATAGTGTGACTGTAAACTGCGATTTATGCTTATTATTCCTGACCTAACCCTAGACCAAATTAAGGGCCTCTGAATAAGCTTTCCAACAAGGTATCATATGCCTTACTTGAGCTTAAGATGAGTAAGTTATGCCCATTTAGGTGAAGGAACATCATGGACTGCGCACAAATCCGTGCCAGAGAACTCGGGACCCAATTTAGCCATGATTTTGGCCGAGTTTGACAATTCTTGTGAAACATGAAATTGTGGGTTTGTTCCTAATCTTTCTTGGGACAACAAGATCACCAAAATCCGATATCTGTAACTCTTGTTTTGCTCTGCACAAGGCAACAAGGTAAGGATGAGTGAAAAATTACGAAAATTAACAATGTTTAGCAATTAAGCTCACTTAAGCCCAATAATATAAAAGCAAAAACAATAATTGTAAAAAGTTGTCTAATTGTCGTCTCTCTATGGCTTGTGCGGCTGTAAACTCCTATTTATGCTTATTAATCATGACCTAACCCTATAGCAAATTAAGGGCCTCCGAATAAGCTTTCAAAGAAGGTATCATATGCCTTAATTGGGCTTAAGACGAGTAAGTTAGGCCCATTTTAGTGAAGGAACATCGTGGATTGCGCACTGATCCACGCCAGAGAACTCGGGACCCAATTTAGCATTGATTTTTGCCTAATTTGTCAATTATCGTGATACCTGAAATAGCAGGTCTCTTCCTTATCTTTCTAGGGACAGCAAGATCACCAAAATCCGATATCTGTAGCTCTAGTTATGCTCTGCGCAAGGCAACAAGGTCAGGATGACTGAAAAATCCAAAAATTAACAATGTTTAGCAATTAAGCCCAATAATGTAAAAGCAAAAGCAATGATTGTAAAAGTTGTCTAATTTTTGTCTCTCTCTGGCTTGTGCGGCTGTAAAATGCTATTTATGCTTATTAATCCTGACCTAACCCTAGACCTAATTAAGGGCCTATGAATAAGCTTTTCAACAAGGTATAATATGCCTTAATTGGGCTAAAGATGAGTAAGTTAGGCCCATTTAAGTGAATGAACATCATGGACTGCGTACTGATCCACGACAGAGAACTCGGGACACAATTTAGCCTTGATTGTGGCCTAATTTGACAATTCATGTGACACTTGAAATTGTAGGTATCTTGCTTATCTTTCTAGGGACAACAAGATCACCAAAATCCGATATCTGTAGCTCTATTTATGCTCTGCGCAAGGCAATAAGGTCAGGATGAGTGAAAAATCCGAAAATTAACAATGTTTAGCAATTAAGCCCAATAATGTAAAAGCAAAAACAATGATTGTAAAAGTTGTCTAATTTCTGTCTCTCTCTGGCTTGTGCGGCTTTAAACTGCTATTTATGCTTACTAATCCTGACCTCAACCTAGACCAAATTAAATGCCTCTGAATAAGCTTTCCAAAAGGTATCATAAGCCAAAATTGGGCTTAAGATTAGTAAGTTAGGCGAATTTAAGTGAAGGAACATCATGGACTGCGCACTGATCCACGCCAGAGAACTCAGGACCCAATTTAGCCTTGATTTTGGCCTAATTTGACAATTCTAGGGAAACCTGAAATTGTAGGACTTTTCCTTATCTTTCTAGGGACAACAAGATCACCGAAATCCGATATATGTAGCTCTAGTTATGCTCTGCACAAGGCAACAAGGTCAGGATGAGTGAAAAATTCGAAAATTAACAATGTTTAGCAATTAAGCCCAATTAAGCCCAATAATGTAAAAGCAAAAACATTGATTGCAAAATTTGTCTAATTTTCGCCTCTCTCTGGCTTGTGCGGCTTTAAACTGCGATTTATTCTTATTTAATCCTGACCTAACGCTAGACCAAATTAAGAGCCTCTGAATAAGCTTTCCAACAAGATATCATATGCCTTAATTGGGATTAAGATGAGTAAGTTAAGCCATCTAAGTGAAGGAACATCATGGACTGCACACTAATCCACACGAGAAAACTCGGGACCCAATTGAGCCTTGATGTTGGCCTAATTTGACAATTCTTGTGATACCTAAAATTGTAGGTCTCTTCCTTATCTTTCTAGTGACAGCAATATCACCAAAATCCAATATCTGTAGCTCTAGTTATGCTCTGCGCAAGGCAACAAGGTCAGGATTAGTGAAAAATCCAAAAATTAACAATGTTAAGAAATTAAGCCTAATTAAGCCGAATAATGTAAAAGCAAAACAATGATTGTAAAATTGTCTAATTTTCGTCTCTCTCTGGCTTGTGTGGCTATAAACTGCTATTTATGCTTAATAATCTTGACCTAACCCTAGACCAAATTAAAGGCCTCTGAATAAGCTTTCAAACAAGGTATCATATGCCTTAATTGGGCTTAAGATGAGTAAGTTAGGCCAATTTAAGTGAAGGAACATCATGGACTGCGCTCTGATCCACACCAGAGAACTGAGGACCCAATTTAGCCTTGATTTTGGCCTAATTTGACAATTCTTGTGACACCCGAAATTGTAGGACTTTTCCTTAACTTTCTAGGGACAGTAAGATCACCGAAATACGATATCTGTAGCTCTAGTTATGCTCTGCACAAGGCAACAAGGTTAGGATGAGTGAAAAATCCGAAAATTAACAATGTTTAGCAATTAATCCCAATTAAGCCCAATAATGTAAAAGGAAAACAATGATTGCAAAAGTTGTCTAATTTTCGTCTCACTCTGGCTTGTGTGGCTATAAAATGCTATTTATGCTTAATAATCTTGACCTAACCCTAGACCAAATTAAGGGTCTCAGAATAAGCTTTCAAAGAAGGTATCATATGCCTTAATTGGGCTGAAGACGAGTAAGTTAGGCCCATTTTAGTGAAGGAACATCGTGGATTGCGCACTGATCCACGCCAGAGAACTCGGGACCCAATTTAGCATTGATTTTTGCCTAATTTGACAATTATCGTGAACCTGAAATAGTAGGTCTCTTCCTTATCTTTCTAGGGACAGCAAGATCACCAAAATCCGATATCTGTAGCTCTAGTTATGCTCTGCGCAAGGCAACAAGGTCAGGATGACTGAAAAATCCAAAAATTAACAATGTTTAGCAATTAAGCCCAATAATGTAAAAGCAAAAGCAATGATTGTAAAAGTTGTCTAATTTTTGTCTCTCTCTGGCTTGTGCGGCTGTAAAATGCAATTTATGCTTATTAATCCTGACCTAACCCTAGACCTAATTAAGGGCCTATGACTAAGCTTTTCAACAAGGTATAATATGCCTTAATTGGGCTAAAGAAGAGTAAGTTAGGCCCATTTAAGTGAATGAACATCATGGACTGCGCACTGATCCACGACAGAGAACTCGGGACACAATTTAGCCTTGATTGTGGCCTAATTTGACAATTCATGTGACACTTGAAATTGTAGGTATCTTGCTTATCTTTCTAGGGACAACAAGATCACCAAAATCCGATATCTGTAGCTCTATATATGCTCTGCGCAAGGCAATAAGGTCAGGATGAGTGAAAAATCCGAAAATTAACAATGTTTAGCAATTAAGCCCAATTAAGCCCAATAATGTAAAAGCAAAAACAATGATTGTAAAAGTTGTCTAATTTCTGTCTCTCTCTGGCTTGTGCGGCTTTAAACTGCTATTTATGCTTACTAATCCTGACCTCAACCTAGACCAAATTAAATGCCTCTGAATAAGCTTTCCAAAAGGTATCATAAGCCTAAATTGGGCTTAAGATTAGTAAGTTAGGCCAATTTAAGTGAAGGAACATCATGGACCGCGCACTGATCCACGCCAGAGAACTCAGGACCCAATTTAGCCTTGATTTTGGCCTAATTTGACAATTCTAGGGAAACCTGAAATTGTAGGACTTTTCCTTATCTTTCTAGGGACAACAAGATCACCGAAATCCGATATATGTAGCTCTAGTTATGCTCTGCACAAGGCAACAAGGTCAGGATGAGTGAAAAATCCGAAAATTAACAATGTATAGCAATTAAGCCCAATTAAGCCCAATAAAGTAAAATTAAAACAATGATTGCAAAAGTTGTCTAATTTTCGTCTCTCTGGCTTGTGTGGATATGAACTGCTATTTAGGCTTAATAATCTTGAGCTAACCCTAAACCAAATTAAGGGCCTCGGAATAAGCTTTCAAACAAGGTATCGTATGCCTTAATTGGGCTTAAGGTGAGTAAGTTAGGCCAATTTAAGTGAAGGAACATCATAGACTGCGCACTGATCCACGCCAGAGAACTCAGGACCCAATTTAGCCTTGATTTTGGCCTAATTTGACAATTCTTGTGAAACCTGAAATTGTAGGACTTTTCCTTATCTTTCTAGGGACAGCAAGATCACTGAAATCCGATATCTGTAGCTCTAGTTATGCTCTGCACAAGGCAACAAGGTCAGGATGAGTGAAAAATTCGAAAATTAACAATGTTTAGCAATTAAGCCCAATTAAGCCCAATAATGTAAAATCAAAAACATTGATTGCAAAATTTGTATAGTTTTCGCCTCTCTCTGGCTTGTGCGGCTTTAAACTGCCATTTATTCTAATTTAATCCTGACCTAATGCTAGACAAAATTAAGAGCCTCTGAATAAGCTTTCCAACAAGGTATCATATGCCTTAATTGGGATTAAGATGAGTAAGTTAAGCCATCTAAGTGAAGGAACATCATGGACTGCACACTAATCCACACGAGAAAACTCGGGACCCAATTGAGCCTTGATGTTGGCCTAATTTGACAATTCTTGTGATACCTGAAATTGTAGGTCTCTTCCTTATCTTTCTAGTGACAGCAATATCACCAAAATCCAATATCTGTAGCTCTAGTTATGCTCTGCGCAAGGCAACAAGGTCAGGATTAGTGAAAAATCCAAAAATTAACAATGTTAAGAAATTAAGCCTAATTAAGCCGAATAATGTAAAAGCAAAACAATGATTGTAAAAGTTGTCTAATTTCTGTCTCTCTGTGGTTTGTGTGGCTATAAACTGCTATTTATGCTTAATAATCTTGACCTAACCCTGGACCAAATTAAAGGCCTCTGAATAAGCTTTCAAACAAGGTATCATATGCCTTAATTGGGCTTAAGATGAGTAAGTTAGGCCAATTTAAGTGAAGGAACATCATGGACTGCGCTCTGATCCACACCAGAGAACTCAGGACCCAATTTAGCCTTGATTTTGACCTAATTTGATAATTCTTTTGAACCCGAAATTGTAGGACTTTTCCTTATCTTTCTAGGGACAGCAAGATCACCGAAATCCGATATCTGTAGCTCTAGTTATGCTCTGCACAAGGCAACAAGGTTAGGATGAGTGAAAAATCCGAAAATTAACAATGTTTAGCAATTAATTTCAATTAAGCCTAATATTGTAAAAGGAAAACAATGATTGTATAAGTTGTCTAATTTTCGTCTCACTCTGGCTTGTGTGGCTATAAACTGCTATTTATGCTTAATAATCTTGACCTAACCCTAGACCAAATTAAGGGTCTCTGAATAAGCTTTCAAAGAAGGTGTCATATGCCTTAATTGAGCTTAAGACGAGTAAGTTAGGCCCATTTTAGTGAAGGAACATCGTGGATTGCGCACTGATCCATGCCAGAGAACTCGAGACCCAATTTAGCATTGATTTTTGCCTAATTTGACAATTATTGTGAAACATGAAATTGTGGGTTTCTTCCTAATCTTTCTAGGGACAGCAAGATCACCAAAATCCGATATCTGTAACTCTAGTTATGCTCTGCACAAGGCAACAAGGTCAGGATTATTGAAAAATCCGAAAATTAACAATGTTTAGCAATTAAGCCCAATAATATAATACCAAAAACAATGATTGTAAAAGTTTTCTAATTTCCGTCTATCTCTGACTTGTGCGGCTGTAAACTCCTATTTATGCTTATTAATCCTTACTTAACCCTATACCAAATTAAGGGCCTCTGAATAATCTTTTTAACAAGGTATCATATGCCTTAATTGGGCTTAAGATGAGTAAGTTAGGCCTATTTAAGTGAAAGAACTTCATGGAGTGTGCAGTGATCCGCGCCAAAGAACTCGGGACCCAATTTAGCCTTGATTTTGGCCTAATTTGATTATTCTTGTGAAACCTGAAATCGTAGGTCTCTTCCTTATCTTTCTAGGGACAGCAGGATCACCAAAATCCTATATCGGTAGCTCTAGTTATGCTCTGTTCAAGGCAACAAGGTCAGGATGAGCGAAAAATCCGAAAATTAACAATGTTTAGCAATTAAGCCCAATTAAGCCCAATAATGTAAAACCAAAAACAATGATTGTAAAAGTTGTCTAATTTCTGTCTCACTCTGGATTGTGCGGCTGTAAACTGCTATTTATGCTTAATAATCTTGACCTAACCCCAGACCAAATTAAGGGCCTCTGAATAAGCTTTCAAACAAGGTATCGTATGCCTTAATTGGGCTTAAGGTGAGTAAGTTAGGCCAATTTAAGTGAAGGAACATCATAGACTGCGCACTGATCCACGCCAGAGAACAAGATCACCAAAATCCGATATCTGTAGCTCTAGTTATGCTCTGCACAAGGCAACAAGGTCAGGATGAGTGAAAAATTCGAAAATTAACAATGTTTAGCAATTAAGCCCAATTAAGCCCAATAATGTAAAAGCAAAAACATTGATTGCAAAATTTGTCTAATTTTCGTCTCTCTCTTACTTGTGCGGCTTTAAACTGCCATTTATTCTTATTTAATCCTGACCTAACGCTATACCAAACTAAGGGCCTCTGAATAAGCTTTCCAACAAGGTATCATATGCCTTAATTGGGTTCAAGATGAATAAGTTAGGCCCATTTAAGTGAAGGAACATCATGGACTTCGCACTGATCCGTGCCAGAGAACTCGGGACCCAATTTAGCCTTGATTTTGGCATAATTTTATAATTCTCTTGAAACCTGAAATAGTAGGTCTCTTCCTTATCTTTCTAGGGACAGCAAGATCACCAAAATCCGATATCTGTAGCTCTAGTTATGCTCTGCGCAAGGAAACAAGGTCAGGATGACTGAAAAATCCGAAAATTAACAATGTTTAGCAATTAAGCCCAATAATGTAAAAGCAAAAGCAATGATTGTAAAAGTTATCTAATTTTTCTCTCTCTCTGTCTTGTGCGGCTTTAAACTGCTATGTATGCTTATTAATCCTGACATAACCTTAGATCTAATTAAGGGCCTATGAATAAGCTTTTCAACAAGGTATAATATGCCTTAATTGGGCTTAAGATGAGTAAGTTAGGCCCATTTAAGTGAATGAACATCATGGACTGCGCACTAATCCACGACAGAGAACTCGGGACACAATTTAACCTTGATTGTGGCCTAATTTGACAATTCATGTGACACTTGAAATTGTAGGTCTCTTCCTTATCTTTCTAGGGACAGCAAGATCACCAAAATCCGATATCTGTAGCTCTATTTATGCTCTGCGCAAGGCAACAAGGTCAGGATGAGTGAAAAATCCGAAAATTAACAATGTTTAGCAATTAAGCACAATTAAGCCCAATAATGTAAAAGCAAAAACAATGATTGTAAAATTTGTCTAATTTCTGTCTCTCTCTGGCTTGTGCGGCTTTAAACTGCTATTTATGCTTACTAATCCTGACCTCACCCTAGACCAAATTAAATGCCTCTGAATAAGCTTTCCAAAAGGTATCATAAGCCTTAATTGGGATTAAGATTAGTAAGTTAGGCCAATTTAAGTGAAGGAACATCATGGACTGCGCACTGATCCACGCCACAGAACTCAGGACCCAATTTAGCCTTGATTTTTGCCTAATTTGACAGTTCTTTTGAAACCTGAAATTGTAGGGCTTTTCCTTATCTTTCTAGGGACAATAAGATCACCGAAATCCGATATTTGTAGCTCTAGTTATGCTCTGCACAAGGCAACAAGGTCAGGATGAGTGAAAAATCCGAAAATTAACAATGTTTAGCAATTAAGCCAAATTAAGCCCAATAATGTAAAAGCAAAAACATTGATTGCAAAATTTATCTAATTTTCGTCTCTCTCTGGCTTCTGCGACTTTGAACTGCCATTTATTCTTATTTAATCCTGACCTAACGCTAGACCAAACTAAGGGCCTCTGAATAAGCTTTCCAACAAGGTATCATATGCCTTAATTTGGTTCAAGATGAATAAGTTAGGCCCATTTAAGTGAAGGAACATCATGGACTGCGCAATGATTCGTGCCAGAGAACTCGGGACCCAATTTAGCCTTGATTTTGGCATAATTTTATAATTTACGTGAAACCTGAAATAGTAGGTCTCTTCCTTATCTTTCTAGGGACAGCAAGATCATCAAAATCCGATATCTGTAGCTCTAGTTATGCTCTGCACAAGGCAACCAGATCAGGATGACTGAAAAATCCAAAAATTAACAATGTTTAGCAATTAAGCCCAATAATGTAAAAGCAAAAGAAATGATTGTAAAAGTTGTCTAATTCTTGTCTCTCCCTGGCTTGTGCGGCTGCAAACTGCTATTTATGCTTGTTAATCCTGACCTAACCCTAGACCTAATTAAGGGCCTCTGAATAAGCTTTTCAACAAGGTATAATATGCCTTAATTGGGCTTAAGAAGAGTAAGTTAGGCCCATTTAAGTGAATGAACATCATGGACTGCACAATGATCCACGACAGAGAACTCGGGACACAATTTAGCCTTGATTTTGGCCTAATTTGACAATTCATGTGAAACTTGAAATTGTAGGTCTCTTCCTTATCTTTCTAGGGACAGCAAGATCACCAAAATTCGATATATGTAGCTCTATTTATGATCTGCGCAAGGCAACAAGGTCAGGATGAGTGAAAAATCCGAAAATTAACAATGTTTAGCAATTAAGCCCAATTAAGCCCAATAATGTAAAAGCAAAAACAATGATTGTAAAAGTTGTCTAATCTCTGTCTCTCTCTGGCTTGTGCGGCTTTAAACTGCTATTTATGCTTACTAATCCTGACCTCACCCTAGACCAAATTAAATGCCTCTGAATAAGCTTTCCAAAAGGTATCATATGCCTTAATTGGGCTTAAGATTAGTAAGTTAGGCCAATTTAAGTGAAGGAACATCATGGACTGCGCACTGATACACGCCAGAGAACTCAGGACCCAATTTAGCCTTGATTTTGGCCTAATTTGGCAATTCTTGTGACACCTGAAATTGTAGGATTTTTCCTTATCTTTCTAGGGACAACAAGATCACAGAAATCCGATATCTGTAGCTCTAGTTATGCTCTGCACAAGGCAACAAGGTCAGGATGAGTGAAAAATCCGAAAATTAACAATGTTTACAATTAAGCCCAATAATGTAAAAGCAAAACAATGATTGTAAAAGTTGTCTAATTTTTGTCTCTCTCTGGCTTGTGGGGATATGAACTGCTATTTATGCTTAATAATCATGACCTAACCCTAGACCAAATTAAGGGCCTCTGAATAAGCTTTCAAACAATGTATCGTATGCCTTAATTGGGCTTAAGATGAGTAAGTTAGGTCAATTTAAGCGAAGGAACATCATAGACTGCGCACTGATCCACGCCAGAGAACTCAGCACCCAATTTAGACTTGATTTTGGCCTAATTTGACAATTCTTGCAAAGCCTGAAATTGTAGGACTTTTCCTTATCTTTCTAGAGACAGCAAGATCACCGAAATCCGATATCTGTAGCTCTAGTTATGCTCTGCACAAGGCAACAAGGTCAGGATGAGTGAAAAATTCGAAAATTAACAATGTTTAGCAATTAAGCCCAATTAAGACCAATAATGTAAAAGCAAAAACATTGATTGCAAAATTTGTCTAATTTTCGTCTCTCTCTGGCTTGTGCGGCTGTAAACTGCCATTTATTCTTATTAATCCTGACCTAACCCTAGACCAAATTAAGAGCCTCTGAATAAGCTTTCCAACAAGATATCATATGACTTAATTGGGCTTAAGATGAGTAAGTTAAGCCATTTAAGTGAAGGAACATCATAGACTGCGCACTGATCCACGCCAGAGAACTCGGGACCCAATTGAGCCTTGATGTTGGCCTAAGTTGACAATTCTTGTGAACCTGAAATTGTAGGTCTCTTCCATATCTTTCTAGTGACAGTAATATCACCAAAATCCAATATTTGTAGATCTAGTTATGCTCTGCACAAGGCAACAAGGTCAGGATGAGTGAAAAATCCGAAAATTAACAATGTTTAGCAATTAAGCCCAATTAAGCCCAATAATGTAAAAGCAAAACAATGATTGTAAAAGTTGTCTAATTTTCGTCTCTCTCTGTCTTGTGTGGATATGAACTGCAATTTATGGTTAATAATCTTGACCTAACCCTAGACCAAATTAAGGGCCGTTGAATTAGCTTTCAAACAAGGTATCGTATGCCTTAATTGGGCTTAAGATGAGTAGGTTAGGCCAATTTAAGTGAAGGAACATCATGGACTGCGCACTGATCCACGCCAGAGAACTCAGGACCCAATTTAGCCTTGATTTTGGCCTAATTTGACAATTCTTGTGTCACCTGAAATTGTAGGACTTTTCCTTATCTTTCTAGCGACAACAAGATCACCGAAATCCGATATCTGTAGCTCTAGTATGCTCTGCACAAGGCAACAAGGTCAGGATGAGTGAAAAATTTGAAAATTAACAATATTTAGCAATTAAGCCCAATAATGTAAAAGCAAAAACATTGATTGAAAAATTTGTCTAATTTTCGTCTCTCTCTGGCTTGTGCGGCTTTAAACTGCCATTTATTCTTATTTAATCCTGACCTAACGCTAGACCAAACTAAGGGCCTCTGAATAAGCTTTCCAACAAGGTATCATATGCCTTAATTGGGTTCAAGATTAATAAGTTAGGCCCATTTAAGTGAAGGAACATCATGGACAGCACACTAATCCGTGCCAGAGAACTCGGGACCCAATTTAGCCTTGATTTTGGCATAATTTTATAATTCTCGTGAAACCTGAAATAGTAGGTCTCTTCCTTATCTTTCTAGGGATAGCAAGATCACCAAAATCCAATATCTGTAGCTCTAGTTATGCTCTGCGCAAGGTAACAAGGTCAGGATGACTGAAAAATCTGAAAATTAACAATGTTTAGCAATTAAGCCCAATAATGTAAAAGCAAAAACAATGATTGTCAAAGTTGTCTAATTTTTGTCTCTCTCTGGTTTGTGCGGCTGTAAACTGCTATTTATGCTTATTAATCCTGACCTAACCCTCGACCTAATTAAGGGCCTCTGAATAAGCTTTTCAACAAGGTATCATATGCCTTAATTGGGCTTAAGATGAGTAAGTTAGGCCCATTTAAGTGAATGAACATCATGGGCTGCGCACTGATCGGCGACAGAGAACTCGGGACACAATTTAGCCTTGATTTTGGCCTAATTTGACAATTCATGTGAAACTTGAAATTGTGGGTCTCTTCCTTATCTTTCTAGGGACAACAAGATCACCAAAATCCGATATCTGTAGCTGTATTTATGCTCTGCGCAAGGCAACAAGGTCAGGATGAGTGAAAAATCCGAAAATTAACAATGTTTAGCAATTAAGCCCAATTAAGCCCAATAATGTAAAAGCAAAAACAATGATTGTAAAAGTTGTCTAATTTCTGTCTCTCTCTGGCTTGTGCGGCTTTAAACTGCTATTTATGCTTATTAATCCTGACCTCACCCTATACCAAATTAAATGCCTCTGAATAAGCTTTCCAAAAGGTATCAAATGCCTTAATTGGGCTTAAGATTAGTAAGTTAGGCCAATTTAAGTGAAGGAACATCATGGACTGCGCACTGATCCACGCTAGAGAACTCAGGACCCAATTTAGCCTTTATTTTGGCCTAATTTGACAATTCTTGTGAAACCTGAAATTGTAGGACTTTTCCTTATCTTTCTAGGGATAACATGATCACCGAAATCCGATATCTGTAGCTCCAGTTCTGCTCTGCACAAGGCAACAAGGTCAGGATGAGTGAAAAATTCGAAAATTAACAATGTTTAGCAATTAAGCCCAATTAAGCCCAATAATGTAAAAGCAAAACAATGATTGTAAAAGTTGTCTAATTTTCGTCTCTCTCTGGCTTGTGTGGCTATAAACTGCTATTTATGCTTAATAATCTTGACCTAACCCAAGACCAAATTAAGGGCCTCTGAATAAGCTTTCAAACAAGGTATCATATGCCTTAATTAGGCTTAAGATGAGTAAGTTAGGCCAATTTTAGTGAAGGAACATCATGGACTGCGCACTAATCCACGCCAGAGAACTCAGGACCCAATTTAGCCTAGATTTTGGCCTAATTTGATAATTCTTGTGAAACCTGAAATTGTAGGACTTTTCCTTATCTTTCTAGGGACAGCAAGATCACCGAAATCCGATATCTGCAGCTCTAGTTATGATTTGCACAAGGCAACAAGGTCAGGATGAGTGAAAAATCCGAAAATTAACAATGTTTAGCAATTAATCCCAATTAAGCAAAATAATGTAAAAGCAAAAACAATGATTGTAAAAGTTGTCTAATTTTCATCTCTCTCTGGCTTGTGTGGCTGTAAACTGCTATATATGCTTATTAATCATGACCTATCCCTAGACGAAATTAAGGGCCTCTGAATAAGCTTTCCAACAAGGTATCATATGCCTTAATTGGGCTTAAGATGAGTAAGTTAGGCCCTTTTAAGTGAAGGAGCATCATGGACTGCGCACTGATCCTTGCCAGAGAACTTGGGACCCAATTAGCCTTGATTTTGGCTCAATTTGACAATTCTTGTGATACCTGAAATTATAGGTCTCTTCCTTTTCTTTCTAGGGACAACAACATCACCAAAATCCGATATCTGAAGCTCCATTTATGCTATGCGGAAGATAACAAGGTCAGGATGAGTGAAAAATCCGAAAATCAACAATGTTTAACAATTAAGGCCAATTAAGCCCAATAATGTAAAAGTAAAAACAATGATTGTAAAAGTTGTCTAATTTCCGTCTCTATCTGGCTTGTGCGGCTGTAAACTGCTATTTATGCTTATTAATCTTGACCTAACCCTAGACCAATTTAAGAGCCTCTGAATAAGCTTTCCAACAAGGTATCATGTGCTTAATTGGGCTTAAGATGAGTAAGTCAGGCCCTTTTAAGTGAAGGAATATTATGAACTGCGCATTGATCCTTGCAAGAGAACTCGAGACCCAATTTACCCTTTATTTTGGCCTAATTTGACAATTCTTGTGACACCTGAAATTTTAGGTCTCTTCCTTATCTTTCTAGGGACAGCAAGATCACCAAAATCCTATATCGGTAGCTCTAGTTATGCTCTGCGCAAGGCAACAAAGTTAGGATGAGTGAAAAATCCGAAAATTAACAATGTTTTGTAATTAAGCCCAATTAAGCCCAATAATGTAAAACCAAAAACAATTATTGTAAAAGTTGTCTGATTTCTGTCTCACTCTGGCTTGTGCGGCTGTAAACTGCTATTTACACTAGTGGAAAATATAGATTAGACGGTAAATGTTTACGTCAGTTAATCAAAAGCTAGACGTTAAAAAGGGGGCGGTGGCAGTTTTGTAAATATCAGACTTCATTAATTCAATTTTAACGTCAGTTGTTGTAAGGACTGACGTTAAAAGTGAAGTGACTCACTTTTAACGTCATTTCAATAAACAACTGACGTTAACAGTAAAAGTTTTAACGTCAGTTCTTCATTGAACTGACGTTAAAAGTGAGTCACTTCACTTTTAACTTCAGTCCTTACAACAACTGACGTTAAAGGTTATTTTAATAATTTTTTTTATCTAGTATACGTACCCTTCCGCATTGCCTTCCTCAAAGTTTTAGTTTCACAATTGCTTGGATGTTTTTTGTTTCTGTTTTGAAAACTAAAATATATGTGCGAAGTATAAGTTGAATCAATAACCCAAACCGGATCTCTTTCATGAAGTGTAACACAGACTGATACAGAAGATTGAAAGGGTTTAAATTCCTATAAAAAGTTACATTGAAAGGGTTTAAAATCCTAAACATTTGTTGAGGCTTCGTTCCCTTCACGGGTGAGCAAGAAAGGAGAGTCGAGCGACTGAGTTTTCTAGAATTCAATGAGGAGGTTGTGTGGCAAAGCATAAGGCCACTTTTGGAACCCCTTATCACACCTGAAACATTAAAGCTACATCCCATCAGAGAGTTTTATGAAATATGCCAAAGGGAAAACTATACTCCGAATGTGACCATGTCTAGCAGTGATGGTGTTACTCATGTTGGAATCGAGGTACATGCTGATAATGTGGTCATTCATAAGCTGAGGTTTTGGAACTGTAACAGCCGATTCTCCGGAAGGATGATAAGGTGAGCAACTCACATTATGTGATTTACAGAACCTTATCACCCATTTTATGTGATTTACACAACCTCAGAAGTTGTTTGACCATTAAGACAAAGATCTTTGAGTCTAGGAATAGGAAGAAAGAGTGATGAAGTTAATATCCATGGCAAAGCCATATTGTGAAGCAGAAAATAAAAGGAAGGAAGGAAGCTATTTATTGGAGCAGAGGATGAAGTTACTAGGCGTGGTAAGTTGCTAAAAAATTAAGTTGATCATTAAGAGGATTAGGTTCCAAGGTGAATGGGTAAGTAGCACAGTAGTCAAAGGAATGAATGTTTTTGCAGAAACTTATATACCTTTAACGTCAGTTGTTTAATACAACTGACGTTAAAACTTGTTTAAATAAAAATATTTATTTTTAACATCAGTTTTTTATACAACTGATGTTAAAAGTGTGATTTTTACTTCAGTTAAATAAATAGTTGACGTAAATAATCCTATATCCCTATCTGAAATGCCCTGTTGTCACTCTTAACACAGGTCACTCCATATATATAGTGCAGTTTATTTCTAAACTTTTTTTTTAAACAAGTTTATTTTTAATATTCATTAAATAGCTTGAATTAGTAAACAAATTCTTGTGCAAATTAAAATAAATAAACACTTAACATAAAAACAAGTTATATGTATAATCAAATCGTATCTCATTGAAGCGATTCATAAGTTACAATTAAATGATTAAAAGATAAAAAATTTCTGCAACATAGCCCTAAAATATAAAAAAGTTTTGCTTCAACATCATTTTCTTCTCAGTCCTGTCCTCAGAAACTCCAATGGATGCATCTCCTCCCTCACTTGAATTCTATGATGCAAAAGTGAATCCACATTGAAATGGATCTTTGCATCTTCTCCCTCACTGGAATTCCTTGATGCATCGTCTTGAATCCACAGTCACTTGCTTCCAAAGCAAAGTGAAAGGGATGACGGGGATGAAATAACACATTATGTGATTTACCCAACCTTACCATCCATGTTATGTGATTTACTCAACCTCAGAAGTTTTTTTACCATTAAGACAGAGACCTTTAAGTCTAGGAATAGGAAGAAATAACAACATCTCAAATATGATAGAGGCATATTGTGAAGGAAAAAGCACGAAATATAGAGGAAAAGAGGGGGGTGTAATACAGATCGACTGATACAGAAGAATATGGTTCTTTATATAGAGAAGAGAGACTACCTGAATTTCTTGAAAACTGATCCAAAAACTTAATGCTCATTAAGAGGATTAGGTTACAAGGTGAATGGGTAAGTAGCACAGTAGTGAATGGAATGAATGTTTTTGCAGAAACTAATAAACTTTTAACGTCAATTGTTTAATACAGCTGATGTTAAAAGTGTTTTTTTTTTAAAAATATTTATTTTTAACGTCAGTTTTTTAAACAACTGACGTTAAAAGTGTGATTTTCAGTTAAATAACTAGCTGACATAAATAATCCTATATCCTATATAGAGAAGAGAGACTGATTTTCTTGAAAACTGATCTATAAACTTAATGCTCAGGGGTAGTAGCACAGTAGTCAAAGGAATTAATGTTTTTGCAGAACACTTTTAACGTCAGTTGTCTTCAACAGCGGACGTTAAAAGTTTTTTATTTTAAACGTCAGTTTCTTAATAAAACTGACGTTAATTAAATATCCTTTAATGTCAGTTTTTACAAACAACTGACGTAAAATGTTGTTTTATTTTGATTATAACGTTTACACCCGCGTCTTTTAACGTCAGTTTTTACAAACAACTGATGTAAAATGTTGTTTTATTTTGATTATAACGTTTACACCCGCGCGCCTTCTGCACTTCGCTCTGTACGTCTCTTTTCTCTTTTCATCATGCTCAACCCTCACTCTCAACCCTCACTCTCACTCTCACTCTGCCCTAATCGCAAGCTCATCTCCACCGCAACCACCGCTAGGGCTTCTTCGCCACCACCGCGAGGTACACTCTTAACCCCTAACTCTGTCTTTCCCGCTCATTCTTTGCAATAACTTGACATCTCTCTTTCCCCTTACCGCGCACTAACTCTCCTTGTCCCTCTGCTCTCAGTAACCACATCGAACGTTGGCCACCACTCGAGCTCCCCCCCCCCCCCCCAACCACCACCACCACGCGAGCACCTATTTCTGGTGAGTCTTTAGGGCACCTTTTTTTACTTTTGGTTTTAAGTGTATGTTGAAATTGTAGTCTCAGTAGTTGAAACTTGAAACTGTGAGTTTGAGTTTTTTGGAATGTCTCTATTTTTGGTTTTGAGTGTATGTTGAAACTGTAGTCTCAGTAGTTGAAACTTGAAACCGTGAGTTTGAGTTGTTTGGAATGTCTCTATTTTTGGTTTTGAGTGCATGTTGCTCTGCTGGTTGATCTGTCACGACCGTGATGCTCATCACGGCTAGGCCGTGATCAGTTCTTCATGTGAGGGTCTGGTTCAGTTGGCACGTTACGACCGTGATGGACATCACTGCCAGGCCGTGACCAGTGCTTGGCAATCTTCAAAAACTATAGTTTTCAATCTCCCGTATTGTCCTTATATTGGATAGATGTTTTGTATATCTACAATACCTATCTAGTTATTTTTATTTATACTTCTGTATTTATTTTGAGTTATAGACTATGTTAATACATATATATTGTTTCTGGACAGGCGTACATATGGATTAGTCGGATAGCCCACATGCACGGGAGGACACTGTGGGGGCTACGCAGGACCCGATCACGCCTACGCCTGATTCTAGTGTAAGTTTACATGTTATATACTATCTTTAGTCCTTATTTTTAATGTAAGTTTATAATGTTACAACCCTCTATTTTATCATTTTTTTGGTCCATACAGACATCACAGGCTCATAGGAAACGGGGTAGAGGAGCCACCTCGTTGAAGAAACAAGAGAAGGGCAGGCAAAGCGGACAGAAGATTGAGGTGTCCTTCGATGCTAATCTAAATGGCCAGGGACCCTGTGCTGAAGAATTTAATAAGTGGGTCTTTCTACAAGCGAAGCAGCACGTAAGCATCAACTACAACCACTGGAATAACGTTCCACAGAACGTTAAGGATCAGATTTGGGAGGCTATCGCGGTATTTTACCTTTACATTCGTTTGATTTACATTATTAGATAATTATCCGATTTATAATCCATCCAGTTGTTATGTATTTAATGTGTAGGTAGCTTGGATTATGCCAAATGACGAGGATCATCGTCATAAATGTATGAAAATGGCATCAAAGCATTGGAATGGGTTCAAGCATGATCTTACCAGGTACTATGTATCTGGGAAGAAGCGGCTTGATAAAATGTTCTCAGATTATCCCTGGATTGATCAGGATACTTGGGATATGTTTGCCAGGAGTCGACAGGATGGAGAATTTCAGGTTGGTTGATTAAGTTAATTTTGTATGCTTCTTATAGATCATTTAACTGTATTTAATTATGTGTTTTTGTTTGAATAGGCTAAGGCAAATAAGGGTCGGCATAATCAGGCGAAGAACGTCCAACGCCACACCATGTCTCAGGGTGGGTACCAGACTCGGATCGAGCAGATGATGGCGGATAGACTGAGGGCGAAGCAGTAAGAGCACTCTGCTAGGATTGAAAGAGGAGAGGTGCCTGAGGGCACACCATTAAGTCCTCCATCGGACATCAACCGCGAGGATGTCTGGTTAGCCAGCCGCATGACAAAGACGGGATCTTTTAAAGTTGATGCCACTCGCGAATTGGCAGATAAGATTGTAAGTAAATAATTAACTTGATTTCAATTGATATTTGCATAGATATTTGCAACACTTTTCACTTGCACGTTTTTTCATTTTTTTCATTGTAGATGGATCTTAAAGCACAATCCTCCGAGGGCTCATTCGTCCCTTCTGGACGGCAGGACGTCTTGATGACTGCTCTAGGCAAGAAAGACCATCCTGGTCGGGTTCTCGGTGCTCCTGGGAACGTGACCATCAAAGAATATTATGTCAAGTCTGCTTCATGAAAGCGGGCGGTCGATGAAGCATCAATTTTGACTGACATTACTTAGCACCTCATGTCTAACCCAGCTATTACAACACATCTGACGCAAAGCTTAATATCCAACCCAGAATTCAACCAGGCGCTTGCCATAGAGCTTTCCTCCGTCGGTACATCCCAGGACACCACAGGGCATGCCAACCCTTCACATGTGAGCACAAAAGAGAGTTTTAGTAGGGCACATGTGGAGGACGATGAGTTGGCAGCTAGGGAGCAGGAGTTCGAAGTCCAACGCCATGAGTGTGAGTTGGAAATGAAAAGGCGTGAGCTTGAGTTGGACTCCAAACGACGTGAGCTCGAAATGTTAACAAAGGTATGTATTCATTATTAATGTCCAAATTAGTCAAATAATTACTGGTGTTTTTTTTAATTACCAACAACCTATCTATTTTATTTTTCCTAAACTGAAGGCCAAGTCGACGTCGGTGTCGCTGTCACCTATCATTCGTTTGTTCTCACTTGGTGAGGATTATGCGTTTGATATTTTTGAATTTCCATTAGAGCACGATGGATGGGTGGCACGCCCAGATCAACGGAGGATATTTTCCTTCTATGGTGACTATCTCGGGAACGCCTGCAGAAATAACTTCTGGATGGGCAACAATGTTTTGAGTCTCTGGTGCACGTAAGTTAATTTTAATTTTATAACTTATTTATTTTTGGTATTTTTCCATTTAATAATTTATTTTAATTTCAATATATATATTATGTAATTAACATCCACACCTTTTCATATCTTAGGTATCTCCATCGTCTTCAGTTTGATAAGGGCTTTGCATAAGTTTACGGCTTCTTAGATCCGTCAATCCTTCTGCCCGATTTCTTTGCTGGCGATGCATTGAGTAAATACTTAGGGAACTTGTTGGGAGACAATCCGAAAGAATTATATCTGGCTCCCTATTGTATGAAAAGCCATTGGCAGTTGTTCGTACTTCACCCGTATAGGCATACTATCATATTCTTTTGCTCTCTCCACCAACAGCCGCCACAGGTGGTGTTGGAAGCTGTAAATAAGTAAGTAACTAATCTTAAATTTAATTTAAGTTTTAATATCAGTTGTTTTTAGTTTATTACACACATGATATATGAATTTGTTAATTGATCGACATGATTATTTGTTTATGATAGCGCGCTGAAGGCAAGTAGCATAAGTTGCGCCAACGGGAGAAGTAGGAATTCTAAGGCTAAAGCAAATACTGTATGGAACATCATCAAGGTTTGGTAGTTTATTTATCAAATAATTAATATTATAATTACTAATTTATATGTATATTCAACTGACATTGAAATTAATTTTGTTGGTAGTCTCGATTTCAAAATGGCGGGTGGTCGTGCCGATATTATGTGATGCTTCATATGCTAAACACAGTCTCCACATCTATTACGGATGGATGGAATAAGGTAATATTTAAACAACTTGTTAAATTATATTTTATAGTTTTGAAGATGACTTGCATTGATGTTATTGTTATTATTTGAACGTGCGTAGGCATTTAACGACCAATCGCCTATTCAAGAAGATGAGTTAAGAGACTTGAGGATGCGCTTCGCTGAATTCTTCTTCAAGTATGCAGCTGAAAAAGGAATTGACAAGATACCTCCGCAATACTTAGATAAATAGTTTTTTTGTTAGACTTTAGAAACTAATTAATAACATGTATATATATATATCCTTAGATTGGTAGTTTTGTTTTTTAGACATTGGAACTAAAATTTATTTATATATATACATGGGTTTTGGTTTTAAGTCCCCCCATTGTTCCATTTTTCCTTTGCAATTCTGTAATGTGTGTGATATTCTGTGTTACTGGGATATTTACTGAATGCAGGGATAGCTGAGGGGAGTGATATTTTAAAACTGAATTTAAAAACAAAAATCTATTAACGTCAGTTGTTTCAAACAACTGACATTAATAGTATTTTATAAAATATATAGTACACTATTAACGTCAGTTGTAATAAACAACTGACGTTAAAATTAAACCTTTAATGTCAGTTCTTTATAACAACTGACGTTAGTTTTAACAAAATTAACGTTCGTTGTCTTAAAGAATTGACGTTAATAGATTTATGTTTAACGTCAGTTGTTTAAACAACTGACGTTAATTTTTACAAAATTAATGTCAGTTGTATTAAAGAACTGACGTTAATAGTTTTATATTTAACATCAGTTCTCAACTGACGTTAAAATATTAACTATTAACGTCAGCTGTATTTACGTCAGTCAGTATTCTGACGTAAAAAATCAATTTTAACTGACGTAAAAAGCACTTATTGAACTAGTGTTATGCTTATTAATCCAAACCTAACCCTAGACCAAATAAAGGAACATCATGGACTGCGCACTGATCCGCGCCAGAGAACTCGGGACCCAATTTAGCCTTGATTTTGGCCAAATTTAACAATTCTTGTGAAACCTGAAATTGTAGGTCTCACCTTATCTTTCTAGGGACAACAAGATCACCAAAATCCGATATATGTAGCTCAAGTTATGCTCTGCACAAGGCAACAAGGTCAGGAAGAGTGAAAAATCGAAAAATTAACAATGTTTAGCAATTAAGCCCAATAATGTAAAAGAGAAAACAACGATTATAAAAGTTGTCTAATTTCCGTCTCTATCTAGCTTGTGTGGCTGTAAACTGCTATTTATGCTTATTAATCGTGACCTAACCCTAGACCAAATTAAGTGCCTCTGAATAAGCTTTCCAACAAGGTAGCATATGCCTTAATTGGGCTTAAAATGAGTAAGTTAGGCCAATTTAAGTGAAGGAACATCATGGGCTGCGCACTGATCCGTGCCAGAGAACTCGGGACCCAATTTAGCCTTGATTTTTGCTTAATTTGACAATTCTTGTGAAACTTGAAATTGTGGGTTTCTTCCTAATCTTTTTAGGGACAGCAAGATCACCAAAATCCGATATCTGTAGCTCTAGTTATGCTATGCGCATGGCAACAAGGCCAGGATGAGTGAAAAATCCGAAAATTAATAATGTTTAGCAATTAAGCCCAATAATATAAAAACAAAAACAATGATTGTAAAAAGTTGTCTTATTGTCGTCTCTCTCTTGCTTGTGCGGCTGTAAACTCCTATTTATGCTTATTAAATATGACCTAACCCTATAGGAAATTAAGGGCATCTGAATAAGTTTTCCAACAAGGTGTCATATGCCTTAATTGGACTTAAGATGAGTAAGTTAGGCCCATTTAAGTATTGGAACATCATGGACTGTGCACTGATCCGTGCCAGAGAACTCGGGACCCAATTTAGCCTTGATTTTGGCCTAATTTGACAATTCTTGTGAAACCTGAAATTATAGGTGTCTTCCTTATCTCTCTTGGGACAACAAGATCACCCAAATCCGATATCTGCAGCTCCAGTTATGTTCTGTGCAAGTCAACAAGGTAAGGATGAGTGAAAAATCCAAAAAATAACAATGTTTAGCAATTAAGCCCAATAATGTAAAAGCAAAAACAACGATTGTAAAAGTTGTCTAATTTCCGTCTCTCTCTGGATTGTACGGCTGTAAACTGCTATTTATGCTTATTAATCCTGACCTAACCCTAGACCAAATTAAGGGCCTCAGAATAAGCTTTCCAACAAGGTATCATATGCCTTAATTGGGCTTAAGATGAGTAAGTTAGGCCCATTTACGTATAGGAACAACATGGACTATGCGCTGATCCTTGCCAGAGAACTCGGGACCCAATATAGCCTTGATTTTGGCCTAATTTGACAATTCTTTTGAAACATGAAATTGTAGGTCTCTTCCTTATCTTTCAAGGGACAACAAGATCACAAAAATCCGACATCTGTAACTCTAGTTATGCTCTGTGCAAGGCAACAAGGTCAGGATGAGTGAAAAATCCAAAAATTAACAATGTTTAGCAATTAAGCCCAATAATGTAAAAGCAAAAACAATGATTGTAAAAGTTGTCTAATTTCCGTCTCACTGTGACTTGTGCGGCTGTAAACTGCTATTTATTCTTATTAATCCTGACCTAACCCTAGACCAAATTAAGAGCCTCTGAATAAGCTTTCCAACAAGGTGTTGTATGCCTTAATTGGGCTTAAGATGAGTAAATTAAGCCATTTAAGTGAAGGAACATCATGGACTGCACACTAATCCGCGCGAGAAAACTCGAGACCCAATTGAGCCATGATGTTGGCCTAATTTGACAATTCTTGTGACACCTGAAATTGTAGGTCTCTTCCTTATCTTTCTAGGGACAGCAAGATCACCAAAATCCGATATTTGTAGCTCTAGTTATGCTCTACACAAGGCAACAAGGCCAGGATGAGTGAAAAATCCGAAAATTAACAATGTTTAGCAATTACGCCCAATAATGTAAAAGCAAAAACAATGATTGTAAAAGTTGTCTAATTTCTGTCTCTCTATGTCTTCTGTGACTGTTAACTGCTATTTATGCTTATTAATCATGACCAAACCCTATAGCAAATTAAGGGCCTTTGAATAAGCTTTCTAACAAGGTATCACATGCCTTAGTTGGGCTTAAGATGAGTAAGTTAGGCCCATTCAAGTGAAGGAACATCATGGACTGCGGACTGATCCGCGCCAGAGAACTCGGGACCCAATATATCCTTGATATTGACCTTATTTGACAATCCTTGTGAATCCTGAAATTGTAGGTCTCTTCCTTATCTTTCTAGGGACAGCAAGATCACCAAAATCCTATATAGGTAGCTCTAGTTATGCTCTGCGCAAGGCAACAAGGTCAGGATGAGTGAAAAATCCGAAAATTAACAATGTTTAGCAATTAAGCCCAATAATGTAAAAGCAAAAACAATGATTGTAAAAGTTGTCAAATTTCCGTCTCTCTGTGGCTTGTGCGGCTGTAAAATGCTATTTCTTCTTATTAATCCTGACCTAACCCTAGACCAAATTAAGAGCCTCTGAATAAGCTTTCCAACAAGGTATTGTATGCCTTAATTGGGCTTAAGATGAGTAAATTAAGCCATTTAACTGAAGGAACATCATGGACTGCACACTAATCCGCGCGAGAAAACTTGAGACCCAATTGAGCCATGATGTTGGCCTAATTTGACAATTCTTGTGACACCTGAAATTGTAGGTCTCTTCCTTATCATTCTAGGGACAGCAAGATCACCAAAATCCGATATCTGTAGCTCTAGTTATGCTCTGCGCAAGGCAACAAGGCCAGGATGAGAGAAAAATCCGAAAATTAACAATGTTTAGCAATTAAGCCCAATAATGTAAAAGCAAAAACAATGATTGTAAAAGTTGTCTAATTTCCATCTGTGTCTTGTGTGACTGTAAACTGCTATTTATGCTTATTAATCATGACCAAACCCTATAGCAAATTAAGGGCCTCTAAATAAGATTTCCAACAAGGTATCACATGCCTTAATTGGGCTTAAGATGAGTAAGTTAGGCCCATTCATGTGAAGGAACATCATGGACTGCGCACTGATCTGCGCCAGAGAACTCGGGACCCAATATACCCTTGATATTGGCCTTATTTGACAATTCTTGTGAAACATGAAATTGTAGGACTCTTCCTTATCTTTCTAGGGACAGCAAGATCACCAAAATCCTATATAGGAAGCTCTAGTTATGCTCTGTGCAAGGCAACAAGGTCAGGATGAGTGAAAAATCCGAAACTTAACAATGTTTAGCAATTAAGCTCAATAATGTAAAACCAAAAACAATGATTGTAAAAGTTGTCTGATTTCTGTCTCACTCTGGATTGTGCGGCTGTAAACTGCTATTTATGCTTATTATTCCGGACCTATCCCAATACCAAATTAAGGGCCTCTGAATAAGCCTTCCAAGAAGGTTTCATATGCCTTAATTGGGCTTAAGATGAGTAAGTTAGTCCCATTTAAGTGAAGCCATATCAAGGACTGTGCACTGATCCGTGCCAGAGAACTCGGGACCCAATTTAGCCTTGATTTTGGCCTAATTTGACAATCCTTGTGAATCCTGAAATTGTAGGTCTCTTCCTTATCTTTCTACGGACAGCAAGATCACCAAAATCCGATATCCATAGCTCTAGTTATGCTCAGCGCAAGGCAACAAGGTGAGGATGAGTGAAAAATCCAAAAATTAACAATGTTTAGCAACTAAGCCCAATAATCTAAAAGCAAAAACAATGATTGTAAAAGTTGTCTAATTTCTGTCTCACTCTGGCTTGTGTGGCTGTAAACTGCTATTTATGCTTACTATTCCTGACCTAACCCTAGACCAAATTAAGGGCCTCTGAATAAGCTTTCCAACAAGGTATTATATGCCTTAATTGGGCTTAAGATGCATAAGTTAGGCCCATTTAAGTGAAGGAACATCATGGATTGCGCACTGATCCACGCCAGAGAACTCGAGAACCAATTTAGCATAGATTTTGACCTAATTTAAAAATTCTTGTGAAACATGAAATTGTGGGTTTCTTCCTAATCTTTCTAGGGACAACAAGATCATCAAATCCGATATCTGTAACTCTAGTTATGCTCTGCCCAAGGCAACAAGGTCAGGATGATTGAAAAATCCGAGAATTAACAATGTTTAGCAATTAAGCCCAATAATATAAAACCAAAAACAATGATTGTAAAAGTTGTCTAATTTCTATCTCTCTCTGACTTGTGCGGCTGTAAACTCCTATTTATGCTTATTAATCCTGACCTAACCCAATACCAAATTAAGGGCCTCTGAATAAGCGTTTTAACAAGGTATCATGTGCCTTAATTCGGCTTAATATGAGTAAGTTAGACCTGTTTAAGTGAAAGAACTTCATGGAGTGCGCATTGATCCGCGCCAAAGAACTCGGGACCCATTTTAGCCTTGATTTTGGCCTAATTTGATTATTCTTGTGAAACCTGAAATTGTAGGTCTCTTCCTTAACTTCCCAGTGACAACAAGATCACAAAATCCGATATCTATAGCTCTAGTTATGCTCTGTGCGAGGCAACAAGGTCAGGATGAGTGAAAAATCCGAAAATTAACAATGTTGAGCAATTAATAAGAATTAAGCAAAATAATGTAAAAGCAAAAACAATGATTGTAAAAGTTGTCTAATTTCCGCCTCTCTCTGGCTTGTGTGACCGTAAACTGCTATTTATGCTTATTAATCATGACCTTTACCTAGTGAAATTAAGGGCCTCTGAATAAGCTTACCAACAAGGTATCATATGCCTTAATTGGGCTTAAGATGAGTAAGTTTGGCCCTTTTAAGTGAAGGAGCATCATGGACTGCGCACTGATCCTTGCCAGAGAACTCGGGACCCAATTAGCCATGATTTTGGACCAATTTGACAATTCTTGTGAAACCTGAAATTATGGGTCTCTTCCTTTTCTTTCTAGGGATAACAACATCACCAAAATCCAATATCTATAACTCTATTTATGCTCTATGCAAGGCAACAAGGTCAGGATGAGTGAAAAATCCTAAAATTAACAGTGTTTAGCAATTAAGCCCAATAATGTAAAAGAAAAAACAATGATTGTAAAAGTTGTCTAAATTCCGCCTCTCTCTGGCTTGTGCGGCTGTAAACTGTTATTTATGCTTATTAATCCTGACCTAACCCTAGACCAAATTAGGGGCCTCTTAATAAGCTTTCCAACAAGGTATCATATGTCTTAATTAGGCTTAAGATGAGTAAGTTAGGCCCATTTTAGTGAAGGAACATCATGGACTGCGCACTGATCCGTGCCAGAGAACTCGGGACCCAATTTAGCCTTGATTTTGGCCTAATTTGACAATTCATTTGAGACATGAAATTATAGGTCTCTTCCTTATCTTTCTAGGGACAGCAAGATCACCAAAATCCGATATCTGTAGCTCTAGTTATGCTCTGCGCAAGGCAACAAGGTCAGGATGAGTGAAAAATCCAAAAATTAACAATGTTTAGAAATTAAGCCCAATAATGTAAAATCAAAAACAATGATTGTAAAAGTTGCCAAATTTTTGTTTCTCTCTGGCTTGTGCAGCTGTAAACTGCAATTTATGCTTATTAATCATGACCTAACCCTAGAACAAATTAAGGGCCTCTGAATAAGCTTTCCAACAAGGTATCATATGCCTTAATTGGGCTTAAGATGAGTAAGTTAGGCCCATTTATGTGAAGGAATATCATGGACTGCGCACTGATCCGCGCCAGAGAACTCGGGACCCAATATAGCCTTGATATTGGCCTTATTTGACAATTCTTGTGACACCTGAAATTGTAGGACTCTTCCTTATCTTTCTAGGGACAGCAAGATCATCAAAATCCAATATCGGTAGCTCTAGTTATGCTCTGTGCAAGGCAACAAGGTCAGGATGAGTGAAAAATCCGAAACTTAACAATGTTTAGCAATTAAGCCCAATAATGTAAAACCAAAAACAATGATTGTAAAAGTTGTCTGATTTCTGTCTCACTCTGGATTGTGCGGCTGTAAACTGCTATTTATGCTTATTATTCCTGACCTATCCCAATACCAAATTAAGGGTCTCTGAATAAGCTTTCCAACAAGGTATCATATGCCTTAATTGGGCCTAAGATGAGTAAGTTAGGCCCATTTAAGTGAGGGAACATCATGGACTGTGCACTGATCCGCGCCAGAGAACTCGGGACCCAATTTAGCCTTGATTTTGGACTAATTTGACAATCCTTTGAAACCTGAAATTGTGGGTCTCTTCCTTATCTTTCTACGGACAGCAAGATCACCAAAATCCGATATCCGTAGCTCTAGTTATGCCCTGTGCAAGGCAACAAGGTGAGGATGAGTCAAAAATCCAAAAATTAACAATGTTTAGCAATTAAGCCCAATAATGTAAAAGCAAAAACAAAGACTGTAAAAGTTGTCTAATTTTCGTCACTCTCTGGCTTGTGCGGCTGTAAACTGCTATTTATGCTTATTAATCCTGAACTAACCCTAGACCAAATTAAGGGCCTCTGAATAAGCTTTTCAACAAGGTATCCTATGCCTTAATTGGGCTTAAGATGAGTAAGTTAGGCCCACTTACGTATAGGAACAACATGGACTATGCGCTGATCCTTGCCAGAGAACTCGGGACCCAATATAGCCTTGATTTTGGCCTAATTTGATTATTCTTGTGAAACCTGAAATTGTAGGTCTCTTCCTTATCTTTCTAGTGACAACAAGATCACCAAAATCCGATATCTATTGCTCTAGTTATGCTCTGTGCATGGCAACAAGGTCAGGATGAGTGAAAAATCCGAAAATTAACAATGTTGAGCAATTAAGAAGAATTAAGCAAAATAATGTAAAAGCAAAAACAGTGATTGTAAAAGTTGTCTAATTTCTGTCTCTCTCTGGCTTGTGTGACCGTAAACTGCTATTTATGCTTATTAATCATGAACTATCCCTAGACTAAATTAAGGGCCTCTGAATAAGCTTTCCAACAAGGTATCATATGCCTTAATTGGGCTTAAGATGAGTAAGTTAGGCCCATTTAAGTGAAGGAATATCATGGACTGCGACGATCCGCGCCAGAGAACTCGAGACCCAATATAGCCTTGATATTGGCCTTATTTGACAATTCTTGTGACACCTGAAATTGTAGGACTCTTCCTTATCTTTCTAGGGACAGCAAGATCATCAAAATCCTATATCGGTAGCTCTAGTTATGCTCTGTGCAAGGCAACAAGGTCAGGATGAGTGAAAAATCCGAAACTTAACAATGTTTAGCAATTAAGCCCAATAATGTAAAACCAAAAACAATGATTGTAAAAGTTGTCTGATTTATGTCTCACTCTGGATTGTGCGGCTGTAAACTGCTATTTATGCTTATTATTCCGGACCTATCCCAATACCAAATTAAGGGCCTCTGAATAAGCCTTCCAAGAAGGTATCATATGCCTTAATTGGGCTTAAGATGAGGAAGTTAGGCCCATTTAAGTGAAGCCAAATCAAGGATTGTGCACTGATATGTGCCAGAGAACTCGGGACCCAATTTAGCCTTGATTTTGGCCTAATTTGACAATCCTTGTGAATCCTGAAATTGTAGGTCTCTTCCTTATCTTTCTACGGACAGCAAGATCACCAAAATCCGATATCCATAGCTCAAGTTATGCTCTGCGCAAGGCAACAAGGTGAGGATGAGTGAAAAATCCAAAAATTAACAATGTTTAGCAACTAAGCCCAATAATCTAAAAGCAAAAACAATGATTGTAAAAGTTGTCTAATTTCTGTCTCACTCTGGCTTGTGTGGCTGTAAACTGCTATTTATGCTTACTATTCCTGACCTAACCCTAGACCAAATTAAGGGCCTCTGAATAAGCTTTCCAACAAGGTATTATATGCCTTAATTGGGCTTAAGACGCATAAGTTAGGCCCATTTAAGTGAAGGAACATCATGGATTGCGCACTGATCCACGCCGAGAGAACTCGAGAACCAATTTAGCATAGATTTTGACCTAATTTAAAAATTGTTGTGAAACATGAAATTGTGGGTTTCTTCCTAATCTTTCTAGGGACAACAAGATCACCAAAATCCGATATCTCGTAACTCTAGTTATGCTCTGCCCAAGGCAACAAGGTCAGGATGATTGAAAAATCCGAAAATTAACAATGTTTAGCAATTAAGCCCAATAATGTAAAACCAAAAACAATGATTGTAAAAGTTGTCTGATTTCTGTCTCACTCTGGATTGTGCGGCTGTAAACTGCTATTTATGCTTATTATTCCTGACCTATCCCTATACCAAATTAAGGGTCTCTGAATAAGCTTTCCAACAAGGTATCATATGCCTTAATTGGGCCTAAGATGAGTAAGTTAGGCCCATTTAAGTGAGGGAACATCATGGACTGTGCACTGATCCGCGCCAGAGAACTCGGGACCCAATTTAGCCTTGATTTTGGACTAATTTGACAATCCTTTTGAAACCTGAAATTGTGGGTCTCTTCCTTATCTTTCTACGGACAGCAAGATCACCAAAATCCGATATCCGTAGCTCTAGTTATGCCCTGTGCAAGGCAACAAGGTGAGGATGAGTCAAAAATCCAAAAATTAACAATGTTTAGCAATTAAGCCCAATAATGTAAAAGCAAAAACAACGACTGTAAAAGTTGTCTAATTTTCGTCACTCTCTGGCTTGTGCGGCTGTAAACTGCTATTTATGCTTATTAATCCTGAACTAACCCTAGACCAAATTAAGGGCCTCTGAATAAGCTTTTCAACAAGGTATCCTATGCCTTAATTGGGCTTAAGATGAGTAAGTTAGGCCCACTTACGTATAGGAACAACATGGACTATGCGCTGATCCTTGCCAGAGAACTCGGGACCCAATATAGCCTTGATTTTGGCCTAATTTGATTATTCTTGTGAAACCTGAAATTGTAGGTCTCTTCCTTATCTTTCTAGTGACAACAAGATCACCAAAATCCGATATCTATTGCTCTAGTTATGCTCTGTGCATGGCAACAAGGTCAGGATGAGTGAAAAATCCGAAAATTAACAATGTTGAGCAATTAAGAAGAATTAAGCAAAATAATGTAAAAGCAAAAACAATGATTGTAAAAGTTGTCTAATTTCTGTCTCTCTCTGGCTTGTGTGACCGTAAACTGCTATTTATGCTTATTAATCATGAACTATCCCTAGACTAAATTAAGGGCCTCTGAATAAGCTTTCCAACAAGGTATCATATGCCTTAATTGGGCTTAAGATGAGTAAGTTAGGCCCATTTAAGTGAAGGAATATCATGGACTGCGCACTGATCCGCGCCAGAGAACTCGGGACCCAATATAGCCTTGATATTGGCCTTATTTGACAATTCTTGTGACACCTGAAATTGTAGGACTCTTCCTTATCTTTCTAGGGACAGCAAGATCATCAAAATCCTATATCGGTAGCTCTAGTTATGCTCTGTGCAAGGCAACAAGGTCAGGATGAGTGAAAAATCCGAAACTTAACAATGTTTAGCAATTAAGCCCAATAATGTAAAACCAAAAACAATGATTGTAAAAGTTGTCTGATTTCTGTCTCACTCTGGATTGTGCGGCTGTAAACTGCTATTTATGCTTATTATTCCGGACCTATCCCAATACCAAATTAAGGGCCTCTGAATAAGCCTTCCAAGAAGGTATCATATGCCTTAATTGGGCTTAAGATGAGTAAGTTAGGCCCATTTAAGTGAAGCCAAATCAAGGACTGTGCACTGATCCGTGCCAGAGAACTCGGGACCCAATTTAGCCTTGATTTTGGCCTAATTTGACAATCCTTGTGAATCCTGAAATTGTAGGTCTCTTCCTTATCTTTCTACGGACAGCAAGATCACCAAAATCCGATATCCATAGCTCAAGTTATGCTCTGCGCAAGGCAACAAGGTGAGGATGAGTGAAAAATCCAAAAATTAACAATGTTTAGCAACTAAGCCCAATAATCTAAAAGCAAAAACAATGATTGTAAAAGTTGTCTAATTTCTGTCTCACTCTGGCTTGTGTGGCTGTAAACTGCTATTTATGCTTACTATTCCTGACCTAACCCTAGACCAAATTAAGGGCCTCTGAATAAGCTTTCCAACAAGGTATTATATGCCTTAATTGGGCTTAAGACGCATAAGTTAGGCCCATTTAAGTGAAGGAACATCATGGATTGCGCACTGATCCACGCCAGAGAACTCGAGAACCAATTTAGCATAGATTTTGACCTAATTTAAAAATTGTTGTGAAACATGAAATTGTGGGTTTCTTCCTAATCTTTCTAGGGACAACAAGATCACCAAAATCCGATATCTGTAACTCTAGTTATGCTCTGCCCAAGGCAACAAGGTCAGGATGATTGAAAAATCCGAAAATTAACAATGTTTAGCAATTAAGCCCAATAATGTAAAACCAAAAACAATGATTGTAAAAGTTGTCTGATTTCTGTCTCACTCTGGATTGTGCGGCTGTAAACTGCTATTTATGCTTATTATTCCTGACCTATCCCTATACCAAATTAAGGGTCTCTGAATAAGCTTTCCAACAAGGTATCATATGCCTTAATTGGGCCTAAGATGAGTAAGTTAGGCCCATTTAAGTGAGGGAACATCATGGACTGTGCACTGATCCGCGCCAGAGAACTCGGGACCCAATTTAGCCTTGATTTTGGACTAATTTGACAATCCTTTTGAAACCTGAAATTGTGGGTCTCTTCCTTATCTTTCTACGGACAGCAAGATCACCAAAATCCGATATCCGTAGCTCTAGTTATGCCCTGTGCAAGGCAACAAGGTGAGGATGAGTCAAAAATCCAAAAATTAACAATGTTTAGCAATTAAGCCCAATAATGTAAAAGCAAAAACAACGACTGTAAAAGTTGTCTAATTTTCGTCACTCTCTGGCTTGTGCGGCTGTAAACTGCTATTTATGCTTATTAATCCTGAACTAACCCTAGACCAAATTAAGGGCCTCTGAATAAGCTTTTCAACAAGGTATCCTATGCCTTAATTGGGCTTAAGATGAGTAAGTTAGGCCCATTTACATATAGGAACAACATGGACTATGCGCTGATCCTTGCCAGAGAACTCGGGACCCAATATAGCCTTGATTTTGGCCTAATTTGATTATTCTTGTGAAACCTGAAATTGTAGGTCTCTTCCTTATCTTTCTAGTGACAACAAGATCACCAAAATCCGATATCTATTGCTCTAGTTATGCTCTGTGCATGGCAACAAGGTCAGGATGAGTGAAAAATCCGAAAATTAACAATGTTGAGCAATTAAGAAGAATTAAGCAAAATAATGTAAAAGCAAAAACAGTGATTGTAAAAGTTGTCTAATTTCTGTCTCTCTCTGGCTTGTGTGACCGTAAACTGCTATTTATGCTTATTAATCATGAACTATCCCTAGACTAAATTAAGGGCCTCTGAATAAGCTTTCCAACAAGGTATCATATGCCTTAATTGGGCTTAAGATGAGTAAGTTAGGCCCATTTAAGTGAAGGAATATCATGGACTGCGCACTGATCCGCGCCAGAGAACTCGGGACCCAATATAGCCTTGATATTGGCCTTATTTGACAATTCTTGTGACACCTGAAATTGTAGGACTCTTCCTTATCTTTCTAGGGACAGCAAGATCATCAAAATCCTATATCGGTAGCTCTAGTTATGCTCTGTGCAAGGCAACAAGGTCAGGATGAGTGAAAAATCCGAAACTTAACAATGTTTAGCAATTAAGCCCAATAATGTAAAACCAAAAACAATGATTGTAAAAGTTGTCTGATTTCTGTCCCACTCTGGATTGTGCGGCTGTAAACTGCTATTTATGCTTATTATTCCGGACCTATCCCAATACCAAATTAAGGGCCTCTGAATAAGCCTTCCAAGAAGGTATCATATGCCTTAATTGGGCTTAAGATGAGTAAGTTAGGCCCATTTAAGTGAAGCCAAATCAAGGACTGTGCACTGATCCGTGCCAGAGAACTCGGGACCCAATTTAGCCTTGATTTTGGCCTAATTTGACAATCCTTGTGAATCCTGAAATTGTAGGTCTCTTCCTTATCTTTCTACGGACAGCAAGATCACCAAAATCCGATATCCATAGCTCAAGTTATGCTCTGCGCAAGGCAACAAGGTGAGGATGAGTGAAAAATCCAAAAATTAACAATGTTTAGCAACTAAGCCCAATAATCTAAAAGCAAAAACAATGATTGTAAAAGTTGTCTAATTTCTGTCTCACTCTGGCTTGTGTGGCTGTAAACTGCTATTTATGCTTACTATTCCTGACCTAACCCTAGACCAAATTAAGGGCCTCTGAATAAGCTTTCCAACAAGGTATTATATGCCTTAATTGGGCTTAAGACGCATAAGTTAGGCCCATTTAAGTGAAGGAACATCATGGATTGCGCACTGATCCACGCCAGAGAACTCGAGAACCAATTTAGCATAGATTTTGACCTAATTTAAAAATTCTTGTGAAACATGAAATTGTGGGTTTCTTCCTAATCTTTCTAGGGACAACAAGATCACCAAAATCCGATATCTGTAACTCTAGTTATGCTCTGCCCAAGGCAACAAGGTCAGGATGATTGAAAAATCCGAAAATTAACAATGTTTAGCAATTAAGCCCAATAATGTAAAACCAAAAACAATGATTGTAAAAGTTGTCTGATTTCTGTCTCACTCTTGATTGTGCGGCTGTAAACTGCTATTTATGCTTATTATTCCTGACCTATCCCTATACCAAATTAAGGGTCTCTGAATAAGCTTTCCAACAAGGTATCATATGCCTTAATTGGGCCTAAGATGAGTAAGTTAGGCCCATTTAAGTGAGGGAACATCATGGACTGTGCACTGATCCGCGCCAGAGAACTCGGGACCCAATTTAGCCTTGATTTTGGACTAATTTGACAATCCTTTTGAAACCTGAAATTGTGGGTCTCTTCCTTATCTTTCTACGGACAGCAAGATCACCAAAATCCGATATCCGTAGCTCTAGTTATGCCCTGTGCAAGGCAACAAGGTGAGGATGAGTCAAAAATCCAAAAATTAACAATGTTTAGCAATTTAGCCCAATAATGTAAAAGAAAAAACAATGATTGTAATAGTTGTCTAATTTCTGGCACTCTTGGCTTGTGTGGCTGTAAACTGCTATTTATGCTTATTAATTGTGAACTAACCCTAGACCAAATTAAGGGCCTCGGAATAAGCTTTCCAACAAGGTATGATGAGCCTTAATTGGGCTTAAGATGAGTAAGTTAGGCCCATTTAAGTGAAGGAACATCACGGACTATGCGGATCCTAGAACTCGGGACCCAATATAGCCTTGATTTTGGCCTAATTTGATTATTCTTGTGAAACCTGAAATTGTAGGTCTCTTCCTTATCTTTCTAGTGACAACAAGATCACCAAAATCCGATATCTATTGCTCTAGTTATGCTCTGTGCATGGCAACAAGGTCAGGATGAGTGAAAAATCCGAAAATTAACAATGTTGAGCAATTAAGAAGAATTAAGCAAAATAATGTAAAAGCAAAAACAGTGATTGTAAAAGTTGTCTAATTTCTGTCTCTCTCTGGCTTGTGTGACCGTAAACTGCTATTTATGCTTATTAATCATGAACTATCCCTAGACTAAATTAAGGGCCTCTGAATAAGCTTTCCAACAAGGTATTATATGCCTTAATTGGGCTTAAGACGCATAAGTTAGGCCCATTTAAGTGAAGGAACATCATGGATTGCGCACTGATCCACGCCAGAGAACTCGAGAACCAATTTAGCATATATTTTGACCTAATTTAAAAATTCTTGTGAAACATGAAATTGTGGGTTTCTTCCTAATCTTTCTAGGGACAACAAGATCACCAAAATCCGATATTTGTAACTCTAGTTATGCTCTGCCCAAGGCAACAAGGTCAGGATGATTGAAAAATCCGAAAATTAACAATGTTTAGCAATTAAGCCCAATAATGTAAAACCAAAAACAATGATTGTAAAAGTTGTCTGATTTTTATCTCACTCTGGATTGTGCGGCTGTAAACTGCTATTTAAGCTTATTATTCCTGACCTATCCCTATACCAAATTAAGGGTCTCTGAATAAGCTTTCCAACAAGGTATCATATGCCTTAATTGGGCCTAAGATGAGTAAGTTAGGCCCATTTAAGTGAGGGAACATCATGGACTGTGCACTGATCCGCGCCAGAGAACTCGGGACCCAATTTAGCCTTGATTTTGGACTAATTTGACAATCCTTTTGAAACCTGAAATTGTGGGTCTCTTCCTTATCTTTCTACGGACAGCAAGATCACCAAAATCCGATATCCGTAGCTCTAGTTATGCCCTGTGCAAGGCAACAAGGTGAGGATGAGTCAAAAATCCAAAAATTAACAATGTTTAGCAATTAAGCCCAATAATGTAAAAGCAAAAACAACGACTGTAAAAGTTGTCTAATTTTCGTCTCTCTCTGGCTTGTGCGGCTGTAAACTGCTATTTATGCTTATTAATCCTGAACTAACCCTAGACCAAATTAAGGGCCTCTGAATAAGCTTTTCAACAAGGTATCCTATGCCTTAATTGGGCTTAAGATGAGTAAGTTAGGCCTATTTAAGTGAAAGAACTTCATGGAGTGCGCATTGATCCACGCCAAAGAACTCGGGACCCATTTTAGCCTTGATTTTGGCCTAATTTGATTATTCTTGTGAAACCTGAAATTGTAGGTCTCTTCCTTATCTTTCTAGTGACAACAAGATCACCAAAATCCGATATCTATTGCTCTAGTTATGCTCTGTGCATGGCAACAAGGTCAGGATGAGTGAAAAATCCGAAAATTAACAATGTTGAGCAATTAAGAAGAATTAAGCAAAATAATGTAAAAGCAAAAACAATGATTGTAAAAGTTGTCTAATTTCTGTCTCTCTCTGGCTTGTGTGACCGTAAACTGCTATTTATGCTTATTAATCATGAACTATCCCTAGACTAAATTAAGGGCCTCTGAATAAGCTTTCCAACAAGGTATCATATGCCTTAATTGGGCTTAAGATGAGTAAGTTAGGCCCATTTAAGTGAAGGAATATCATGGACTGCGCACTGATCCGCGCCAGAGAACTCGGGACCCAATATAGCCTTGATATTGGCCTTATTTGACAATTCTTGTGACACCTGAAATTGTAGGACTCTTCCTTATCTTTCTAGGGACAGCAAGATCATCAAAATCCTATATCGGTAGCTCTAGTTATGCTCCGTGCAAGGCAACAAGGTCAGGATGAGTGAAAAATCCGAAACTTAACAATGTTTAGCAATTAAGCCCAATAATGTAAAACCAAAAACAATGATTGTAAAAGTTGTCTGATTTCTGTCTCACTCTGGATTGTGCGGCTGTAAACTGCTATTTATGCTTATTATTCCGGACCTATCCCAATACCAAATTAAGGGCCTCTGAATAAGCCTTCCAAGAAGGTATCATATGCCTTAATTGGGCTTAAGATGAGTAAGTTAGGCCCATTTAAGTGAAGCCATATCAAGGACTGTGCACTGATCCGTGCCAGAGAACTCGGGACCCAATTTAGCCTTGATTTTGGCCTAATTTGACAATCCTTGTGAATCCTGAAATTGTAGGTCTCTTCCTTATCTTTCTACGGACAGCAAGATCACCAAAATCCGATATCCATAGCTCTAGTTATACTCTGCGCAAGGCAACAAGGTGAGGATGAGTGAAAAATCCAAAAATTAACAATGTTTAGCAACTAAGCCCAATAATCTAAAAGCAAAAACAATGATTGTAAAAGTTGTCTAATTTCTGTCTCACTCTGGCTTGTGTGGCTGTAAACTGCTATTTATGCTTACTATTCCTGACCTAACCCTAGACCAAATTAAGGGCCTCTGAATAAGCTTTCCAACAAGGTATTATATGCCTTAATTGGGCTTAAGACGCATAAGTTAGGCCCATTTAAGTGAAGGAACATCATGGATTGCGCACTGATCCACGCCAGAGAACTCGAGAACCAATTTAGCATAGATTTTGACCTAATTTAAAAATTCTTGTGAAACATGAAATTGTGGGTTTCTTCCTAATCTTTCTAGGGACAACAAGATCACCAAAATCCGATATTTGTAACTCTAGTTATGCTCTGTGCGAGGCAACAAGGTCAGGATGAGTGAAAAATCCGAAAATTAACAATGTTGAGCAATTAATAAGAATTAAGCAAAATAATGTAAAAGCAAAAACAATGATTGTAAAAGTTGTCTAATTTCCGTCTCTCTCTGGATTGTGTGACCGTAAACTGCTATTTATGCTTATTAATCATGACCTACACCTAGTGAAATTAAGGGCCTCTGAATAAGCTTACCAACAAGGTATCATATGCCTTAATTGGGCTTAAGATGAGTAAGTTAGGCCCTTTTAAGTGAAGGAGCATCATGGACTGCGCACTGATCCTTGCCAGAGAACTCGGGACCCAATTAGCCTTGATTTTGGACCAATTTGACAATTCTTGTGAAACCTGAAATTATGGGTCTCTTCCTTTTCTTTCTAGGGATAACAACATCACCAAAATCCAATATCTGTAACTCTATTTATGCTCTATGCAAGGCCACAAGATCAGGATGAGTGAAAAATTCAAAAATTAACAATGTTTAGCAATTAAGCCCAATTAAGCCCAATAATGTAAAAGAAAAAACAATGATTGTAAAAGTTGTCTAAATTCCGTCTCTCTCTGGCTTGTGCGGCTGTAAACTGTTATTTATGCTTATTAATCCTGACCTAACCCTAGACCAAATTAGGGGCTTCTTAATAAGCTTTCCAACAAGGTATCATATGTCTTAATTAGGCTTAAGATGAGTAAGTTAGGCCCATTTTAGTGAAGGAACATCATGGACTGCGCACTGATCCGTGCCAGAGAACTCGGGACCCAATTTAGCCTTGATTTTGGCCTAATTTGACAATTCATTTGAGACAAGAAATTATAGGTCTCTTCCTTATCTTTCTAGGGACAGCAAGATCACCAAAATCCGATATCTGTAGCTCTAGTTATGCTCTGCGCCAGGCAACAAGGTCAGGATGAGTGAAAAATCCAAAAATTAACAATGTTTAGAAATTAAGCCCAATAATGTAAAAGCAAAAACAATGATCGTAAAAGTTGCCAAATTTATGTTTCTCTCTGGCTTGTGCGGCTGTAAACTGCAATTTATGCTTATTAATCACGACCTAACCCTAGAACAAATTAAGGGCCTCTGAATAAGCTTTCCAACAAGGTATCATTTGCCTTAATTGGGCTTAAGATGAGTAAGTTAGGCCCATTTAAGTGAAGGAATATCATGGACTGCGCACTGATCCGCGCCAGAGAACTCGGGACCCAATATAGCCTTGAGATTGGCCTTATTTGACAATTCTTGTGACACCTGAAATTGTAGGACTCTTCCTTATTTTTCTAGGGACAGCAAGATCATCAAAATCCTATATCGGTAGCTCTAGTTATGCTCTGTGCAAGGCAACAAGGTCAGGATGAGTGAAAAATCCGAAACTTAACAATGTTTAGCAATTAAGCCCAATAATGTAAAACCAAAAACAATGATTGTAAAAGTTGTCTGATTTCTGTCTCACTCTGGATTGTGCGGCTGTAAACTGCTATTTATGCTTATTATTCCTGACCTATCCCTATACCAAATTAAGGGTCTCTGAATAAGCTTTCCAACAAGGTATCATATGCCTTAATTGGGCCTAAGATGAGTAAGTTAGGCCCATTTAAGTGAGGGAACATCATGGACTGTGCACTGATCCGCGCCAGAGAACTCGGGACCCAATTTAGCCTTGATTTTGGACTAATTTGACAATCCTTTTGAAACCTGAAATTGTGGGTCTCTTCCTTATCTTTCTACGGACAGCAAGATCACCAAAATCCGATATCCGTAGCTCTAGTTATGCCCTGTGCAAGGCAACAAGGTGAGGATGAGTCAAAAATCCAAAAATTAACAATGTTTAGCAATTAAGCCCAATAATGTAAAAGCAAAAACAATGACTGTAAAAGTTGTCTAATTTTCGTCTCTCTCTGGCTTGTGCGGCTGTAAACTGCTATTTATGCTTATTAATCCTGAACTAACCCTAGACCAAATTAAGGGCCTCTGAATAAGCTTTTCAACAAGGTATCCTATGCCTTAATTGGGCTTAAGATGAGTAAGTTAGGCCTATTTAAGTGAAAGAACTTCATGGAGTGCGCATTGATCCGTGCCAAACAACTCGGGACCCATTTTAGCCTTGATTTTGGCCTAATTTGATTATTCTTGTGAAACCTGAAATTGTAGGTCTCTTCCTTATCTTTCTAGTGACAACAAGATCACCAAAATCCGATATCTATTGCTCTAGTTATGCTCTGTGCATGGCAACAAGGTCAGGATGAGTGAAAAATCCGAAAATTAACAATGTTGAGCAATTAAGAAGAATTAAGCAAAATAATGTAAAAGCAAAAACAATGATTGTAAAAGTTGTCTAATTTCTGTCTCTCTCTGGCTTGTGTGACCGTAAACTGCTATTTATGCTTATTAATCATGAACTATCCCTAGACTAAATTAAGGGCCTCTGGATAAGCTTTCCAACAAGGTATCATATGCCTTAATTGGGCTTAAGATGAGTAAGTTAGGCCCTTTTAAGTGAAGGAGCATCATGGACTGCGCACTGATCCTTGCCAGAGAACTCGAGACATAATTAGCCTTGATTTTGGCCCAATTTGACAATTCTTGTGAAACCTGAAATTATGGGTCTCTTCCTTTTCTCTCTATGGACAACAACATCACCAAAATCCAATTTCTGTAACTCTAGTTATGCTCTACGCAAGGCAACAAGGTCAGGATGAGTGAAAAATCCAAAAATTAACAATGTTTAGCAATTAATCCCAATTAAGCCCAATAATATAAAAGAAAAAACAATGATTGTAAAAGTTGTCTAAATTCCGTCTCTCTCTGGCTTGTGCGGCTGTAAACTGCTATTTATGCTTATTAATCCTGACCTAACCCTAGACCAAATTAGGGGCCTCTTAATAAGCTTTCCAACAAGGTATCATATGTCTTAATTGGGCTTAAGTGAAGGAACATCATGGATTGCGTACTGATCCGTACCAGTGAACTCGGGACCCGATAAAGCCTTGATTTTGGACTTATTTGACAATTCTTGTAAAACCTGAAATTGTAGGTCTCACCTTATCTTTCTAGGGAAAGCAACATCACCAAAATCCGATATCTGTTGCTCCATTTTTGCTATGCGCAAGACAACACGGTCAGGATGAGTGAAAAATCCGAAAATTAACAATGTTTAGAAATTAAGGCCAATTAAGCCCAATAATGTAAAAGTAAAAACAATGATTGTAAAAGTTGTCTAATTTTCGTCACTCTCTGGCTTGTGTGGCTCTAAACTGCTAGTTATGCTTATTTATCCAGAACTAACCCTAGACCAAATTAAGAGCCTCTGAATAAGCTTTCCAACAAGGTATCATATGCCTTAATTGAGCTTAAGATGAGTAAGTTAAGCCCTTTAAGTGAAGGAACATCTTGGACTGCACACTAATTCGCGCCAGAGAACTCGGGACCTAATTTAGCTTTGATGTTGGTCTAATTTGACAATTCTTGTAACACCTGAAATTGTCGGTCTCTTCCTTATCATTCTAGGGACAGCAAGATCACCAAAATCCGATATCTGGAGCTCTAGTTATGCTGTGCGCAAGGCAACAAGGTCAGGATGAGTGAAAAATCCAAAAATTAACAATGTTTAACAATTAAGCCCAATAATGTAAAAGCAAAAACAATAATTGTAAAAGTTGTCTAATTTCCGTCTCTCTCTGGCTTGTGTGACTGTAAACTGCTATTTATGCTTATTAATCATGACCTACCGCTAGACCAAATTAAGGCCCTCTGAATAAACTTTTCAACAAGGTATCATATGCCTTAATTGGGCTTAGGATGATTAAGTTAGGCCCATTTAAGTGAAGGAACATCATGGACTGCGTGTTGATCCGCGCCAGAGAACTCGGGACACAATTTAGCCTTGATTTTGGCCTAATTTGACAATTCATATGAAACCTGAAATTGTAGGTCTCTTCCTTATCTTTCTAGGGACAGCAAGATCACCAAAATCCGATATCTGTAGCTCAAGTTATGCTCTGCGCAAGGCAATAAGGTCAGGATGAGTGAAAAATCCAAAAAATAACAATGTTTAGAAATTAAGCCCAATAATGTAAAAGTAAAAACAATGGTTGTAAAAGTTGTCGAATTTCTGTTTCTCTCTGGCTTGTGAGGCTGTAAACTGCAATGTATGCTTATTAATCACGACCTAACCCTAGAACAAATTAAGGGCCTCTGAATAAGCTTTCCAACAAGGTATCATATGCCTTAATTGGGCTTAAGATGAGTAAGTTAGGCCCATTTAAGTGAGGGAACATCATGACTGTGCTCTAATCCGCTACAGAGAACTCGGGACCCAATTTAGCCTTAATTTTGTCCTAATTTGACAATTCTTTGGAAATCTGAAATTGTAGGTGTCTTATCTTTCTGGGGACAACAAGATCACCAAAATCTGATATCGGTAGCTCTAGTTATGCTCTGCGTAAGACAACAAGGTCAGGATCAGTGAAAATCCAAAAATTAAAGATGTTTAGCAATTAAGCCAATTAATCCCAATAATGTTAAAGTACAAACAATGATTGTAAAATTATCTTAATTTCCGTCTCTCTTTGGCTTGAGCGGCTGAAAACTGTTATTTATGCTTATTAATCGTAACCAGCACTAGACCAAATTAATGGCCTCTGAATAAGCTTTCCAAAAAGGTATCATATGCCTTAATTGGGCAGAAGATGAGTAAGGAAGGCCCATTTAAGTGAAGGAACATCATGGACTGTGCACTGATCCGCACCAGAGAACTCTGGACCCAATTTAGCCTTGATTTTCTCGTAATTTGACAATTCTAGTGAAACCTGAAATTGTAGGTCTCTTCTTTATCTTTCTAGGGACAACAAGATCACCCAAATCCGATATCTGTAGCTCTAGTTTTGCTCTGCGCAAGGCAACACGGCCAGGATGAGTGAAAAATCCGAAAATTAACAATGTTTAGCAATTAAGCCCAATACTGTAAAAGCAAAAATAATGATTGTAAAAGTTGTCTAATTTCCATCTCTCTCTGGCTTGTGCGGCTGTAAACTGCTATTTATGCTCATTAATCCTGACCAGCCATAGACCAAATTAAGGGCCTATGAATAAGCTTTCCAATAAGGTACGAAATGCCTTAATGGGGCATAAGATGAGTAAGTTAGGCCCATTTAAGTGAAGGAACATCATGGACTGCGCACTTATCCTTGCCAGAGAACTCGGGACCCAATTTAGCTTTGATTTTGGCCTAATTTGACAATTCTTGTGACACCTGAAATTGTAGGTCTCTTCCTTATCTTTCTAGGGACAGCAGGATCACCAAAATCCGATATTTGTAGCTCTAGTTATGCTGTGCTCAAGGCAACAAGGTCACGATGAGCGAAAAATCATAAAATTAACAATGTTTAAAAATTAAGCCCAATAATGTAAAAGAAAAAACAATGATTGTAAAAGTTGTCTAATTTCCGTATCTCTCTGGCTTGTACGGTTGTAAACTACTCTTTATGCTTATTAATCCTGACCAAACCCTGGTCCAAAATAAGGGCCTTTGAATAAGCTTGCGAACAAGGTATCATATGCCTTAATTGGGCTTAAGATGACTAAGTTAGGCCCATTTAAGTGAAGGAACTTCATGGACTGCGCACTGATTCGCGCCAGAGAATTCTGGACCCAATTTAGCCTTGATTTTGGCCTAATTTGACAATTCTAGTGAAACCTGAAATTATAGGTCTCTTCATTTTCTTTCTAGGGACAACAAGATCACCAAAATCCGATATCTGTAGCTCAAGTTATGCTATGCGCAAGGCAACAAGGTCGGGATGAGTGAAAAATCCGAAATTCAACAATGTTTAGCAATTAAGCCCAATAAAGTAAAAGAAAAACAATGATTGTAAAAGTTGTCTAATTTCCGTCTCTCTCCTGCTTTTGCAGTTGTAGACTTCTATTTAAGCTTATTAATCATGACGTAACCCTAGACCAAATTAAGGGCCTCTGAATAAGCTTTTGAACAAGGTATCATATTCCTTAATTGGGATTAATATGAGAAAGTAAGGCCCATTTAAGAGAAGGAACATCATGGACTGCCCACTGATCCCTGCGAGAGAACTTGGGACCCAATTTAGACTTGATTTTGGCCAAATTTGAAAATTCTTGTGAAACCTGAAATTGTAGGTCTCTTCCTTATCTTTCTAGGGACAGCAAGATCACCAAAATCCGAAATTTGAAGCTCTAGTTATACTCTGCACAAGGCAACAAGGTCAGGATGAGTGAAAAATCCGAAAATTAACAATGTTTAGCAATTAAGCCCAATAATGTAAAAGCAAAAACAATGATTGTAGAAGTTGTCTAATTTTCGTCTATCTTTGGATTGTGCGGCTGTAAGCTGCTATTTATTATTAATCATGACCAAACCCTATACCAAATTAAGGGCCTCTGAATAAGCTTTCCAACAAGGTATCATATGCCTTAATTTGGCTTAAGATGAGTAAGTTAGGCCCATTTAAGTGAAAGAGCGTCGTGGACTGCACACTGATCTGCGCCAGAGAACTCGGGACCCAATTTAACCTTGATTTTGGCAAAATTTGACAATTCTTGAGAAACCTGAAATTGTAGGTCTCTTTCTTAACTTTCTATGGACAACAAGATCACCAAAATCCGATATCTATAGCTCTAGTTATGCTCTGCGCAAGGCAACAAGGCCAGGATGAGTGAAAAATCTGAAAATTAACAATGTTTACCAATTAATTCCAATTAAGACCAATAATGTTAAAGTAAAAACAATGATTGTAAAAGTTGCTTAATTTCCGTCTCTCTCTGACTGGAGCGGTTGTAAAATGCTATTAATGCTTATTAATCCAGACCAGCCCTAGACCTAATTAAGGGCCTCTGAATAAGCTTTCCAACAAGGTATCATATGCCTTAATTGGGCTTAAGAAGAGTAAGTAAGGCCCATTTAAGTGAAGGAACATCATGGACTGCACAGTGATCCTCGCCAGAGAACTCGGGACCCAATTTAGCCTTGATTTTGGCCTAATTTGACAATTCTTGTAAAACCTGAAATTGTAGGTTTCTTCCTTTTATTTCTAGGGACAGTAAGAGCACCAAAATCCGATATCTGTAGCTCTAATTATGCTCTGCGCAAGGCAACAAGGTCAGGATTAGTGAAAAATACAAAAATTAACAATTTTAGCAAATAAGCCCAATAATGTAAAAGCAAAAACAATGCTTGTAAAAGTTTTCTAATTTCAGTGTCTCTCTGTCTTGTGCGGTTGTAAACTACTATTTATGGTTATTAATCCTGACCTAACCCTAGACCAAATTAAGGGCCTCTGAATATGCTTTTCAACAAGGTATCATATGCCTTGATTGGGCTTAAGATGAGTAAGTAAGGCCCATTTAAGTGAAGGAACATCATGGACTACAAACTGATCCTCACCAGAGAACTTGGAACCCAATTTAGTCTAGATTTTGACCTAATTTGACAATTCTTCTGAAACCTGAAATTGTAGTTGTCTTCCTTTTCTTTCTACGGACAGCAAGAGCACCAAAATCTGATATTTGTAGCTCTAGTTATGCTCTGGTCAAGGCAACAAGGTCAGGATGAGTGAAAATTACGAAAATTAACAATGTTTAGAAATTAAGCCCAATAATGTAAAAGCAAAAACAATGATTGTAGAAGTTGTCTAATTTTCGTCTATCTTTAGATTGTGCGGCTGTAAACTGCTATTTATTATTAATCATAACCAAACCCTTGACCAAATTAAGGGCCTCTGAATAAGCTTTCCAACAAGGTATCATATGCCTTAATTGGGCTTAAGATGAGTAAGTTAGGCCCATTTAAGTGAAGGAACATCATGGACTGCGCACTGATCTGGGCCAGAGAACTCGGGACCCAATTTAACATTGATTTTGGTAAAATTTGACAATTCTTGAGAAACATGAAATTGTAGGTCTCTTTCTTATCTTTCTAGGGACAACAAGATCACCAAAATCCGATATCTATAGCTCTAGTTATGCTCTGCGCAAGGCAACAAGGTCAGGATGAGTGAAAAATCCGAAAATTAACAATGTTTATCCATTAATTCCAATTAAGCCCAATAATGTTAAAGTAAAAACAATGATTGTCAAAGTTGCTTAATTTCCGTCTCTCTCTCACTGGAGCGGTTGTAAAATGCCATTTATGCTTATTAATCCAGACCAGCCCTAGACCTAATTAATGGCCACTGAATAAGCTTTTCAACAAGGTTTCATATGCCTTAATTGGGCTTAAGAAGAGTAAGTAAGGCCCATTTAAGTGAAAGAACATCATGGACTACACACTGATCCTCGCCAGAGAACTCGGAACCCAATTTAGCCTAGATTTTGGCCTAATTTGACAATTCTTCTGAAACCTGAAATTTAGGTCTCTTCCTTTTCTTTCTAGGGACAGCAAGAGCACCAAAATCCGATATTTGTAGCTCTAATTATGCTCTGCGCAAGGCAACAAGGTCAGGATGAGTGAAAAATACGAAAATTAACAATTTTAGCAATTAAGCCAAATAATGTAAAAGCAAAAACCATGATTGCAAAAGTTTTCTAATTTCCGTCTCTTTCTGGCTTGTTCGGCTGTAAACTACTATTTATGCTTATTAATCCTGACCTAACCCTAGACCAAATTAAGGGCCTCTGAATAAGCTTTCCAACAAGGTATCATAAGCCTTAATTGGGCTTAAGATGAGGAAGTTACGCCCATTTAAGTGAAGGAACATCATGGACTGCGCACGGATCCGCGCCAGGGAACTCGGGACCCAATTTAGCCTTGATTTTGGCCTAATTAGACAATTCTTGGAGACTTGAAATTGTAGGTCTCTTCCTTATCTTTCTAGGGACTGCAAGATCACCAAAATCCGATATCGGTAGCTCTAATTATGCTCTGCACAAGGCAACAAGGTCACGATGAGTGAAAAATCCGAAAATTAACAACGGCTAGCAATTAAGCCCAATTAAGCCCAATAATGTAAAAGCAAAAACAACGACTGTAAAAGTTGTCTAATTTCCGTCTCTCTCTGGCTTTTACGGCTGTAAACTGCTATTTATGCTTATTAATCCTGAAGTAACCCTAGACCAAATTAAGGGCCTCTGAATAAGCTTTTCAACAAGGTATCCTATGCCTTAATTGGGCTTAAGATGAGTAAGTTAGGCCCATTTAAGTGAAAAAACATCATGGACTGCGCACTGATCCGCGCCAGAGAACTCAGGACCCAATTTAGACTTGATTTTGGCCAAATTTGACAACTCTTGTGAAACCTGAAATTGTAGGTCTCTTCCTTATCTTTCTAGGGACAGCAAGATCATCAAAATCCGATATCTGTAGCTCTAGTTAAGCTCTGCGCAAGGCAACAAGGTCAGGATGAGTGAAAAATCCGAAAATTAACAATGTTTTGCAATTAAGCCCAATAATGTAAAAGCAAAAACAATGATTGTAAAAGTTGTCTAATTTTCGTCTCTCTCTGGCTTGTGCGGCTGTAAACTGCTATTTATGCTTGTTAATCCTGACCTAACCCTAGACCAAATTACGGGCCTCTGAATAAGCTTTCCAACTGGGTAACTGTTCCGTCCAAATATCTCAGATGAGAGATACTCGGCCGAAGAAAGTTTAGTGGGTTTGTTTTGGAGTTACCTTGACAGAATGTGAATTCTGCTCCTACGTATCCAAATGGGAATCAAAGCAAACGTAGTTCTGAGTGAGGGGGTTGGACCCCTATTTATAGATGTTCTCAGCGCAACTGCTGGAGTAAGATGGTTACCGAGATCCTATTTGTTAGGATCAGATCGCTCTTGCGGTTAGACAATTGATATGGATAAGGCTCCAAGTTATACGGAGAGATATTTGGACCAGCGAGATATTCGGCATAGTCAGATGCGGCTGGATAGCTCAGGGCCGAGATATCTTCATTCGTGGTCTGGTGTGGAATAGGGCCGAGTAGTTGTCCTCGGGTGTTGAGTGTATTAATAGGTCTTCGACTTTATGGGAGTTCGGGTGAATGTCCACTTATGAGAATGAGCTCGGTCGTATTGACAATCCTCGGCCTTATATCTTTGGCCGGTACAGTAACATATGCCTTAATTGGGCTTAAGATGAGCAAGTTAGGCCTATTTAAGTGAAGGAACATCATGGACTGCACACTGATCCGCACCAGAGAACTCGGGACCCAATTTAGCCTTGATTTTAGCCTAATTTGACCATTCTTGTGAAACCTGAAATTGTAGGTATCTTCCTTGCCTTTCTAGGGACAACAAGATCACCAAAATTCGATATTTGTAGCTCTAGTTTAGCTCTGCGCAAGGCAACAAGGTCAGGATGAGTTAAAAATCCGAAAATTAACAATGTTATCAATTAAGCCCAATAATGTAAAAGTAAAAACAATGATTGTAAAAGTTGTCTAATTTCCATCTATCTCTGACTTGTGCAGCTGTAAACTGCTATTTATGCTTATTAATCATGACCTAATCCTAGATCAAAATAAGGACCTCTGAATAAGCTTTCCAACAAGGTATCATATGCCTTAATTGGGCTTAAGATGAGTTAGTTAGGCCCATTTAAGTGAAGGAACATCATGGACTGCATACTGATCCGCGACAGAAAACTCGAGACCCAATTTAGCCTTGATTTTGGCCTAATTTGACAATTCTTCCTGAAATTGTAGGGTTGTTCCTTATCTTTCTAGGGACAACAAGATCACCAAAATCCGATATCTGTAGCTCTAATTATGCTCTGCTCAAGGCAACAAGGTCAGGATTAGTGAAAAATACGAAAATTAACAATTTTAGCAAATAAGCCCAATTATGTAAAAGCAAAAACAATGATTTTAAAAGTTTTCTAATTTCAGTCTCTCTCTGTCTTGTGCGGCTGTAAACTACTATTTATGCTTATTAATCCTGACCTAACCCTAGACCAAATTAAGGGCCTCTGAATAAGCTTTTCAACAAGGTATCATATGCCTTGATTGGGCTTAAGATGAGTAAGTAAGGCCCATTTAAGTGAAGGAACATCATGGACTACACACTGATCCTCGCCAGAGAACTCGGAACCCAATTTAGCCTAGATTTTGGCCTAATTTGACAATTCTTCTGACACCTGAAATTGTAGGTCTCTTCCTTTTCTTTCTAGGGACAGCAAGAGCACCAAAATCCGATATCTGTAGCTCTAATTATGCTCTGCGCAAGGCAACAAGGTCAGGATGAGTGAAAAATACGAAAATTAAAAATTTTATCAATTAAGCCAAATAATGTAAAAGCAAAAACAATGATTGTAAAAGTTTTCTAATTTTCGTCTCTCTCTGGATTGTGCGGCTGTAAACTGCTCTCTATGCTTATTAATCCTGACCTAACCCTAGACCAAATTAAGGGCCTCTGAATAAGCTTTCCAACAAGGTATCATATGCCTTAATTGGGCTTAAGATGAGTTAGTTAGGCCCATTTAAGTGAAGGAACATCATGAACTGCGCACTGATCCGCGCCAGAGAACTCCGGACCCAATTTAGCCTTGGTTTTGGCCTAATTTGACAATTCTAGGAACTTGAAATTGTAGGTCTCTTCCTTATCTTTCTAGGGACTGCAAGATCACGAAAATCCGATATCTGTAGCTCTAGTTATGCTCTGCGAAAGGCTACAGGGTCACGATGAGTGAAAAAATCCGAAAATTAACAACGGTTAGCAATTAAGACCAATAATGTAAAAGTAAAAACAATGATTGTAAAAGTTGTCTAATTTCCATCTATCTCTGACTTGTGCAGCTGTAAACTGCTATTTATGCTTATTAATCATGACCTAATCCTAGATCAAAATAAGGGCCTCTGAATAAGCTTTCCAACAAGGTATCATATGCCTTAATTGGGCTTAAGATGAGTAAGTTAGGCCCATTTAAATGAAGGAACATCATGAACTGTGCACTGATCCGCGCCAGAGAACTCGGGACCCAATTTAGCTTTGGTTTTGGCCTAATTTGACAATTCTTCTGACACCTGAAATTGTAGGTCTCTTCCTTTTCTTTCTAGGGACAGCAAGAGCACCAAAATCCGATATCTGTAGCTCTAGTTATGCTCTGCGAAAGGCTACAAGGTCACGATGAGTGAAAAATCCGAAAATTAACAACGGTTAGCAATTAAGCCCAATTAAGCCCAATAATTTAAAAGTAAAAACAATGATTGTAAAGGTTTTCGAATTTCCATCTCTCTTTGTCTTGTGCTGCTGTAAACTGTTATTTATACTTTTTAATCCTGACCTAACCCGAGACCAAGCTAAGGGCCACTGAATAAGCTTTTCAACAAGGTATCCTTTGCCTTAATTGGGCTTAAGATGAGTAAGTTAGGCCCATTTAAGTGAAGGAACATCATGGACTGCGCACTGATCCGCGCCAGAGAACTCAGGACCCAATTTAGCCATGATTTTTCCCAAAATTGACAACTCTTGTGAAACCTTAAATTGTAGGTCTCTTCCTTATCTTTCTAGGGACAGCAAGATCACCAAAATCCGATATCCGTAGCTCTAGTTAAGCTCTGCGCAAGGCAACAAGGTCAGGATGAGTGAAAAATCCGAAAATTAACAATGTTTAGCAATTAAGCCCAATAATGTAAAAGCAAAAATAATGATTGTAAAAGTTGTCTAATTTTCGTCTCTCTCTGGCTTGTGCGGCTGTAAACTGCTATTTATGCTTGTTAATCACGACCTAACCCTAGACCAAATTACGGGCCTCTGAATAAGCTTTCCAACAAGGTAACATATGCCTTAATTGGGCTTAAAATGAGTAAGTTAGGCCCATTTAAGTGAAGGAACATCATGGACTGCGCACTGGTCCGTACCAGGGAACTCGGGCCCCAATTTAGCCTTCATTTATCCTAATTTGACAATTCTTGTGACACCTGAAATTGTAGGTGTCTTCCTTGCCTTTCTAGGGACAGCAAGATCACCTAAATTCGATATCTGTAGCTCTAGTTTAGCTCTGCGCAAGGCAACAAGGTCAGGATGAGTGAAAAATCCGAAAATTAACAATGTTAGTAATTAAGCCCAATAATGTAAAAGTAAAAACAATGATTGTAAAAGTTGTCTAATTTCCGTCTATCTCTGACTTGTGCTTCTATAAACTGCTATTTATGGTTGTTAATCATGACCTAATCCTAGATCAAAATAAGGGCCTCTGAATAAGCTTTCCAACAAGGTATCATATGCCTTAATTGGGCTTAAGATGAGTAAGTTAGGCCCATTTAAGTGAAGGAACATCATGGACTGCTCACTGATCCTTGCCAGAGAACTCGGGACCTAATTTAGCCTTGATTTTGGCCTAATTTGACAATTCTTGTGAAGCCTGAAGTTGTAGGTATCTTCCTAATCTTTCTAGTGACAGCAAGATCACCAAAATCCTATTTGTAGCTCTAGTTATGCTCTGCGCAACGCAACAAGGTCGGGATGAGTGAAAAATCCGAAAATTAACAATGTTTAGCAATTGAGCCCAATAATGTAAAAGCAAAAGCAATGATTGTAAAATTTGTCTAATTTTCGTCTCTCTCTGGCTTGTGCAGCTGTAAACGGTAATTTATGCTTATTAATCCTGACCTAATCCTAGACCAAATAAGGGCCTCTGAATAAGCTTCCCAACAAGGTTCATATGCCTTAATTGGGCTTAATATGAGTAAGTTAGGCCCATGTAAGTGACGAAACATCATGGACTGGGCACTGATCCGCGCCAGAGCACTCGGGACCCAATTTAGCTTTGATTTTGGCCTAATTTGACAATTCTTGTGAAACATGAAATTGTAGGCCTCGTCCTTATCTTTCTAGGGACCGCAAGATCACCAAAATCCGATATATGTTGCTCTAGTTATGCTCTGCGTAAGGCAACAGGTCAGGATGAGTGAAAAATCTAAAAATTAACATTGTTTAACAATTAAGCTCAATAATGTAAAAGCAAAAACAATGATTGTAAACGTTGTCTAATTTTCGTCTATCTCTGGCTTGTGCGGCTGTAAACTGCTATTTATGCTTGTTAATCACGACCTAACCCTTGACCAAATTAAGGGCCTCTGAATAAGCTTTCCAACAAGGTATCAAATGCCTTAATTCGGCTTAAGGTGAGCAAGTTAGGCCCATTCAAGTGAAGGAACATCATGGACAGCGCACTAATCCGTGCCAGAGAACACGGGACCCAATTTTGCATTGATTTTGGCCTAATTTGACAATTCATGTGAAACATGAAATTGTAGGTCTCTTCCTTATCTTTCTAGGGACAACAAGATCACCAAAATCAGATATATGTAGCTCTAGTTATGCTATGCGCAAGGCAACAAGGTCAGGATGAGTGAAAAATCCGAAAATTAACAATGTTTAGCAATTAAACCCAATAATGTAAAAGCAAAAACAATGATTGTAAAAGTTGTCTAATTTCCGTCTCTCTCTGGTTTGTGCTGCTGTAAACAGCTATTTATGCTCATTAATCTTGACCTAACCCTAGACCAAATTAAGGGTCTTTGAAGAAGCTTTCCAACAAGGTATCATATTCCTTAATTGGGCTTAAGATGAGTAAGTTTGGTCCATTTAAGTGAAGGAACATCATGGACTACGCACTGATCACCGCCAGAGAACTTGGGACCCAATTTGGCCTTGATTTTGGACTAATTTGATAATTCTTGTGAAGCCCGAAATTGTAGGTCTCTTCCTTATCTTTCTAGGGACAGCAAGATCACCAAAATCCGATATTTGTAGCTCTAGTTATGCTCTTAGCAAGGCAACAAGGTCAGGATGACTGAAAAATCCGAAAATTAACAATGTTTAGTAATTATGCCCAATAATGTAAAAGCAAAAACAATGATTGTAAAAGTTACCTAATTTCCGTCTCTCTCTGGCTTGTACGGCTGTAAACAACTATTTATGCTTATTAATCTTGACCTAACCCAAGACCAAATTAAGGGCGTCTGAAAAAGCTTTCCAACAAGGTATCATATTCCTTAATTGGGCTTAAGATGAGTAAGTTATGTCCATTTAAGTGAAGGAACATCATGGACTACGCACTGATCAGCGCCAGAGAACTTGGGACCCAATTTAGCCTTGATTTTGGACTAATTTGATAATTCTTGTGAGCCCGAAATTGTAGGTCTCTTCCTTATCTTTCTAGGGACAGCAAGATCACCAAAATCCGATATTTGTAGCCCTAGTTATGCTCTTAGCAAGGCAACAAGGTCAGGATGACTGAAAAATCCGAAAATTAACAATGTTTAGTAATTATGCCCAATAATGTAAAAGCAAAAACAATGATTGTAAAAGTTACCTAATTTCCGTCTCTCTCTAGCTTGTACGGTTGTAAACAACTATTTATGCTTATTAATCTTGACCTAACCCAAGACCAAATTAAGGGCCTCTGAAAAAGCTTTCCAACAAGGTATCATATGCCATAATTGGGCTTAAGATGAGTAAGTTAGGTCCATTTAAGTGAAGGAAAATCATGGACTGTGCACTTATCCGCGCTTGAGAAACCGGGCCCAATTTTGCCTTGATTTTGGCCTAATTTGATATTTCTTGTGAAACATGAAGTTGTAGGTCCCTTCCTTATCTTTCTAAGACCAGCAAGATCACAAAAATCTGATATATGTAGCTCTAGTTATGCTCTGTACAAGGCAACAAGGTTAGGATGAGTGAAAAATCCGAAAATTAACAATGCTTAGCAATTAAACCCAATAATGTAAAAGCATCAACAATGATTGTAAAAGTTGTCTAATTTCCGTCTCTCTAAGGCTTGTGCGGCTGTAAACTGCTATTTATGCTTATTAATCCTGACCTAACCCTAGACCAAATTAAGGGCCTCTGAATAAGTTTTCCAACAAATTAAGGAACGTCAAGCTTGTTGAAAAATGATGCCATTTTCAACATTTGATGACAACTGCAGAAAGGCGTTTGATTTACTGAAGAAGGCACTGACCTCTAGCCCCATCATCCAGCCCCCTAACTGGACCCTCCCTTTTGAGCTCATGTGTGACGCTTCTAACTATGTTGTGGGGGCGGTCCTTGCACAAAGGGTGGGCAAGGCTGCCCATGAGATCTATTATGCTTCTAGAACTTTGGATGCTGCACAGGCTATTTACACCACTACTGAAAACGAACTTCTAGCTATTGTTTTTGCTCTTGATAAATTTAGATCATATTTGCTAGGTTCCAAGGTTGTTGTTTTCACTGACCATGCAGCTTTGAAGTACTTGTTGAAGAAACCAGAAGCAAAACCGAGATTGATTCGGTGGATGTTGTTGCTCCAAGAATTTAATGTGGAGATTAAGGACAAGAGTGGAGCTGAGAACTTGGTGGCTGATCACTTGAGAAGAATAGAACGGGATGAAAATCCTTCTCCCATCCAGGATGACTTTCCTGATGAGCAGCTTTTATAGTTGCATAGGGTAACTCCTTGGTTTGCTGATATTGTTAACTATCTTGTTGCTGGTGTTTTTCCGACAGGTGCAACTAGGTCACAAGTCCACAAACTCAAGAGTGACGCCATGTACTATGTTTGGGATGATCCATTTCTTTGGAAATTTGGCAGTGATCAGGTAATTAGGAGATGTGTCCCCGACTATGAGATTGGGTCTATTTTGCATTTTTCTCATGCCTCTCAAGTAGGGGGACACTTTGGGCCACAAAGGACAGCAAGGAAAGTCCTAGACTCAGGTTTTTATTGGCCCACCATTTTTAGAGATGCTTATGAGGTTTACCGGACTTGTAAAGAGTGTCAGACAGCAGGTACAGCCATCACTCGTAAGAGTGAAATGCCTCAGCAGCCTATGCTTTTCTGTGAGGTGTTTGATGTGTGGGGAATTGACTTTATGGGTCCTTTCCCTGCATCTTTTGGTTTTCTCTATATTTTACTAGCTGTTGACTATGTTTCAAAGTGGGTGGAAGTTATCCCCACTAGGACTGATGATTCTAGAGTTATTACAAATTTTGTCAGGTCCAATATTTTTTGCAGGTTCGGCATACCTCGTGCTATCATAAGTGACCAAGGCACTCATTTCTGCAACCGCACCATAGAAGCTTTAATCCGAAAGTATGGATTTGTGCACATGGTCTCCATTGCATACCATCCCCAAACTAATGGGCAGGCTGAGATCTCAAACAGGGAGATCAAACAGATCTTAGAGAAAGTGGTGCAGCCAAGTAGGAGGGACTGGAGCCGCCGTCTAGAAGACGCACTTGGGGCTCAAAGAACAGCTTTTTAGACACCAATAGGGATGTCCCCCTATAGACTTGTGTTCGGTAAGGCGTGTCATCTGCCTGTGGAAGTTGAACACCGTGCTTATTAGGCGGTCAAAAGCTGTAACTTGGAAATGCAAAAAGCAGGCATTGAAAGGAAACTCCAATTGCAGTAGCTTGAAGAGCTTAGGCTGGAAGCCTACGAAAGCTCTCGAATTTATAAAGAGAAAACTAAGCACTTCCATGATAGGATGATTTCTAGGAAGGAATTCTTTGTGGGCCAACAGGTTTTATTGTTTAACTCCCGCCTGAAAGTGATGACTGGGAAACTTTGATCCAAGTGGGTTGGCCCATTTGTTGTCACTAATGTTTTCCCTCATGGTGCAGTAGAAATAAAGAGTGCAGGTAGCAACAAAGTTTTTAAGGTTAACGGGCAGCGCTTGAAGCTATTCCATGAGAGCTCGGTGCCTGAAGATGCTACTGTTGAGGAGCTCTCCTTGGGAGAGCCCACCTACACTACAACTTGATCAGGGAGAACCTTCTCCTTTCCTTCACTCTTGTTTTATATCTATGTTCTTTCATTGAGGACAGTGTATGTTTTAAGTGTGGGGGAGGGAACCACTTGTTTTGTTTTTGTTTCCTTGTTTGTGTTGCTTTGAGTCGTTGTGTGTGAGTCTTGTGTCGGTGAGCTTGTTGGGTTTCAATCAGATGTTGCATAGATGAATTGCATGATATGTGTTGACTGTTGATGATTTTCCCCTAGGTCTTGAAAATTGAAAATTGATCCCCATGTGAAAAATTGAAAATTGAACCTTGAGATATTCTGTTGTGATTGCATGATTTATGATAAGTTTGGGGTGAAGAGTGCACACACTATAGATTGAATCTCGGCCAAACAATTTGCAAAAAATTGTCTAGGTGAGGATTTGAGCCTCCAACATGTTTTTAATTGTGTGAATCACTTTCAAGTTACACTTTCCCGAATTTGCTTGAAGCTCTTCATGGTTTGCATGTTTATGTGTTGCATCAAATGATTTAGGAAATTCTCTTTGAATTAACTACTTGGCTTGAAAAGAACCATCCCTAATGCATTTTCCCCAGCCGCATTGAGCCTAATTAGCCTATTGTTTCTTGATGACCTTATGTTATAAGCCAAAAATCTGGAAAAACCATGTTAACCCAATCTTAGGATTAGGAGAGCATGAATGCTCAGCAAGACAAAGGTTTGCAAGAAGCTAAGTTTGGGGTGGCTACGAGGATATGATGTGCTATTTTAGATTGAGAAAAAGAAAAACAAATAAAGGTTGGAGCCAAAGGGCAAAAAGAAAAGAACAAAATGTCAAAAAGGGGTATTAGAATAAAAATGTTGTAGTCACCCAAGGCAAAAATAAAAATGGAAAAAGGAACTTGAGTGGAAATTCAATGTATCAAAATGCTCATGCTCTCTTAGTTCCTAGGGACTTAAGCCTAGTACCTTCGAATATCCTACCCTTAGCCAGGCCCCATTACAACCTTTAAAAGACCTTTTGATGTTGCATGCATGTTTTCGTGGGAACCTCGATTGAGATGAAAATCAAATTCATAGGAAGTGCTCTTGAAAAGTGAAATTGTGTGAAAGGTTCATAGCCTAGACAAATTGAGCGAATGAGTGAAACATTAAATGCCCTTGTGAGGAAGGCAATTGTTTGAAATTGGTGATCTCCGTTTTGTGTGTAACTTGGATCCTCAACTCAGATTACTGATTGCATGAATGATGGAATTCTCAATGGTTTAAAGTAAATGAATGTGGGGGATTACATTGTTGAAAAAGGGGGGAAACATTGAAGGGAAATTGTTTTGCTAGAATTACACGAAATCTGTGCGAAATTGGTTGAACCCTTTAAGCTTGCCAAGTTTGAGTCCTTTTGAGTTTTAGTTTGCTTGGGGACAAGCAAAGTCTAAGTTTGGGGTATCTTGATCATCCTCTGACTCGACTAGTTTTTAACTAGTAAGACCATAGGTTTTATTCGAGTTTAATCTCGATTTCGTCCAAATTTGGATGTAATTTTCCTCAAGCAACATTTTGAGTCTCTTAAGTAGTTTTAGGGTATTTTAGTTGATTTTGAGTCAAACAAAGCGCTTACTGCTATTTCATGTTTTCAGGTTGATAAGAAAAGCAAGAAGGGAAGAACACCTGAAGCAGAGGACATCACGCCCAGGCTGTGACACTGGTCACGGCCGTGATGAGCTACCCATGGAAGACAGAAAGGATCACGGCCCAGCCGTGACACACATCACGGGCGTGATGAGGAGATCATGAAATTCAGAAAGCATCACGGCCCAGGCGTGATACACATCACGGGAGTGACGAGAAGACCTAGAAAGTCAAAGATGATCACGGCCTAGCCGTGATGGAGGTCACGGCCGTGACAGATCAGCACCCAAAGTCAGAAGCGATCACGGCCTGGCCGTGATCGGCAACATGGTCGTGACGGACCATAATTTGAATGCGTGCCCTTGACAGAAGCGGTCATGGCCTGGCCGTGACGGCCATCACGGCCGTGACGCGTGACCTCTTTATAAATAGGAACGCAACACACACAGAAAAGCATCCAATTTTCACAGTTTTACATAAATTTTCAAGGTTTTGTTATACCCTTGATGGAGAACTAATTCCCTTGGGTTAATCTGCTGTAATCGGGTTCCGCCGACACTTGAGATTCTGTAATTCCCGGATTAAATTGCTTCTTCCTTTCAATACTATCATGTACGTTCTGTTTGCTTAATTCAGGATTATATAGAATCGGTATTGATTTGTTTCGATGATTTTATGTTCCTATATCTAATCGCGTTTGCTTAATTCGCGAGTGTTCAATCGTGTTTGCTTAATTCACGAGTGCTTCAACGTTTGCTTAATTCGGGAATTGGGAACATATATCGTGTAGTGCCAATTTCGCTTGTTAATTGTTGCTACAATCGAAAAGGGATTAGAATCTGCTTAGGGCATGGGAATTATATGAATCGATGATAGTGAGAAATCGAGAACAGTAGATTAATCGTTTTGATCATTGATATTCACTTATTTCTTAATTGCATCGTTCTTTTAATTGAATCTCTCAATCTGAACCCCCCCCCCCCCAAAGTGATTTTTTTTGCGAGTAACAATCCAAGAGTCCTTGTGAGACGATACTCGAGTCGTCGCTCCTTGACTACAGTTTTTACAAACAACTCGCTTTTTGACCTGTGTGCGACAGCGTGTCACCATCTCTCACTGGCTTCTGCGGCTTTAAACTGCTATTTATGCTTATTAATCCTGACCTAACCCTAGACCAAATTAAGGGTCTTTGAAGAAGCTTTCCAACAAGGTATCATATGCCTTAATTGGGATTAAGATGAGTAAGTTAGTCCCATTTAAGTGAAGGAACATCATGGACTGCGCACTGATCCACGCCAGAGAACCCTGGACCCAATTTAGCCTTGATTTTGGCCTAATTTGACAATTATTGTGAAAACTGAAATTGTAGCTTTCTTCCTTATCTTTCTTGGGACAACAGGATCAACAAAATCCGATATCTGTAGCTCTAGTAATGCTCTGCGCAAGGCAACAAGGTCAGGATGAGTGAAAAATCCAAAAATTAACAATGTTTAGCAATTAAGCCCAATTAAGCTCAATAATGTAAAAGCAAAAAGGTATCATATGCCCTAATTGGGCTTAAGATGAGTAAGTTTGGCCCATTTAAGTGAAGGAACGTCAAGGACTGTGCCCTGATCAGCGCCAGAGAACTTGGGACCCAATTTAGCCTTGATTTTGGCCTAATTTGATAATTCTTGTGAAACTTGAAATTGTAGGTCTCTTCCTTATCTTTCTAGGGACAGCAAGATCACCAAAATCTGATATCTGCAGCTCTAGTTATGCTCTGCGCAAGGAAAGAAGGTCAGGATGAGTTAAAAATCCGAAAACTAACAATGTTTCGCAATTAAGCCCAATAATGTAAAAGAAAAAACAATGATCGTAAAAGTTGTCTAATTTCCGTCTATCTCTGCTTTGCTCGACTGTAAACTGCCATTTATGCTTATTAATCGTGACCTAACCCTAAACCAAATTAAGGGCCTCTGAATAAGCTTTCCAACAAGGTATCATATGCCTTAATTTGGCTTAAGATGAGTAAGTTAGGCCCATTTAAGTGAAGGAACATCATGGACTTCGCACTCATCCGCTCCAGAGAACCCGGGACCCAATTTATCCTTGATTTTGGCCTAATTTGATAATTCTTGTGAAACTTGAAATTGTAGGTCTCTTCCTTATCTTTCTAGGAACAGCAAGATCACCAAAATCCGATATCTGCAGCTCTAGTTATGCTCTGCGCAAGGAAAGAAGGTCAGGATGAGTTAAAAATCCAAAAACTAACAATGTTTAGCAATTAAGCCCAATAATGTAAAAGAAAAAACAATGATCGTAAAAGTTGTCTAATTTCCGTCTATCTCTACTTTGCTCGACTGTAAACTGCCATTTATGCTTATTAATCGTGACCTAACCCTAAACCAAATTAAGGGCCTCTGAATAAGCTTTCCAACAAGGTATCATATGCCTTAATTTGGCTTAAGATGAGTAAGTTAGGCCCATTTAAGTGAAGGAACATCATGGACTTCGCACTCATCCGCTCTAGAGAACCCGGGACCCAATTTATCCTTGATTTTGGCCTAATTTGATAATTCTCGTGACACCTGAAATTGTAGTTCTCTTCCTTATCTTTCTAGGGACAGCAAGATCACCAAAGTCCGATATCTATAGCTCTAGTTATGCTCTGCGCAAGTCAACGAGGTCAGGATGAGTGAAAAATCCGAAAATTAACAATGTTTAGCAGTTAAGCCCAATAATGTAAAAGCAAAAACAATGATTGTAAAAGTTGTCTAATTTCCGTTTCTCTCTGGCTTGTGCCGCTGTAAACTGCTATTTATGCTTATTAATTATGACCTAACCCTAGACCAAATTAAGGACGTCTGAATAACCTTTCCAACAAGGTATCATATGCCTTAATTGGGCTTAACATGAGTAAGTTAGGCCCATTTAAGTGAAAGAACTACAAGGACTGCGCATTGATCCGCGCCAGAGAACTTGGGACCCAATTTAGCCTTGATTTTGGCCTAATTTGATAATTCTTGTGAACTTGAAATTGTAGGACTCTTCCTTATCTTTCTAGGGACCGCAAGATCACCAAAATCCGATATCTGTAGCTCAAGTTATGCTCTGCGCAAGGCAACAAGGTCAACATGAGTGAAAAATCCGAAAATTAACAATGTTTAGTAGCTAAGCCCAATTAAGACCAATAATGTAAAAGCAACAACAACGATTGTAAAATTTGTCTAATTTCCATCTCTCTCTGGCTTGTGCGGCTGTAAACTGCTATTTATGCTTATTAATCATGACCTAACCCTAGACCAAATTAAGGGCCTATGAATAAGCTTTCCACCAAGGTATCATATGCCTTAATTGGCCTGAATATGAGTAAACTAGGCCCATTTAAGTGAAGGAACATCATGGACTGCGCACTGATCCGCGCCAGAGAACTCGGGACCCAATTTCGCCTTGATTTTGGCCTAATTTGACAATTCTTGTGACACCTGAAATTGTTGGCCTCTTCCTTATCTTTCTTGGGACAACATGATCGCCAAAATCCGATATTTGTAGCTCTAGTTAAGCTCTACGCAAGGCAACAAGGTGAGAATGAGTGAAAAATCCAAAAATTAACAATGTTTAGCAATTAAGCCCAATTAAGCCCAATAATCTAAAAGCAAAAACAATGATTGTAAAAGTTGTCTAATTTCTGTCTCACTCTGGCTTGTGCGGCTATAAACTGTTATTTATGCTTACTATTCTTGACCTAACCCTAGACCAAATTAAGGGCCTCTGAATAAGCTTTCCAACAAGGTATTATATGCCTTAATTGGGCTTAAGACGAGTAAGTTAGGCCCATTTAAGTGAAGGAACATCATGGATTGCGCACTGATCCACGCCAGAGAACTCGGGACCCAATTTAGCATTGATTTTGGCCTAATTTGACAATTCTTGTGAAACATGAAATTGTTGGTTTCTTCCTAATCTTTCTAGGGACAACAAGATCACCAAAATCCGATATCTGTAACTCTAGTTATGCTCTGCACAAGGCAACAAGGTCAGGATGATTGAAAAATACGAAAATTAACAATGTTTAGCAATTAAGCCCAATAATATAAAACCAAAAACAATGATTGTAAAATTTGTCTAATTTCCGTCTCTCTCTGACTTGTGCGGCTGTAAACTCCTATTTATGCTTATTAATTCTAACCTACCCAATACCAAATTAAGGGCCTCTGAATAAGCTTTTTAACAAGGTATCATATGCCTTAATTGGGCTTAAGATGAGTAAGTTAGGCCTATTTAAGAGAAAGAACTTCATGGAGTGTGCATTGATCCGCGTCAAAGAACTCGGGACCCATTTTAGCCTTGATTTTGGCCTAATTTGATTATTCTTGTGAAAGCTGAAATTGTAGGTCTCTTCCTTATCTTTCCAGTGACAACAAGATCACCAAAATCCGATATCTATAGCTCTAGTTATGCTCTGTGCAAGGCAACAAGGTCAGGATGAGTGAAAAATCCGAAAATTAACAATGTTGAGCAATTAAGAAGAATTAAGCAAAATAATGTAAAAGCAAAAACAATGATTGTGAAAGTTGTCTAATTTCCGTCTCTCTCTGGCTTGTGTGACCGTAAACTGCTATTTATGCTTATTAATCATGACGTATCCCTATACTAAATTATGGGCCTCTGAATAAGCTTTCCAACAAGGTATCACTTGCCTTAATTGGGCTTAAGATGAGTAAGTTAGGCCCTTTTAAGTGAAGGAGCATCATGGAATGTGCACTGATCCTTGCCAGAGAACTCGGGACCCAATTAGCCTTGATTTTGGCCCAATTTGACAATTCTTGTGAAACCTGAAATTATGGGTCTCTTCCTTTTCTTTCTAGGGACAGCAACATCACCAAAATTCAATATCTGTAACTTTAGTTATGCTCTACGCAAGGCAACAAGGTCAAGATGAGTGAAAAATCCAAAAAGCGGCTCAATCCCAAAAGCGGCTCAATCCCTTGATTCTTGATGTTGTGAAGAAGGAGGTAACAAAACTCTTGCATGCGGGTATCATATATCCTATCTCTGACAGTAATTAGGTGAGCCCAGTGCAAGTTGTGCCTAAGTAGTCTGGACTCACAGCGGTGAAAAATGAAAACAATGAACTTGTTCCCACTAGAGTTCAGAATAGCTGGAGAGTCTGCATTGACTACAGGAGATTGAACCAGGCTACTAGAAAGGATCACTTTCCTTTGTCGTTCAATGATCAGATGCTTGAACGGCTAGTAGGTAAATCATATTACTGTTTTCTAGATGGTTTTTCAGGTTACTTCCAGATCCACATTGCACCAGAGGATCAGGAAAAGACTACTTTCACGTGCCCTTTCGACACTTTTGCTTACAGGAGGATGCCATTTGGACTTTGCAATGCTCCGGGCATATTCCAGAGATGCATGATTAGCATTTTTACTGGATATATTGAAAATTGCATGGAAGTGTTCATGGATGACTTCATTGTTTATGGTTCCTCATTTGATGCATGCTTGCATAGTTTGAATTTGGTTTTAGAGAGATGCATTGAAACTGGCCTTGTTTTGAACTATGAAAAATGCCATTTTATGGTTGAACAGGGGATTGCTTTCGGGCATATTATTTCTAAAAAGGGTATTTCAGTAGATCTTGCTAAGATTGAGGTGATTTCTACTTTGCCTTACCCATCTTGCGTTCGCGAGATTCGCTCTTTTCTTGGTCATGCAGGTTTTTACAGGTGCTTCATTAAGGATTTCAGCAAGATAGCTCTCCCTCAGTCAAACTTGTTGAAAAATGATGCCATTTTCAACTTTGATGACAACTGCAGAAAGGCGTTTGATTTCCTGAAGAAGGCACTGAACTCTACCCCCATCATCCAGCCCCTTGACTGGACCCTCCTTTTTGAGCTCATGTGTGACGCTTCTAACTATGTTGTGGGGGCGGTCCTTGCACAAAGGGTGGGCAAGGCTGCCCATGTGATCTATTATGCTTCTAGAACTTTGGATGCTGCACAGGCTAATTACACCACTACTGAAAAGGAACTTCTAGCTATTGTTTTTGCTCTTGATAAATTTAGATCATATTTGCTAGGTTCCAAGGTTGTTGTTTTCACTGACCATGCAGCTTTGAAGTACTTGTTGAAGAAACCAGAAGCAAAACCGAGATTGATTCGGTGGATGTTGTTGCTCCAAGAATTTAATGTGGAGATTAAGGACAAGAGTGGAGCTGAGAACTTGGTGACTGATCACTTGAGCATAATAGAAAGGGATGAAAATCCTTCTCCCATCCAGGATGACTTTCCTGATGAGTAGCTTTTACAGTTGCATAGGGTAACTCCTTGGTTTGCTGATATTGTTAACTATCTTGTTGCTGGTGTTTTTCCGACAGGTGCAACTGGGTCACAAGTCCACAAACTCAAGAGTGACGCCAAGTACTATGTTTTGGATGATCCATTTCTTTGGAAATTTGGCAGTGATTAGGTAATTAGGAGATGTGTCCCCGACTATGAGATTGAGTCTATTTTGCATTTTTCTCATGCCTCTCAAGTAGGGGGACACTTTGGGCCACAAAGGACTGCAAGGAAAGTCCTAGACTCAGGTTTTTATTGGCCCACCATTGTTAGAGATGCTTATGAGGTTTACCGGACTTGTAAAGAGTGTCAGACAGCAGGTACAGCCATCACTCGTAAGAGTGAAATGCCTCAGCAGCCTATGCTTTTCTGTGAGGTGTTTGATGTGTGGGGAATTGATTTTATGGGTCATTTTCCTGCATCTTTTGGTTATCTCTAAATTTTACTGGCTGTTGACTATGTATCAAAGTGGGTGGAAACTATACCCACTAGGACTGATGATTCTAGAGTTGTTGCAAATTTTGTCAGGTCCAATATTTTTTGCAGGTTCGGCATACCTCGTGCTATCATAAGTGACCAAGGCACTCATTTCTGCAACCGCACCATGGAAGCTTTACTCCCGAAGTATGGAGTTGTGCACATGGTCTCCACTGAATACCATCCCCAAACTAATGGGCAGGCTGAGATCTCAAACAGGGAGATCAAACAGATCTTAGAGAAAGTGGTGCAGCCAAGTAGGAGGGACTGGAGCCGCCGTCTAGAAGACGCACTTTGGGCTCAAAGAACAGCTTTTAAGACACCAATAGGGATGTCCCCCTATACACTTGTGTTCGGTAAGGCGTGTCATCTACCTGTGGAAGTTGAGCACCGTGCTTATTGGGCGGTCAAAAGCTGTAACTTTGAAATGCAAAAAGCAGGCATTGAAAGGAAACTCCAATTGCAGCAGCTTGAAGAGCTTAGGATGGAAGCCTATGAAAACTCTCGAATTTATATAGAGAAAACTAAGCACTTCCATGACAGGATGATTTCTAGGAAGGAATTCTTTGTGGGTCAACAGGTTTTATTGTTTAACTCCCGCCTGAAAGTGATGGCTTGGAAACTTCGATCCAAGTGGGTTGGCCCATTTGTTGTCACTAATGTTTTCCCTCATGGTGCAGTAGAAATAAAGAGTGCAGGTAGCAACAAAGTTTTTAAGGTTAACGGGCAGCGCTTGAAGCTATTCCATGAGAGCTCGGTGCCTGAAGATGCTACTGTTGAGGAGCTCTCCTTGGGAGAGCCCACCTACACTACAACTTGATCAGGGAGAACCTTCTCCTTTCCCTCACTCTTGTTTTATATCTATGTTCTTTCATTGAGGACAGTGTATGTTTTAAGTGTGGGGGAGGGAACCACTTGTTTTGTTTTTGTTTCCTTGTTTGTGTTGCTTTGAGTCGTTGTGTGTGAGTCTTGTGTCGGTAAGCTTGTTGGATTTCAATCAGATGTTGCATAGATGAATTGCATGATATGTGTTGACTGTTGATGATTTTCCCCTAGGTCTTGAAAATTGAAAACTGATCCCTATGTGAAAAATTGAAATTGAACTTTGAGATATTCTGTTGTGATTGCATGATTTATGATTAGTTTGGGGTGAAGAGTGCACACACTAGGGATTGAATCTCGGTCAAACAATTTGCAAAAAATTGTCCAGGTGAGGATTTGAGCCTCCAACATGTTTTTAATTGTGTGAATCACTTTCAAGTTACACTTTCCCGAATTTGCTTGAAGCTCTTCATGGTTTGCATGTTTATGTGTTTCATCAAATGATTTAGGCAATTTTCTTTGAATTAACTACTTGGCCTGAAAAGAACCATCCCTAATGCATGTTCCCTAGTTAGCCACATTGAGACTAATTAGCCTATTGTTTCTTGATGACCTTATGTTATAAGCCAAAAATCTGGAAAAACCATGTTAACCCAATCTTAGGATTAGAAGAGCATGAATGCTCAGCAAGACAAAGGTTTGCAAGAAGCTAAGTTTGGGGTAGCTACGAGGATATAATCTGCTGTTTTGGATTGAGAAAAAGAAAAAAAAAATAAAGGTTGGAGCCAAAGGGCAAAAAGAAAAGAACAAAATGTCAAAAAGTGGTATTAGAAGAAAAAGGCTGTAGTCACCCAAGGCAAAAAGAAAAATGGAAAAAGGAACTTGAGTGGAAATTCAATGTATCAAAATGCTCATGCTCTCTTAGTTCCTCGGGACTTAAGCCTAGTACCTTTGAATATCCTACCCATAGCCAGGCCCCATTACAACCTTTAAAAGACCTTTTGATGTTGCTTGCATGTTTTCGTGGGAACCTTGATTGAGATGAAAATCAAATTCATGGGAAGTGCTCTTGAAATGTGAAATTGAGTCAAAGGTTCATAGCCTAGACAAATTGAGCGAATGAGTGAAACATTAAATGCCCTTGTGAGGAAAGAAATTGTATGAAATTGGTGATTTCCCTTTTGTGTGTAACTTGGATCCTCAACTCAGATTACTGATTGCTTGAATGAAAGAATTCTCAATGGTTTAAAGTAAATGAATGTGGGGGATTACATTGTTGAAAAAGGGGGGAAACATTGAAGGGAAATTGTTTTGCTAGAATTGCACGAAATCTGTGCGAAATTGGTTGAACCCTTTAAGCTTGCCAAGTTTGAGTCCTTTTGAGTTTTAGTTTGCTTGGGGACAAGCAAAGTCTAAGTTTGGGGTATTTTGATCAGCATCTGGCTCGACTAGTTTTTAACTAGTAAGACCATAGGTTTTATTCGAGTTTAATCTCGATTTCGTCCAAATTTGGATGTAATTTTCCTCAAGCAACATTTTGAGTCTCTTAAGTAGTTTTAGGGTATTTTAGTTGATTTTGAGTCAAACAAAGCACTTACATCTATTTCATGTTTTCAGGTTGATAAGATGAGCAAGAAGGGAAGAACACCTGAAGCAGAGGCCATCACGCCCAGGCCGTGACACTGGTCACGGCCGTGATGAGCTACCCATGGAAGACAGAAAGGATCACGACCCAGCCGTGACACACTTCACGGGCGTGATGAGGAGATCATGAAAGTCAGAAAGCTTCACGGCCCAGGCGTGACACACATCATAGGCGTGATGAGAAGACCCAGAAAGTCAAAGTTGATCACGTCCCAGCCGTGATGGAGGTCACGACCGTGACAGATCAGCACCCACCAAATTCGAGCGATCACACGGACGGACCATAATTTGAATGCGTGCTTGATTACCGTAATTTGAATGCGTCCTCTTTATAAATAGGAATGCAGCAGACACAAAAGCATCCAATTTTCACTGTTTTACATAATTTTTCTAGGTTTTGTTATACCCTTGATGGAGAACTAATTCCCTTGGGTTAATCTGCTGTAATCGGGTTCCGCCGACACTTGAGATTCTGTAATTCCCGGATTAAATTGCTTCTTCCTTTCAATACTATCCTGTACGTTCTATTTGCTTAATTCGGGATTATATAGAATCGGTATTGATTTGTTTCGATGATTTTATGTTCCTATATCTAATCGCGTTTGCTTAATTAGCGAGTGTTCAATCGTGTTTGCTTAATTCACGAGTGCTTCAACCCGTTTGCTTAATACGGGAATTGGGAACATATATCGTGTAGTGCCAATTTCGCTTGTTAATTGTTGCTACAATCGAAAAGGGATTAGAATCCGCTTAGGGCATGGGAATTATATGAATCGATGATAGTGGGAAACCGAGAATAGTAGATTAATCATTTTGATCATTGATATTCACTTATTTCTTAATTGCATCGTTCTTTTAATTGAATCTCTCAATCTGAACCCCCCCCCCCCAAACTGATTTTTTTTGCGAGTAACAATCCAAGAGTCCTTGTGAGACGATACTCGAGTTGTCGCTCCCTGACTACATGTTTTACAAACCACTCGCTTTTTGACCTGTGTGCGACATCGTGTCACCATCTCTCTCAGGCTTGTGCGGCTGTAAACTGGTATTTATGCTTATTAATCCTGACCTAACCCAAGACCATATTAAGGGCCTCTGAATAATCTTTCCAACAAGATATCATATGCCTTAATTGGGATTAAGATGAGTAAGTTAGTCCCATTTAAGTGAAGGAACATCATGGACTACGCACTAATCCACGCCAGAGAACCCTGGACCCAATTTAGCCTTGATTTTGGCCTAATTAGACAATTCTTGTGAAACCTGAAATTGTAGCTTTCTTCCTTATCTTTCTTGGGACAACATGATCAACAAAATTCGATATATGTAGCTCTAGTAATGCTCTGCGCAAGGCAACAAGGTCAGGATGAGTGAAAAATCTGAAAATTAACAATGTTTAGCAATTAAGCCCAATAATGTAAAAGAAAAAATAATGATTGTAAAAGTTGTCTAATCTCCGTCTCTCTCTGGCCTGTGCAGCTGTAAACAACTATTTATGCTTATTAATCCTGACATAACCCTAGACCAAATAAAGGGCCTCTGAATAAGCTTACCAACAAGGTATCATATGCACGAATTGGGCTTAAGATGAGTAAGTTAGGCCCATTTAAGTGAAGGAACGTCAAGGACTGTGCACTGATAAGCGCCAGAGAACTTGGGACCCAATTTAGCCTTGATTTTGGCCTAATTTGATAATTCTTGTGAAACCTGAAATTGTAGTTCTCTTCCTTATCTTTCTAGGGACAGCAAGATCACCAAAGTCCGATATCTGTAGCTCTAGTTATGCTCTGTGCAAGTCAACAAGGTCAGGATGAGTGAAAAATCCGAAAATTAACAATGTTTAGCAGTTAAGCCCAATAATGTAAAAGCAAAAACAATGATTGTAAAAGTTGTCTAATTTCCGTTTCTGTCTGGCTTGTGCGGCTGTAAACTGCTATTTATGCTTATTAATGATGACCTAACCCTAGACCAAATTAAGGGCCTCTGAATAAGCTTTCCAACAAGGTATCATATGCCTTAATTGGGCTTAACATGAGTAAGCTAGGCCCATTTAAGTGAAGGAACATCATGGACTACGCACTGATCCGCGCCAGAGAACTCGGGACCCAATTTAGCCTTGACTTTGGCCTAATTTGACAATTCTTGTGAAACCTGAAATTGTAGGCCTTTTCCTTATCTTTCTAGGGACAGCAAGATCGCCAAACTTCGATATTCGTAGCTCTAGTTAAGCTCTACGCAAGGCAACAAGGTCAGGATTAGTGAAAAATACGAAAATTAATAATGTTTAACAATTAAGCCCAATAATGTAAAATCAAAAACAATGATTGTAAAAGTTGTCTAATTTTCGTCTCTCTCTGGTTTGTTAGGCTGTAAACTGCTATTTATTCTTGTAAATCCTGACTTAACCCTAGAACAAATTAAGGGCCTCTGAATAAGATTTCCAACAAGATATCATATGACTTAATTGGGCTTAAGATGAGTAAGTTAGGCCCATTTATGTGAATGAACATCATGGACTGCGCACTGATCCGCACCAGAGAACTCGGTACCCAATTTAGCATTTATTTTGACCTAATTTGACAATTCTTGTATACCTGAAATTGAAGGTCTCTTCCTTATCTTTCTAGGGACAACAAGATCACCAAAATCCGATATTTGTAGCTCTAGTTATCCTCTCCGCAAGGCAACAAGGTCAGGATGAGTGAAAAATCCATAAATTAACAATGTTTAGCAATTAAGACCAATAATGTAAAAGCAAAAACAATGATTATAATAGTTGTCTAATTTACGTCTCTCTCTGGCTTGTGTGGCTGTAAACTGCTATTTATGCTTATTCATCCTGACCTAACCCTAAACCAAACTAAGGGCCTCTGAATTAGCTTTCCAACAAGGTATAATATGCCTTAATTTGGCTTAAGATGAGTAAGTTAGTCCCATTTATATTGAAGGAACAACATGGACTGCGCACTGATCCATGCCAAAGAACTCGGGACCCAATTTAGCCTTGATTTTGGCCTAATTTGACAATTCTTGTAAACCAGAAATTGTAGGTCTCTTTCTTATCTTTCTAGGGATAGCAAGATCACCAAAATCTGATGTATGTAGCTCTAGTTATGCTCTGCTCTAGGCATAAGGTATCGTATGCCTTAACTGGGATTAAGACGAGTAAGCTAGGCCCATTTAAGTGAAGGAACATCATGGACTGCATATTGATACCCGCCAGAGAACTCGGGACCCAATTTAGTCTTGATTTTGGCCTAATTTGACAATTCTGGTGAAACATGAAATTGTAGGTCTCTTCCTTATCATTCTAGGGACAGCAAGATCACCAAAATCCGATATTTGTAACTCTAGTTATGCTCTGGAAAAACAACAAGGTCAGGAAGAGTGAAAAATCCAAAAATTAACAATATTTAGCAATTAAGCCCAATAATGTTAAAGCTAAAACAATGATTGTAAAAGTTGTCTAATTTCTGTCTCTCTCTGGCTTGTGCGGCTGTAAACTGTATTTATGATTATTAATCCAGACCTAACCCTAGACCAAATTAATGTCCTCTGAATAAGCTTTCCAACAAGGTAAAATATGCCTTAATTGGGCTTAAGATGAGTAAGTTAGGCCAATTTAAGTGAAGGAACATCATGGACTGCGCACCGATCCATGCCAGAGAACTCGGGACCCAATTTAGCCTTCATTTTGGCCTAATTTGACAATTCTTGTGAAACCTGAAATTGTAGTTCTCTTCCTTGTCTTTCTAGGGACAGCAAGATCACCAAAATCCGATATTTGTAGCTCTAGTTATGCTCTGCGCAAGGCAACAAGGTCAGGATGAGTGAAATATCCGAAAATTAACAATGTTTAGCAATTAAGCCTAATTAAGCCCAATAATGTCAAAATAAAAACGACGATTGTAAAAGTTGTCTAATTTTCGTCTCTCTCTGCCTTGTGAGGCTGAAAACTGCTATTTATGCTTATTAATCCTGACCTAACCCTAGACCAAATTAAGGGCCTCTGAATAAGCATTCCAACAAGGTATCATATGCCTTAATTGGGCTTAAGATGAGTAAGTTAGGCCCATTTAAGTGAAGGAAATCATGGATTGCACACTGATCCTTGCCAGAGAACTCGAGACCCAATTTAGCCTTGATTTTGGCCTAATTTGACAATTCTTGTGAAACGTGAAATTGTAGGTCTCTTCCTTATCTTTCTAGGGACAGCATGATCACCAATATTCGATATCTGTAAGTATAATTATGCTCTGCGCAAGGCAACAAGGTCAGGATGAGTGTAAATTCCGAAAATTAACAATGTTTAGCAATTAAGCCCAATAATGTAAAAGCAAAAACACTGATTGTAAAAGTTGTCTAATTTCCATCTCTCTCTGTCTTGTGCAGCTGTTAACTGCTATTTATGCTTATTAATCCTGACCTAACCTTAGACCAAATTAAGGGCCTCTGAATAAGCTTTCCAATTAGGTATCATATGCCTTAATTGGGCTTAAGATGAGTAAGCTAGGCCCATTTAAGTGAAGGAACATCGTGGACTGCGTACGGATTCCAGCCAGAGAACTCGGGACCCAATTTAGCCTTGATTTTGACGTATTTGACAATTCTTGTGAAACCAGAAATTGTAGGTCTCTTCCTTATCTTTCTAGGGACCGCAAGATCAACAAAATCCGATATCTGTAGCTCTAGTTATGCTCTGCACAAGGCAACAAGGTCAGGATGAGTGAAAAATCCGAAAATTAACAATGTTTAGCAATTAAGCCCAATATTGTAAAAGCAAAAACAATGATTGTAAAAGTTGTCTAATTTTTGTCTCTCTCTGACTTGTACGATTGTAAATTGCTGTTTATGATTATTAATGATGACCTAACCATAGACCAAATTAAGGGCTTCTGAATAAGCTTTCCAACAAGGTATCATATGTCTTAATTGGGCTTAAGATGAGTAAGCTAGGCCCATTTAAGTGAAGGAACATCATGGACTGTGCACTGATCCGCGTCAGAGAACTCGGGACCCAATTTAGCCTTGATTTTGGGCTAATTTGACAATTCTTGAGATAGCTGAAATTGTAGGTCTCTTCCTTATCTTTCTAGGGACATCAAGATCATCAAAATCGGATATCTGTAGCACTAGTTATGCTCTGTGCAAGGCAACAAGGTCAGGATGAGTGAAAAATTCCAAAATTAACAATGTTTAGCAATTAACCCCAATAATGTAAAAGCAAAAACAAGGATTGTAAAAGTTGTCTAATTTTCGTCTCTCTCTGGCTTGTGTGGCTGTAAACTGCTATTTATGCTTATTAATCCTGACCTAACCTTACACCAAATTAAGGGCATATGAAAAAGCTTTCCAACAAGGTATCATATGCTTTAATTGGGATTAAGATGAGTAAGTTAGAATCATTTAAGTGAAGGAACATCATGGACTATGCACTGATCATCGCCGGAGAACTCGGGACCCAATTTAGCCTTTATTTTGGCCTAATTTGACAATTCTTGAAAACATGAAATTGTAGGTCTCTTCCTTATCTTTCTAGGGACAGAAAGATCACCAAAATCCGATATATGTAGCTCTAGTTATGCTCTGCGCAAGGTAACAAGTTCAGGATGAGTGAAAAATACCAAAATTAACAATGTTTAGCAATTAAGCCCAATAATGTAAAAAAAAAATGATTGTAAAAGTTGTATAATTTTCGTCTCTCTCAGGTTTGTGCGGCCGTAAACTTCTATTTATGCTTACTAATCCTGACCGAACCCTAGACCAAATTAAGTGCCTCAGAATAAGCTTTCCAACAAGGTATCTGATAAGCCTTTGGCTTATCTAGTTTTATAACTAGATGGACTGTGGTTTTTGTGCAAATTATTCGAGTTCACTCTCGTTTTCGCCCAAATTTACCTTGTTTTGTTCCTAAGTTGGACTTTGACTCGTTCTAGGCAATTTTTGTAGTTTTTAGTCTATTTTGAATAGAATTACGCTTTTTGTTTCTTTTTATTGTTTCAGGTTAGAAGTGAAGCTCCAAGAGTCAAGGAAGCACTTCGAGTCAAGGAAACAGTGGAAATTTCCATTCTGAAGATACTCGCCCCACGAGTGGATGCTCGCCTCGCGAGCCTGAAGATTAGCAAAAAAGCAACAGTCATCAATTCTGGCTCGCCACGCGAGAGGCTTCTCGCCTCGCGAGAGCCTGAAGACCCTGGAAGACAGAGACCATCACGGCCTATCCGTGATGAAGGTCACGGCTGTGACAGATTAAGGTTTGAAGACTCGCCCCACGAATACACTCTAGCCTCGCGAGAATCCAAATTGAAAGCGCGCCAAAACTAATGTTCGCCTTGCGAAAGCGTGTTCGCCCCGCGAGCGGCCGAGAACCAGAATCCCTATTTATAGGCTGTTTCAGATCAGAATTGGGAGCTCTCTGGATAGATCCGAATCCTAGTAGTTTTTCCACTTGTTTAGAGTAGCGTTTAGGCTAGTTTCTTGTCTCTTTGGAGCTGCGTCTCCCTTTTTATTTTTCTTATTTCCCTATGGAGGTTATGTCCGATTGTTTGTCTATGAGCATGAGGAACTAATCCCCTCGTCTAGGGAATCAATGAAGCCACCCATGGCGGTATAGTGTTCATGTGATGTATGTTCTTCTCCCCTTTTTTTCAATTAATGTTTTCCAATTCTGATTTGATTGTGTTGATCATATGCATGCGTGATTAACTAGTTAAACGTGTTGAGGCTGATCGGCGATTCGCGTTTTAGAACTTGAATTGGGATCATCGATCGAATATTGTACGAGAGTGAGTAGGAGATCGGCACAACCTTATAGGGAACAAGAATTAACAGAGTTTGATGATTAGGATTATGATACCTAGTAAGTAATTAATCCAATCTTCGAATACGTCCTAATGAGCACGACAGTGGATTTAGGAGAATTTGGGGGTTCCGGTTGACATTGTAATTGAACTTAGGGAGGAATTCATCATCACTTGGGTAATATGCATGATTGGGTAGGTGGATTTGAGACCCTAGATATTTTAATTCCTGATTTTTATTCAATTAGGTTATTTGATTTGTTATTTGAATTGCGATCTTAATCTCTCTCTCTCAACCACTTTCCTCGCATGACCAAACGTATCGGATTTCTCGCGAATTAGTTGAATTGGTAGCCCAATCCCTGAGTTCGACCTCGGTAAATTCTTACCGTGTTTATTTTATTACTTGCGACGACCCGGTACACTTGCCGGTGACTCAACAATATCATATGCCTTAATTGGGCTTAAGATGAGTAAGTTAGGCCCATTTAATTGAAGGAACATCGTGGACTGCATACTGATCCACGCCAGAAAACTCGGGAGCCAATTTGTCATTGATTTTGGCCAAATTTGACAATTCTTGTGAAACCTGAAATTGTAGGTCTCTTCCTTATCTTTCTAGGGACAACAAGATCATCAAAATCCGATATCTGTAGCTCTAGTTATGCTCTGCGGAAGGCAACAAGGTCAGGATGAGTGAAAAATCCGAAAATTAACAATGTTTAGCAATTAAGCCCAATAATGTAAAAGCTAAAACAATGACTGTAAAAGTTGTCTAATTTTCGTCTCTCTCTGGCTTGTACGGATGTAAACTGCTGTTTATGATTATTAATCATGACCTAACCCTAGACCAAATTAAGGGCTTCTGAATAAGCTTTCCAAAAAGGTATCATATGCCTTAATTGGGATTAAGATGAGTAAGCTATGCCAATTTAAGTGAAGGAACATCATGGACTGTGCACTGATCAGCGCCAGAGAACTCGGGACCCAATTTAGCCTTTATTTTGGCCTAATTTGACAATTCTTCAAAACTTCAAATTGTAGGTTTGTTCCTTATCTTTCTAGGGACAGTAAGATCACCAAAATCCGATATTTGTAGCTCTAGTTATGCTATACGCAAGGCAACAAGTTCAAGATGAGTGAAAAATCCCAAAATTAACAATGTTTAGCAATTAAGCCCAATAATGTAAAAACAAAAACAAGGATTGTAAAAGTTGTATAATTTTCGTCTCTCTCTGGCTTGTGCGGTCGTAAACTGCTATTTATGCTTATTAATCCTGACCTAACCCTAGACCAAATTAAGGGCCTCAGAATAAGTTTTCCAATAAGGTATCATATGCCTTAATTGAGCTTAGGATGAGTAAGTTAGGCCCATTTAATTGAAGGAACATCGTGGACTGCATACTGATCCACGCCAGAAAACACGGGAGCCAATTTGTCATTGATTTTGGCCTAATTTGACAATTCTTGTGAAACCTGAAATTGTAGGTCTCTTCCTTATCTTTCTAGGGACACCAAGATCATCAAAATCCGACATCTGTAGCTCTAGTAATGCTCTGCGGAAGCCAACAAGGTCAGGATAAGTCAAAAATCCGAAAATTAACAATGTTTAGCAATTAAGCCCAATAATGTAAAAGCTAAAACAATGATTGTAAAAGTTGTCTAATTTCCGACTGTCTCTAGCTTGTGCGCCTGTAAACAGCTATTTATGCTTATTAATCCTAACCTAAGTCTAGACCAAATTATGGGCCTCTGAATAAGCTTTCCAACAAGGTATCATATGCCTTAATTGGGCTTAAGATGAGTAAGTTAGGCCCATTTAAGTGAAGGAACATTATGGACCGCACACTGATCTGCGTCAGAGAACTCACACCCAATTTAGCCTTGATTTTGGCCTAATTTGACAATTCTTGTGAAACCTGAAACTCACTACAAAAAAAAGGTTATTTAGCGACCGAAAATAGCGACCGAATTTGTTGGTTGCTGTTTGCGATCGAAATGGCGACCTATTGCTGGATCTAAATCAAACACTGATTAGAGTTGATATTGCAACCGAAATAGAGCGTAGCAGAGTTATCGGTCTCTATTTCGGTCGCAAAATAAAGGAAAGTAAAAGTCATAAATTTATGACTTTTTAGCGACCGAAATGGCGACCGAGTTAAATGCAACGGTTAAAATTAAGCTATCTTTTGCGACCGATATTAAATCAGTCGCTAAACGACGCGTAAAAAATTAAAATAGAGCGTTTTAGCGACCGATTTAGCGACCGAATTATTTGGTCGCTAAAATTATGAATTCAAATTTCAAATTAACCATTTTAGCGACCGAATAATTCGGTCGCTAAAACTAAAATCCCTAAATCGCGATTTCCTTCCTCTCTTCCCCAATTTCTCTCTTTTCCTCTCTTCCTCTCTTCACACGTAGCGCCGCAGAAGCCCCTCGTCGGCCACCACCTCCTCCACACGGTAAGCATACATATCTCTCTCCCTCTCCTTCTATCTCTCACTCGTGTCTCTCTCTACCTTTCCTTCTCTCACTCGCGTCTCTCTCTCCCTCTCCTTCTCTCCTTCTCTCTGTCACTCGCGTCTCTCTCTCCCTCTTCTTCTCTCCTTCTCTGTCTCACTCGCGTCTCTCTCCCCCTCTCCTTCTCTCCTTCTCTCTGTCACTCGCGTCTCTCTCTCCCTCTCCTTCTCTCCTTCTCTGTCTCACACGCGTCTCTCTCTCCGTCTGTCTCTCTCTCTCCCACCGCTCTCGTGCCCTCCCATCCGCCACCGCTAAGTAACGTGCCCAGTTCGTGCTCATGCCGTTGCGTTCGTCCCCATCGCCCTACAACTATCATCCCACTCTCTGTTGATTCTTTCTTTCTTTTTTTCTGGTTTTATTTTCCTATGAATTCTAGTTCTATGTGAATCAACTTGTTAGATTGAACATAATCTATTTGGGAAAATGCTTGAATCAATTGCTCAATGTGTTATTGAATTTTATTTGTTGTATGAGATGTAAATTGGTTTTGAACTCCAGCATGTTGATTTTAGATTTTTGTATGATAAAAATGGTTGAACTCTTGTTAATGGGTATAAGCATGCAAGTATCTTTGAACTTTTGGTTATATGTGGTTTCAAGATATGTAACAATTGAATAATATTGGTTGAGTTTGAGTTTGCATTGAAACATCATATAGTGTGATTGCTATGTGTGAAATGCAGAAATTAAAATGAATTGGATTCAGTTGGGTATCTAATGGTGTTGTTGTTTCTCCAGCTTTTGAAGCGTATGATCAAGGTTTGTTATGTTTGTCAAGATAATATTTGTGCTTTAGGAAACATCTTTTTTTGGAATTATATCATGAATATTATTTTCTTATTTGCAGGGTATGATGTATTTCTGAGTAATTTTTGTGGTATGGTTTCTAGCGAACATGTCAACAAGAACATCTCTTCACGTGAGTAAGTCCACAAAGCATATCTCTTAGACTTTGTGTGGAAACTTTTAGAAAGAATGAAATGTAAAGAAAAGGGAAGAAATGAATCCTACCCATTTCTTTTAGACTTTGTATGATATGCTTTCTCTTTCTCTTATTGATAAGACAACTTCATAGAAAATGATTATAGCCTACAAGGTTGTTGAAGATTTTGAAGATTGTGAATTTGTGGATACATTTTATATCCAATTTTCCATTCAATCATCTGTGTTTCATTATATTCTTGTAGAAGGGAAGCATTATATTTTTGTCTCATTATATTCTTATGCAGAGTTGCGAAGACAGTTACTTTTTAAGGGACAATGGAGGCGATGAACTCCACAAAGGTCTAAAAGTTGGATTCAACCGGTTCCGTTGGTGAACTCCACAAAGATCCCCATAATTTGGTGTTTTGCTGGATGCTTGGAAGTCTTTTGCAGATATGGATTAAATGGCAAGTGCATTATTGTTAACAGTTGGACAGTGTAATTCTGCATTGCTGGTCATGTTAAGGATTTTAGGATAAAATACTGCTTTGCTGGTGTTGGAAGTCGTGGTTGGTCAGATGAGGTTGATGGTTACTGGGCTTTGGGAGGTCAAATGTTTTCCCTGCAACATTGAAGTTTAAATCAAATTCTTTCTCTACATGGAGCTAGGTGTTGTGCGGTGGATAGGTTTTAGATATTAGGTGATGAGGAATTCTTTTTGGTCGATGATTAGTTAGTATATCAACCATTATTGTCTTCTTCGACTTTGGTTGAATCTCTACCTTATCCCTCTTGTATTTGGTTCTTTTGTGTATGAGTTTAGAGTACCCATTATACTCTTTAGCTTATAAAAAAAAATTATATTTGGTTTGTTATATGTTTTTTAAAGAAATCGGTCACTAAATTGGTCCCTAGAACAAGTTTTTGGGACACATTTAGTGACTGATTTTTTTTAATTTGGTGGCCAATTTAGAGACCGAATTTTCGGTCGCTAAATTTGGTCACATAACTGGTTTTAGGAGACCAATTTAGCGACCAGTTTTTATAAATTAGCAACCGAATTATTCGGTCGCTAATAGTGACCGATTACAAATTCGGCCGCTAAATGATTTAGCGACCAGGGTTTTAGCAACCGTCATTATTCGGTCGCTAATTCGGTCGTTAACTGTTGAGTCACCGGCAAGTGTACCGGGTCGTCGCAAGTAATAAAATAAACACGGTAAGAATTTACCGAGGTCGAACACAAGGATTGGGCTACCAATTTAACTAATTCGCGAGAAATTCAATAAGTTGGTTAAGTGACAGTAAATGGTTGAGAGAGAGAATAAGATCGCAATTCAATCAACTAATCAAGTAAAATAATTAACTAAAAATCTGGAATTAAAATGTCCAAGGTCACAAATCCACCTACCCAATCATGCATACCCAAGTGATGATGAATTCCTCCCTAAGTTCAATTACAATGTCAACCGGGACCCCCAAATTCTCCTATATCCACTGTCGTGCTCAATAGGACGTATTCGATGATTGGATTAATTACTTACTAGGTCTCATAATTCTAATCATCAAACTCTATTAATTCTTGTTCCCTATAAGGTTGCACTAATCTCCTACTCACTCTCGTGCAATATTCAATTAGTGATCCCAATTCAAGTTCTAAATGCGAATTACCGACTAAGCCTCATCAACGTTAACAAGTCAATCATGCATGCATATGATCAACACAATCAAATCAGAATTGGAAAACATTAATTGAGAGAAGGGAGAAAAACATACATCACATCGAATCCTACACCGCCATGGGTGGCTTCATTGATCCCCTAGACGAGGGGATTAGTTCCTCATGCCCGTGACGACACACAAACAATCCGACATAATCACCATAGTGAAATAAGAAAATAAAAAGGGAGACGCAGCTCCAGAGTAACAAGAAATCGTCCTAAAACTGATCTAAACAAGTGGAAAAACTAGGATTCGCGGATCCCCTTCTTCTGATCTGAAACAGCAATATATAGAGTTCTGATTCTGTGCTCGCTCGCGAGGCGAACAGCCTCTCGCGAGGCGAACATTAAAATTGGCGCGCATTCAACTTGGACTCTCGCGAGGAGAGCATCCTCTCGCGGGGCGAATTTCAGTTTTGGCTCCATCCTGAGTTTGAATGATCGCGAGGCGAACTGTGATTGGCGAGGCGAGACCGAAAGGATGACTTCTCTGGCACAGTCAGGCCTTCAGGTTCGCGAGGCGAGCTGGTGGATCGCGAGGCGATACCGAAAGGATGACTTCTCTGGCACAGTCAGGCCTTCAGGTTCGCGAGGCGAGCTGGCGACTCGCGAGGCGAGACAGAATTGATGACTGTTGCTGCTCATCTGGTCTTCTGGCTCGCGAGGCAAGTATCTCCAGAATGGAAATTTCCACTGTTTCTTGACTTTCCTTGACATCTCGGAGCTTCACTTCTAACCTGAAACAATAAAAATAAACAAAAAGCGTAATTCTATTCAAAATAGACTAAAAACTACTAAAAATGCCTAGATCGAGTCAAAGTCTACTTAGGAACAAAACAAGGAATTTTTGGGCGAAAACGAGATTGAACTCGAATAATTTGCACCAAAAACCACAATCTATCTAGTTATAAAACTAGATAAGCCAGATGCTTATCAAAACACCACAAACTTAAACCTTGCTTGTCCCCAAGCAAGCTAAAACTCAAAAAGGATTCAAGACTTGGCAAACTTAAGGGATTCAATTGATTTCCGCACAAATTTCATGCAGTCTTAACAAAACAGTTTTTCCTTCAATGAATTCCCCCCTTGCATCAATTTAATACACACATTCATTTAATTTAAAAAATTTATAAATTCATAATTAATGCAATCATTAATCTAATTTTAGGATCGAGTCACACACAAAAGGAAGATCACCAATTTCAAACAATTGCCTTCCTCACAAGGGTATGTAAAATTTCACTCATTCGTTCAAATTGTCTAGCTATCAACTTTTCCTCAATTTCACTATCAGAGCTTCCATGAATTTGATTTTCATCTCAAAAATAGTTCCACCTCTGCAACATCGGGCTTTCTTGGAGGTGGATATTCAAGGATACTAGGCTTAAGTCCCTAGGAACTAAGAGACATGAGCATTTGACTCTTCCCTCAAATTCTTTTCCATTTTTCCTCGTGCTACCCTTTTCTTGCTATTTTTGTTCTTTCTTTTTTTTTTTTTTTTTTTTTTTTCCTTTATTTTCTTTTTCACCCCTATGACCCACCTTGTAGCCACCCCAAACATAGTTTTACAACCCTTCTCTTCTTGTCCATGCTCTCTACCAGTTGTCTGTTTTTTTTGCTTATTATTCATCAGAACAATACTAATTACTCAATTGGCTAACTAGGAACATCATTGATGTTCTTTTCTAGCTATTTCAAAATTGCCTAAATCATTTGATGCAATACATAAACATGCAAACCATAAGAATTCACAACGAAGAACTTAAAAGATTCACACAATCAAAAAGTTGAGGCTCAACTCACCTGGACATTTTGCAATTTTACAGCACCTAGGTCCCTCACCCCAACTTGTCATAAATCAACATCCAATAAAATTTCAGTTCAATTTTCAATTTTCTGGGTCAATTTTCTAATTTCTGGAAATCATCATGGTCAAATAATCATGCAATCAATCTATGCTAAATTTAATTAAATCCAAAATTTCTACACTTTGTCTTCTCAATTATTGGAAACAAAACAAAAAAATAAAACAAAATGAGGAAAGGAGGGGTCCATCAAGTTTCCATGGTTTCTCAATTGGTCTCCTCCTTCTCATAGATCCTGGAAGACTCCTCAAATTAAAACTTATTCTGGGAGTCATCGACTGAATGTTTCTTTCCAATGCGGGTGGTGTACTCCGCTGTCCCACGATGATGTGCCCAACGCGGCGTATACTGGCCGCGTGAGCCTCAATCCTTTCTTGTCTTTTTTTTGATATAATAAATGACCTAAAATAAAGGATACCTACTTTTCCAGTATGTTGCTGTCATCCGTTATCCAGGAGAACTAATTGGGATCTTATGCCTTATCCTTGCCCATTCACCTTAAGTTAGTCCTTCTAACTCTCTTCCATGTGGACAACTAGGACTTTGAATGGTCCCCCACCTTGATCTTAGCTTTCTAAAGATTTTCAACCTTGAGTTATCAAATCTTCCCCCAACTTCCTAGGCAAGATGTGCTTGTGATGCCTTTCTTAGTCCCTTTTGTGATGCTTTTGATTCACACTCATTTAACCAAAGCCTCATAATCACTACTGCACTCCGTGATGGTCCTTTGGATCACTGTTGTTTTCATTGACCACCACTTGTGCCACCTTTCAACTCCTGTTTATCATCCTTTCATGCCCTTTGTTTATTTCTCACTTCATCCCTTGGGGACTCTAACTTCATGTCTTTCAACCACTCGAGATAGACCTCATCCCCACCGGTCTTTTTCTCACTATCATCATCATGGGATTTTACCAACACTTTGCAAGTGAAGAACCATGGCTTTATGCCTTTGCCTTTCTGTCCACCACTCCCTGACACCTCCGACCTCTCAAAGGTGCTTCATTGCTTCAAAGACATTAAGACTACCTCATCGTCTTGCACCCTTAGAGTTAGTTTCTTGTGACATCTATCAAGCACCCCAAGGCCTTCAATATGAGAGGACTCTTCATCCATATCAAGCACCACAAAGTCCACCGTAAATATGAACTTGTCAATTTTCCTACGTCTTCCCCCCATAAGGATATTTTATGACGCTAGTTGGGCGCTCTTATCCTTGAATCTTTGATCCCCACCTTTATCTAGAGAGGCCAGTTGATCTTCCCTAGATCACATAATGCCTTCCCTAAGTCATCCCCAATGGTCATGGTATCGAAAAGACGGATCCTTCACTTTGAGGTAGTATCTCCTCCTCGTCAAAGCAACCGTTTCTCATCCACTATTCTCTTCCTCTAACTTTGGCTTTGTTCCGGTTTCTGGATGTTAATTTGTTTGGAAGACATCAGGAATCTTGAACTTTTATCTTTTTCTTCAATCTTTCATGATACTACTTCATTAGGGAGCTGGGTTCAACCCACTTTTCTTCTAACTCTTCATCCCACTTTCCCTCGTGCCTTGTCCTTGCCCTCCTCTTCTCGTTTCTTCTCACATGGTGTCCCCTTTCTTCCGCTAGTTCCTTTCCCACCCTTCCGCTCCTAATTGTTTGCTTCATGGTTCTTGGGTTCTCATCCCGTGCCGAGACCCTTCGTTCCTTCTTGACTATTGCTCTAGATTCTTCCCATGTTGGTTGCCAACTTATCATGCTTGTCGTTGACAACTTCTCAACTGTCTGTCATCTTCTCAAAGCCAACTCCCAAGGTGCTTCCACCATCGGTATTGCGTTAGTCCCCGAGATGTTTCCCAATGTTCTCGTGTTGCACTGGGAGTTGTTGTCTGACCACCATTAGCTGACTCCAACCGATGGTCTCTTCTCATATGCTATCGATCTCTTTTCGATGTTGGTGGTCCCATGCTGGTGCGGCTGAGTGTCATGATTTCCATTACAATTATCACAACCCGGAGGCATTCCCTCGTGTACCGCATTAACCTTCTTGTTCTCTGACAAAGCCGCAACCTGCATCTTCAACGATTTAACTTGCTCTAGAATGGCTTCCATTGTTGCAGAACTGACTCCACTTAGGGTTTCCCTACCACGGTTGTAATCATTGTATGACATCTTCTCTAATAATGCCCATCCATCCTCAGCTGATAAAAAGGAAAAGGAACCACCACCGCAAGATCACAATTCATCTGATAGCGTTGATAAGCCTCTGGCTCATCTAGTTTTATGACTAGTATGACCGTGGTTTTGTGCCAATTATATCTCGTTTTCACCCAAATTAGGCTTGATTGTCCTTAAGCAAGGTTTTGAGTCCCTTAAGTAGTTTTAGGGTTATTTAGCCAGTTTTTTAGTCAAATAAAGCACTTATGGCTATTTCATGTTTTCAGGTTGACTTAGAGTCCAAGGAATGAAGGAAACAATGGAAATTGCAATCTGGAAACACTCGCCACGTGAGCAGATACTCGCCCCGCAAGAGTGAGGACCAGCCTGTGCCAGAAAAGTCATGTTCTCTGCCTCGCCCCGCGAGCTATAGCTCGCCTCGCGAGCCTGGAAGTCAGCAAGCATCACGGTCATCCCGTGATACCCATCACGGGCGTGAAGAGAAACCCCTGGAAGACAGAGACCATCACGGCCTAGCCGTGATGAAGATCACGGCCATGACAGATAAGCACCCAAAGTCAGAAGTAATCACGGCCTGGCCGTGATAGGCATCACGGCTGTGACAACCCAGATTTTGAAGACTCGCCTCGCGAGAATTCCACTCGCCTCGCGAGAACACAAATTCAAACTGGCGCCATTTTAATATTCGCCTCGCGAGAATGCGCAGTTTCTGAAAGTTATAAATAGCTGTTTAGGGCAGAACAGAAGGATCTTTTGCTAATCCTTGTTTTCGAATTTCTCTGGTTGTTTTGCGTTTTTGATGGAGAACTAATCTCCCTAGGTTGATCTGCTGTAATCGGCTTCCACCAACACTTGAGGTCTTGTAATTCCCGATTTAATTTTCTTCTCTCTTTCAATGCTATTCGTTATTCTCTGTTTGCTTAATTCAGTTTGTATCGAATTAGTGTTGATTTATTTTCGATGATTTTATGTTCCTAAACTTAATCGCGTTTGCTTAATTCGCGTGCGTTCAATTCGTGTTTGCTTAATTCACGAAGGGCTTCATCCGTTTGCTTAATTCGGAATTAGGAATATATGTCCCGTAGCGTCGGTTTCGCTTGTTAATCGATGCTACAATCGAAAAGGGATTAGAATCCGCTTAGGGCATGGAATTACATGAACCGATGATAGTGGGAAACGAAACAGCAAATTGATCGTCTTAGTCTTATTTGATAATCACGTAATTTGCTCTGTTTTTATGCTCTGTTTTCATTCTGTTTTCCAATCAATTTCAAACCAAACACCCCCCCAAGAAAACTGATTTTCTGCGATAATAGCACTACAAGAGTCCTTGTGATACGATACCCGAGTTGTCGCATTCTAAACTACATTTTTACTAACCGCTCATCTTTTGACGCGTGCCCGACAGCGCGTCAAGCGTCCCCTTAACCCGTTAAAGAAATGTTGAACTTTGGAGACCGGGTCAAAGAAAGCTGAAGGACATCTTCTCAAGAGCACATTGTACCTCTCCCAAGCTTCATTAAAAGTTTCATCCTCTGTCTGTCTGAAAGATGTAACGGCTACTCTTGCTTGTGCCGCTTTCTGAGGAGGAAAATACTTAGTTAGGAACTTTTGTGCCATTTGCTCCCAAGTTCTGATACTGTTCCTATCCAAGCTGTCAAACCAATCGCGAGCGACATCCCTAAGAGAGAGAGGGAATAGCCGCAAGCGAAACTCATCCTGAGAAACACCTCTTGTCCTCTCAAGATCACTCGCTTCAAGCCTTTTTCTTTCTATGACTTCCTTCCTTAAGCGCTTCTCGGTCTTGGTGATCTCCGAATCAAATAGCAGGTCCTCTTGTGAAAGGGTACCTCGCATACAAAAACACGGCAAGACCAAGTGGAATCAAAGAAGTAGAGAGAAATAATAAATAAATAACAGAAAAATAAAAATAAAAATAAAAATAAAATCAACTTAACCAATTAATCAAATTCCCTAAAAATTAGGAAAATTGGTTGTGCCAATCCCCGACAACGGTGCCAAAAACTTGTTAAGTCACCAGCAAGTGTACCGGGTCGTCGAAAGTAATAAAATAAACACGGTAAGAATTTACCGAGGTTGAACACAAGGATTGGGCTACCAATTTAATTCGATAAGTTGGTTAAGTGACAGTAAATGGTTGAGAGAGAGAATAAGATCGCAATTCAATCAACTAATCAAGTAAAATAATTAACTAAAAATCTGGAATTAAAATGTCCAAGGTCACAAATCCACCTACCCAATCATGCATACCCAAGTGATGATGAATTCCTCCCTAAGTTCAATTACAATGTCAACCGGGACCCCCAAATTCTCCTATATCCACTGTCGTGCTCAATAGGACGTATTTGATGATTGGATAAATTACTTACTAGGTCTCATAATCCTAATCATCAAACTCTATTAATTCTTGTTCCCTATAAGGTTGCACTAATCTCCTACTCACTCTCGTGCAATATTCAATTAGTGATCCCAATTCAAGTTCTAAACGTGAATTGCCGACTAAGCCTCATCAACGTTAACAAGTCAATCACGCATGCATATGATCAACACAATCAAATCAGAATTGGAAAACATTAATTGAGAGAAGGGAGAAAAACATACATCACATCGAATCCTACACTGCCATGGGTGGCTTCATTGATCCCCTAGACGAGGGGATTAGTTCCTCATGCCCGTGACGACACACAAACAATCCCACATAATCACCATAGTGAAATAAGAAAATAAAAAGGGAGACGCATGATAAGCCTCTGGCTTATCTAGTTTTATGACTAGATGAACTAGGGTTCATGTGCCTATTTATTCGAGTTCACTCTCGTTTTCGCCCAAATTTGCCTTGTTTTGTTCCTAAGTTGGACTTTGACTCATTTTGCGTATTTTGTGTAGTTTTTAGGTTATTTTGAATAGAATTACGCTTGTGGGTGCTTTTGTTGTTTCAGGTCAATAAGTGAAGCTCCGGGAGTCAAGGAAAGTCAAGAAGCAGTGGAAAAAGCACTTCTGGAGATACTCGCCTCGCGAGTGGTTGCTCGCCTCGCGAGCCTGAAGAACAGATAAAACAGCAAGGTCATCAATTCTGTCTCGCCACGCGAGAATATGTTCGCCCCGCGAATCATGAAGACCTGCAAGACAGAGACCATCACGGCCAAGCCGTGATGAAGACCACGCCTGTGACAGTTTAAGGTTTGAAGTCTCGCCCCGCGAGAGACAGCTCGCCTCGCGAGAGAATGAAGACTTGGAAGTCAGAGGCCATCACGGCCCAGCCGTGATGAAGGTCACAGCCTAGAATTGAAGACTCGCCCCGCGAACACACTTTCGCCTCGCGAGAGTTCAAATTGAAAGCGCGCCAATTTTAATTCTCGCCTCGCGAGAGAGTGCTCGCCTCGCGAACGAGCGCAGATCAGGAATCCTATTTAAAGGCTGTTGCAGATCAGATTGAGGACACTCTGGGAGGAGGCTGTAGAGCTTTTGGAGGGCCGCGAATCCTAGTAGTTTTCCACTGTTTAGAGTAGCGTTTAGGGTAGTTTCTTTTCTCTTTGGAGCTGCGTCTCCCTTTTTCTTATGGAGGTTACGTCCGATCGCTTGTCTATGAGCATGAGGAACTAATCCCCTCGTCCGAGGGAACGATGAAGCCACCCATGGCGATGTAAATCCGATATGATGTATGTCTTTCTCCTTTAATTCAATTCTTGTTTCCCGATTCTGATTTGAATGTTTGATCATATGTTTTGCGTGATTAATCAGTTAAACGTGTTTGAGGCCTAACGGCGATTCGCGTTTCAGAACTTGAATCGGGATCATAAATGTTTTCTAATTCTGACTTGATTGTGTTGATCATATGTGTTGCGTGATTGACTTGTTAACGTTGATGAGGCTTAGTCAGCGATTCACGTTTAGAACTTGAATTAGGATCATCGATCGAATATTGCACGAGAGTGAGTAGGAGATCGGTGCGACCTTATAGGGAACAAGAATTAACAGAATTCGAGATTAGGATTATGAGACCTAGTAAGTAATTAATCCAATCGTCGAATACGTCCTAATGAGCACGAGAGTGGATTTAGGAGAATTTAGGGGTCCCGGTTGACATTGTAATTGAACCTAGGGAGGAATTCATCATCACTTGGGTATACATGTTGGGTAGGTGGATTTGTGACCTTGGATATTTTAATTTTCATATTTTTTGTTAATTATTTAATTAGATTGTTAATTGAATTTCGATCCTTTTCTCTCTTCTCTCTCTCAACCACCTTCCGTAACTTGACCGATCGTATCCGATTTCCCTCGGATTAGTCGAATTGGTAGCCCAATCCCTGAGTTCGACCTCGGTAATTACTTACCGTGTATTTTTATTACTTGCGATGACCCGATACACTTGCCGGAGTCACAACAACGCAGCTCCAGAGTAACAAGAACTCGTCCTAAAACTGATCTAAACAAGTGGAAAAACTAGGATTCGCGGATCCCCTTCTTCTGATCTGAAACAACAATATATAGAGTTCTGATTTTGTGCTCGCTCGCGAGGCGAACATTAAAATTGGCACGCATTCAACTTGGACTCTCGCGAGGCGAGCATCCTCTCGCGGGGCGAATTTCAGTTTTGGCTCCATCCTGAGTTTGAATGATCGCGAGGCGAACTGTGATTGGCGAGGCGAGACCGAAAGGATGACTTCTCTGGCACAGTCAGGCCTTCAGGTTCGCGAGGCGAGCTGGTGGATCGCGAGGCGATACCGAAAGGATGACTTCTCTGGCACAGTCAGGCCTTCAGGTTCGCGAGGCGAGCTGGTGACTCGCGAGGCGAGACAGAATTGATGACTGTTGCTGCTCAGCTGGTCTTCAGGCTCGCGAGGCGAGAATACTTTAGCGAGGTGAGTATCTCCAGAATGGAAATTTCCACTGTTTCTTGACTTTCCTTGACATCTCGGAGCTTCACTTCTAACTTGAAACAATAAAAAGAAACAAAAAGCGTAATTCTATTCAAAATAGACTAAAAACTACTAAAAATGCCTAGAACGAGTCAAAGTCTACTTAGGAACAAAACAAGGCAAATTTGGGCGAAAACGAGATTGAACTCTAATAATTTGCACCAAAAACCACAGGCTATCTAGTTATAAAACTAGATAAGCCAGAGGCTTATCATTAACCTATTTAGCGATCGAATTTTGAAGAATAGCGATCGATTTCTTCGGTCGCTAAACACCCTTTTTTTTTGTAGTGACTGTAGGTCCCTTCCTTATCTTTCTAGGGACAACAAGATCACCAAAATCCGATATCTGTAGCTCTAGTTATGCTCTTCGCAAGGCAACAAGGTCAGGTTGAGTGAAAATCTGAAAATTAACAATGTTTAGCAATTAAGCCCAATAATGTAAAAGCAAAAACAATGATTATAAAAGTTGTCTAATTTCTATCTCTCTCTGGCTTGTACGACTGTAAATTGCTATTTATGCTTATTAATCATGACCTAACCCTAGACCAAACTAAGGGCCTCTGAATAAGCTTTACAACAAGATATCATATGCCTTAATTGGGCTTAAGATGAGTAAGTTAGGCCCATTGAAGTGAAGCAACATCATGGACTGCACACTGATCCGCGCCAGAGAACCCGGGACCCAAATAAGCCTTGATTTTGACCTAATTTGACAATTCTTGTGAAACCTGAAATTGTGGGTCGCTTCCTTGTCTTTCTAGAAACAACAAGATCACCATAATCCGATATCTGTAGCTCAAGATATGCTCTGCGCAAGGCAACAGGATCAGAATGTGTGAAAAATTTGAAAATTTACAATGTTTAGAAATTAAGCCCAATAATGTAAAAGCAAATACAGTGATTGTAAAATTTGTCTAATTTACGTCTCTCTCTGGCTTGTGCTGCAGTAAACTGCTATTTATGCATATTAATCCTGACCTAAACCTAGACCAAATTAAGGGTCTCAAATTAAGCTTTCCAACAAGGTATCATATGCCTTAATTGGGCTTAAGATGAGTAAGTTAGGCCCATTTAAGTGAAGGAACATCATGGACTGCGTACTGATACGGGCCAGAGAACTTGAGACCCAATTTAGCCTTGATTTTGGCCTAATTTGATAATTCTTGTGAAATCTGAAATTGTAAGTATCTTCCTTATCTTTCTAGGGACAAGAAGATCACCACAATCTGATATATGTAGCTATAGTTATGCTCAGCGCAAGGCAAGATGGTCAGGATGAGTGAAAATTCCGAAAATTAACAATGTTTAGCAATTAAGCCCAATAATGTAAAAGCAAAAACAATGATTGTAAAAGTTGTCTGATTTCCGTCTCTCTCTGGCTTGTGCGGCGGTAAACTGCTATTTATGCTTATTAATCATGACCTAACCCTAGACCAAATTAAGGGCCTCTGAATTAGATTTCCAATTAGGTATCATATGCCTTAATTGAGCTTAAGATGAGTAAGCTAGGCCCATTTAAGTGAAGGAACATCATGGACTGCACACTGATCTGCGCCAGTGAACTCGGGACCCAATTTAGCATTGATTTTGGCCTAATTTGACAATTCTTTTGAAACCTGATCTTTCTAGGGACAGCAAGATCACCAAAATCCGATCTCTGTTGCTCTAGTTATGCTCTCAAGAAGGCAACAAGGTCAGGATGAGTGAAAAATCCTAAAATTAACAATGTTTTGCAATTAAGCCCAATGATGTAAAAGAAAAAACAATAATTGTAAAAGTTGTCTAATTTTCGTCTCTCTCTGGCTTGTTCGGCTGTAAACTGCTATTTATGTTTATTTATTCTGACCTAGCCCTAGACCAAATTAAGGGCTTCTGAATAAGCTTTCCAACAAGATATCATATGCCTCTATTGGGCTTAAGATGAGTAAGTTAGGCCCATTTAAGTGAAGGAACATCATGGACTGCACACTGATTCGCGCCAGAGAACCCGGGACCCTATTTTACCTTTATTTTGGCATAATTTGACAATTCTTGTGAAACCTGAAATTGTTGGTCTCCTCCTTATCTTTCTAGGGACAACAAGATCACCAAAATCCGATATTGTAGCACTAGTTATGCTCTGTGCAAGGCAACAAGGTCAGGATGAGTGAAAAATCCGAAAAATAACAATGTTTAGCAATTATGCCCAATAATGTAAAACTAGAAAAAAAATGATTGTAAAAGTTGTCTAATTTCCGTCTCTCTCAGTCTTGTGCGACTGTAAACTGCTATTTATGCTTTTTAATCCTGACCTAACCCTAGACCAAATTAAGGGCCTCTGAATAAGCTTTCCAACAAGGTATCATATGCCTTAATTGTGCTTAATATGAGTAAGTTAGGTCGATTTAAGTGAAGGAACTTCATGGACTGCACACTGATCTGCGCCAGTGAACTCGGGACCCAATTTAGCATTGATTTTGGCCTAATTTTACAATTCTTTTGAAACCTGAAATTGTAGGTCTCTTCCGTATCTTTCTAGGGACAACAAGATCACCAAAATCCGATATCTGTAGCTCTAGTTATGCTCTGCGCAAGACAACAAGGTCAGAATGAGTGAAAAATCCGAAAATTAACAATGTCTAGTAATTAAGCCCAAATAAAGCCCAATAATGTAAAAACAGAAACAATGATTGTAAAAGTTGTCTAATTTTCGTCTCTCTCTGGCTTGGGAGGCTGTAAACTGCTATTTATGCTTATTAATCATGACATAACCCTAGACCAAATTAAGGGCCTCTGAATAAGCTTTCCAACAAGCTATCATATGCCTTAATTGGGCTTAAGATGAGTAAGTTAGGCCCATTTAATTGAAGGAACATCGTGGACTGCATACTGATCCACGCATGAAAAGTCGGCAGCCAATTTATCCTTGAATTTTGCCTAATTTGACAATTCTTGTTAAACCTGAAATTGTAGGTCTCTTCCTTATCTTTCTAGGGACAGCAAGATCACCAAAATCTGATATCTGTAGCTCTAGTTATGCTATGTGCAAGGCAACATTGTCAGGATAAGTGAAAAATCCGAAAATTAACAATGTTCAGCAATTAAGCCCAATAATGTAAAATCTAAAACAATGATTGTAAAAGTTGTCTAATTTTCATCTCTCTCTGGCATGTGCGGCTGTAAACTGATATTTATGCTTATTAATCGTTACCTAACCCTTGACCAAATTAAGGGCTTCTGAATAAGCTTTCCAACAAGGTATCATATGCCTCAATTGGGCTTAAGATGAGTAAGTTAGGCCCATTTAAGTGAAGGAACATCATGGACTGCACACTGATTCGCGCCAGAGAACCCGGGACCCTATTTTACCTTTATTTTGTTATAATTTAACAATTCTTGTGAAACCTGAAATTGTAGGTCTCTTCCTTATCTTTCTAGGGACAACATGATCACCAAAATCCGAAATTGTAGCTCTAGTTATGCTCTGCGCAAGGCAACAAGGTCAGGATGAGTGAAAAATCCGAAAAATAATAACGTTTAGCAATTAAGCCCAATAATGTAAAACCAGAAGAAAAAAAATGATTGTAAAAGTTGTCTAATTTCCGTATCTCTCTGTCTTGTGCAGCTGTGAACTGCTATTTGTGCTTATTAATCCTGACCTAACCCTAGACCAAATTAAGGGCCTCTGAATAAGCTTTCCAGTAAGGTATCATATGCCTGAATTGGGCTTAAGATGAGTAAGTTAGGCCGATTTAAGTGAAGGAACATCATGGACTGCACACTGATCTGCGCCAGAGAACTCAGGACCCAATTTAGCATTGATTTTGGCCTAATTTGACAATTCTTTTGAAACCTGAAATTGTAGGTCTCTTCCGTATCTTTCTAGGGACAGCAAGATCACCAACATCCGATATCTATAGCTCTAGTTATGCTCTGCGCAAGACAACAAGGTCAGAATGAGTGAAAAATCCGAAAATTAACAATGTCTAGCAATTAAGCCCCAATAAAGCCCAATAATGTAAAAACAAAAACAATGATTGTAAAAGTTGTCTAATTTTCGTCTCTCTCTGCCTTGTGAGGCTGTAATTTGCTATTTATGTTTATTAATCCTGACCTAACCCTAGACCAAATTAAGAGCCTCTGAAAAAGCTTTCCAACAAGCTATCATATGCCTTAATTGGGCTTAAGATGAGTAAGTTAGGCCCATTTAATTGAAGGAACATCGTGGACTGCATACTGATCCGCGCCTGAAAACTCGGCAGCCAAATTATCCTTGAATTTTGCCTAATTTGACAATTCTTGTTACCTGAAATTGTAGGTCTCTTCCTTATCTTTCTAGGGACATCAAGATCACCAAAATCCGATAAATATAGCTCTAGTTATGCTCTGTGCAAGGCAACAATGTCAGGATGAGTGAAAAATCCGAAAATTAACAATGTTCAGCAATTAAGCCCAATAATGTAAAATCTAAAACAATGATTGTAAAAGTAGTCTAATTTTCGTCTCTCTCTAGCATATGCGGCTGTAAACTGCTATTTGTGCTTATTAATCGTTACCTAACCCTAGACCAAATTAAGGGCTTCTGAATAAGCTTTCAACAAGGTATCATATGCCTCAATTGGGCTTAAGATGAGTAAGTTAGGCCCATTTAAGTGAAGGAACATCATAGACTGCACACTGATTCGCGCCAGAGAACCCGGGACCCAATTTTACCTTTATTTTGGCCTAATTTGACAATTCTTGTGAAACATGAAATTGTAGGTCTCTTCCTTATTTTTCTAGGGACAGCAAGATCACCAAAATCCGATATATGTAGCTCTAGTTATGCTCTGTGCAAGGCAACAATGTCTGGATGAGTGAAAAATCCGAAAATTAACAATGTTCAGCAATTAAAGCCCAATAATGTAAAAGCAAAAACAATGATTGTAAAAGTTGTCTAATTTTCGTCTCTCTCTGGCTTCTGCGGCAGTAAACTGCAATTTATGCTTATTAATCCTGACCTAACACTACACCAAATTAAGGGCCTCTGAATAAGCTTTCCAACAAGGTATCATATGCCTTAATTGGGCTTAAGATGAGTAAGTTAGGCCCATTTAAGTGAAGGAACATCATGGACTGCACACTGATTTGCGCCAGGGAACACGGGACCCAATTTTACCTTGATTTTGGCCTAATTTGACAATTCTTGTGAAACATGAAATTGTAGGTCTCTTCCTTATCTTTCTAGGGACAGCAAGATCACCAAAATCCGATATCTGTAGCTCTAGTTATGCTCTGTGCAAGGCAACAATGTTAGGATGAGTGAAAAATCCGAAAATTAACAATGTTCAGCAATTAAGCCTAATAATGTAAAATCTAAAACAATTAATGTAAAAGTTGTCTAATTTTCGTCTCTCTCTGGCATGTGCGACTGTAAACTGCTATTTATGCTTATTAATCGTTACCTAACCCTAGACCAAATTAAGGGCTTCTGAATAAGCTTTCCAACAAGGTATCATATGCCTCAATTGGGCTTAAGATGATTAAGTTAGGCCCATTTAAGTGAAGGAACATCATGGACTGCACACTGATTCGCGCTAGAGAACCCGGGACCCAATTATACCTTTATTTTGGCCTAATTTGACTATTTTTGTGAAACATGAAATTGTAGGTCTCTCCCTTTTTTTTCTAGGGACAGCAAGATCACCAAAATCCGATATCTGTAGCTCTAGATATGCTCTGTGCAAGGCAACAATGTCTGGATGAGTGAAAAATCCGAAAATTAACAATGTTCACCAATGAAGCCCAATAATCTAAAATCTAAAACAATGATTGTAAAAGTTGTCTAATTTTCGTCTCTCTCTGGCATGTGCGGCTGTAAACTTCTATCTATGCTTATTAATCATGGCCAAACCCAAGACCAAATTAAGGGCCTCTGAATAAGCTTTCCAACAAGGTATCATATGCCTTAATTGGGCTTAAGATGAGAAAGTTAGGCCCATTTTAGTGAAGGAACATCAAGGACTGCACACTGATTCGTGCCAGAGAACACGGGAGCCAATTTTACCTTGATTTTGGCCTAATTTGACAATTCTTGTGAAACATGAAATTGTAGGTCTCTTCCTTATCTTTCTTGGGACAACAAGATCACCAAAATCCGATATTTGTAGCTCTAGTTATGCTCTGCGCAAGGCAACAATGTCAGGATGAGTGAAAAATCCGAAAATTAACAATGTTTAGCAATTAAGCCAATTAATGTAAAAGCTAAAACAATGATTGTAAAAGTTGACTAATTTCCATCTATCTCTGGCTTGTGCGGCTGTAAACTACTATTTATGCTTATTAATCATGGCCTAACCCTAGACCAAATTAAGGGCCTCTAAATAAGCTTTTCAACAAGGTATCATATGCCTTAATTGGGCTTAAGATGAGTAAGTTAGGCCCATTTTAGTGAAGGAACATCATGGACTGCACACTGATTCGCGCCAGAGAACCCGGGATCCTATTTTACCTTTATTTTGGCATAATTTAACAATTCTTGTGAAACCTGAAATTGTAGGTCTCTTCTTTATCTTTCTAGGGACAACAAGATCACCGAAATCCGATATTGTAGCTCTAGTTATGCTCTGTGCAAGGCAACAAGGTCAGGATGAGTGAAAAATCCGAAAAATAACAACGTTTATCAATTAAGCCCAATAATGTAAAACCAGAAAAAAAAATGATTGTAAAAGTTGTCTAATTTCCGTATCTCTCAGCCTTGTGCGACTGTAACCTGCTATTTATGCTTATTAATCCTGACCTAAACCTAGACCAAATTAAGGGCCTCTGAATAAGCTTTCCAACAAGGTATCATATGCCTTAATTGGGCTTAAGATGAGTAAGTTAGGCCCATTTAATTGAAGGAACATCGTGGACTGCATACTGATCCGCGCCTGAATACTCGGCAGCCAAATTATCCTTGAATTTTGCCTAATTTGACTATTATTGTGAAACATGAAATTGTAGGTCTCTTCCTTATCTTTCTCGGGACATCAAGATCACCAAAATCCGATAAATGTAGCTCTAGTTATGCTCTGTGCAAGGCAACAATGTCAGGATGCGTGAAAAATCCGAAAATTAACAATGTTCAGCAATTAAGCCCAATAATGTAAAATCTAAAACAATGATTGTAAAAGTTGTCTAATTTTCGTCTCTCTCTAGCATATGCGGCTGTAAACTGCTATTTAAGCTTATTAATCGTTACCTAAAACTAGACCAAATTGAGGGCCTCTGAATAAGCTTTCAACAAGGTATCATATGCCTTAATTGGGCTTAAGATGAGTAAGTCAGGCCCATTTAAGTGAAGGAACATCATGGACTGCACACTGATTCGCGCCAGAGAACCCGGGACCCAATTTTACCTTTATTTTGGCCTAATTTGACTATTCTTGTGAAACATGAAGTTGTAGGTCTCTTCCTTATTTTTCTAGGGACAGCAAGATCACCAAAATCCGATATCTGTAGCTCTAGTTATGCTCTGTGCAAGGCAACAATGTTAGGATGAGTGAAAAATCCGAAAATTAACAATGTTCAGCAATTAAGCCTAATAATGTAAAATCTAAAACAATGAATGTAAAAGTTGTCTAATTTTCGTCTCTCTCTGGCATGTGCGGCTGTAAACTGCTATTTTTGCTTATTAATCGTTACCTAACCCTAGACCAAATTAAGGGCTTCTGAATAAGCTTTCCAACAAGGTATCATATGCCTCAATTGGGCTTAAGATGAGTAAGTTAGGCCCATTTAAGTGAAGGAACATCATGGACTGCACACTGATTCGCGCCAGAGAACCCGGGACCCAATTTTACCTTTATTTTGGCCTAATTTGACTATTTTTTTGAAACATGAAATTGTAGGTCTCTTCCTTTTTTTTCTAGGGACAGCAAGATCACCAAAATCCGATATCTGTAGCTCTAGTTATGCTCTGTGCAAGGCAACAATGTCTGGATGAGTGAAAAATCCGAAAATTAACAATGTTCACCAATTAAGCCCAATAATCTAAAATCTAAAACAATGATTGTAAAAGTTGTCTAATTTTCGTCTCTCTCTGGCATGTGCGGCTGTAAACTTCTATCTATGCTTATTAATCATGGCCAAACCCAAGACCAAATTAAGGGCCTCTGAATAAGCTTTCCAACAAGGTATCATATGCCTTAATTGGGCTTAAGATGAGAAAGTTAGGCCCATTTTAGTGAAGGAACATCAAGGACTGCACACTCATTCGTGCCAGAGAACACGGGAGCCAATTTTATCTTGATTTTGGCCTAATTTGACAATTCTTGTGAAACATGAAATTGTAGGTCTCTTCCTTATCTTTCTAGGGACAACAAGATCACCAAAATCCGATATCTGTAGCTCTAGTTATGCTCTGCGCAAGGCAACAATGTCAGGATGAGTGAAAAATCCGAAAATTAACAATGTTTAGCAATTAAGCCAATTAATGTAAAAGCTAAAACAATGATTGTAAAAGTTGACTAATTTCCATCTATCTCTGGCTTGTGCGGCTGTAAACTACTATTTATGCTTATTAATCATGGCCTAACCCTAGACCAAATTAAGGGCCTCTAAATAAGCTTTTCAACAAGGTATCATATGCCTTAATTGGGCTTAAGATGAGTAAGTTAGGCCCATTTTAGTGAAGGAACGTCATGGACTGCACACTGATTCGCGCCAGAGAACCCGGGATCCTATTTTACCTTTATTTTGGCATAATTTAACAATTCTTGTGAAACCTGAAATTGTAGGTCTCTTCTTTATCTTTCTAGGGACAACAAGATCACCGAAATCCGATATTGTAGCTCTAGTTATGCTCTGTGCAAGGCAACAAGGTCAGGATGAGTGAAAAATCCGAAAAATAACAACGTTTATCAATTAAGCCCAATAATGTAAAACCAGAAAAAAAAAAATGATTGTAAAAGTTGTCTAATTTCCGTATCTCTCAGCCTTGTGCGGCTGTAAACTGCTATTTATGCTTATTAATCCTGACCTAACCCTAGACCAAATTAAGGGCCTCTGAATAAGCTTTCCAACAAGGTATCATATGCCTTAATTGGGCTTAAGATGAGTAAATTAGGCCCATTTAATTGAAGGAACATCGTGGACTGCATACTGATCCGCGCCTGAATACTCGGCAGCCAAATTATCCTTGAATTTTGCCTAATTTGACAATTCTTGTTACACCTGAAATTGTAGGTCTCTTCCTTATCTTTCTCGGGACATCAAGATCACCAAAATCCGATAAATGTAGCTCTAGTTATGCTCTGTGCAAGGCAACAATGTCAGGATGAGTGAAAAATCTGAAAATTAACAATGTTCAGCAATTAAGCCGAATAATGTAAAATCTAAAACAATGATTGTAAAAGTTTTCTAATTTTCGTCTCTCTCTAGCATATGCGGCTGTAAACTGCTATTTGAGCTTATTAATCGTTACCTAACCCTAGACCAAATTGAGGGCTTCTGAATAAGCTTTCAACAAGGTATCACATGCCTCAATTGGGCTTAAGATGAGTAAGTTAGGCCCAGTTAAGTGAAGGAACATCATGGACTGCACACTGATTCGCGCCAGAGAACCCGGGACCCAATTTTACCTTTATTTTGGCCTAATTTGACTATTCTTGTGAAACATGAAGTTGTAGGTCTCTTCCTTATTTTTCTAGGGACAACAAGATCACCAAAATCCGATATCTATAGCTCTAGTTATGCTCTGTGCAAGGCAACAATGTCAGGATGAGTGAAAAATCCTAAAAATAACAATGTTCATCAATTAAGCCCAATAATGTAAAATCTAAAACAATGATTGTAAAAGTTGTATAATTTTCGTCTCTCTCTGGCATGTGCGGCTGTAAACTGCTATTTATGCTTATTAATCGTTACCTAACCCTAGATCAAATTAAGGGCTTCTGAATAAGCTTTCCAACAAGGTATCATATGCCTCAATTGGGCTTAAGATGAGTAAGTTAGGCCCATTTAAGTGAAGGAACATCATGGACTGCACACTGATTCGCGCCAGAGAACCCGGGACCCAATTTTACCTTTATTTTGGCCTAATTTGACTATTCTTGTGAAACATGAAATTGTAGGTCTCTTCCTTTTTTTTCTAGGGACAGCAAGATCACCAAAATCCGATATCTGTAGCTCTAGTTATGCTCTGTGCAAGCCAACAATGTCTGGATGAGTGAAAAATCCGAAAATTAACAATGTTCAACAATTAAGCCCAATAATCTAAAATCTAAAACAATGATTGTAAAAGTTGTCTAATTTTTGTCTCTCTCTGGCATGTGCGGCTGTAAACTGCTATTTATGCTTATCAATCATGGCCTAACCCAAGACCAAATTAAGGGCCTCTGAATTAGCTTTCCAACAATGTATCATATGCCTTAATTGGGCTTAAGATGAGAAGGTTTGCCCCATTTAAGTGAAGGAACATCAAGGACTGCGCACTGATCCGTGCCAGGGAACTCGGGACCCAATTTAGCCTTGATTTGGGCTTAATGTGACAATTCTTTTGAAACCTGAAATTGTAGGTCTCTTCCTTAGCTTTATAGGGACAGCAAGATCACCAAAATCTGATATCTGTAGCTCTAGTTATGTTCTGCGCAGGGCAACAAGTTCAGGATGAGTTAAAAATCTGAAAATTAACAATGTTTAGCAATTAAGCCCATTAATGTAAAAGCAAAAAACAATGATTGTAAAAGTTTTCTAATTTGCGTCTCTCTCTGGCATTTGCGGTTGTAAACTGCTATTTATGCTTACTAATCCTAACCTAACCCTAGGCCAAATTATGGGCCTCTGAATAAGCTTTCCAACAAGGTATCATATGCCTTAATTGGGCTTAAGATGAGTAAGTTAGGCGTATTTAAGTGAAGGAACATCATGGACTGCGCACTGATCCGTGCCAGGGAACTCGGGACCCAATTTAGCCTGGATTTTGGCCTAATTTGACAATTCTTGTGAAACCTGTAATTGTTGGTTTCTTCCTTATCTTTCTAGGGACAGCAAGATCACCAAAATCCGATATTTGTAGCTCTAGTTATGTTCTGCACCAGGTAACAAGGTCAGGATGAGTGAAAAATCCCAAAATTAACAATGTTTAGCAATTAAGCCCAATAATGTAAAAGCAAAAACAACGATTGTAAAAGTTATCTAATTTCCGTCTCCCTCTTGCTTTTGCGGCTGTAAACTACTATTTATTTTTATTGATCCTGACCTAACCCTAGACTAAATTAAGGGCCTCTGAATAAGCTTTCCAACAAGGTATCATATGCAATAGTTGGGCTTAAGATGAGTAAGTTAGGCCCATTTAAGTGAAGGAACAACATGGACTGCGCACTGATACGTGCCAGAGAACTCGGGACCAAATTTAGCCTTGATTTTGGGCAAATTTGACAATTCTTTTGACACCTGAAATTGTAGGTCTCTTCCTTATCTTTCTAGGGACAACAAGATCACCAAAATCCGATATCTGTAACTCTAGTTATGCTCTGCGCAAGGCAACAATGTCAGGATGAGTGAAAAATCCGAAAATTAACAATGTTTAGCGATTAAGCCCAATTAAGCCTAATAATGTAAAAGTAAAAACAAGGATTGTAAAGTTGTCTAATTTCCGTCTCTATCTGGGTTGTGCAGCTATAAACGGCTATTTTTACTTATTAATCCTGACCTAACCCTAGACCAAATTAAGGGCCTCTGAATAAGCTTTCCAACAAGGTATCATATGCCTTAATTGGGCTTAAGATGAGTAAGTTAGGCCCATTTAAGTGAAGGAACATCATGGACTGCACACTGATTCGCGCCAGAGAAACCGGGACCCAATTTTACCTTTATTTTGGCCTAATTTGACTATTCTTGTGAAACATGAAATTGTAGGTCTCTTCCTTATCTTTCTGGCGACAACAAGATCACCAAAATCTGATATCAGTAGCTCTAGTTATGGTCTTCGCAAGGCAACAATGTCAGGATGAGTGAAAAATCCGAAAATAAACAATGTTTAGCAATTAAGCCCAATTAAGCCCAATAATGTAAAAGTAAAAACAATGATTGTAAAAGTTGTCTAATTTTCGTCTCTCTCTGGCTTGTGCGGCTGTAAACTGTTATTTATGCTTATTAATCCAGACCTAACCCTAGAACAAATTAAGGGATCTGAATAAGCTTTCCAACAAGCTATCATATGGCTTAATTGGGCTTAAAATGAGTAAGTTAGGCCCATATAAGTGAAGGAACATCATGGACTGCGCACTGATCCGCGGCATAGAACTCGGGACCCAATTTAGCCTTGATTTTGGCCTAATTTAACAATTCTTATGAAACCTGAAATTGTAGGTCCCTTCCTTATCTTTCTAGGGACAGCAAGATCACCAAAATCCGATATTTGTAGCTCTAGTTATGCTCTGCGCAAGGCAACAAGGTCAGGATGAGTGAAAATCTGAAAATTAACAATGTTTAGCAATTAAGCCCAATTAAGCCCAATAATGTAAAAGCAAAAACAATGATTGTGAAAGTTGTCTAATTTTCGTCTCTCTCTGGCTTGTGCGGCTGTAAACTACTATTTATGCTTATTAATCCTGACCTAACCCTAGAACAAATTAAGGGATCTGAATAAGCTTTCCAACAAGCTATCATATGGCTTAATTGGGCTAAAAATGAGTAAGTTAGGCCCATATAAGTGAAGGAACATCATGGACTGCGCACTGATCCGCGGCATAGAACTCGGGACCCAATTTAGCCTTGATTTTGGCCTAATTTAACAATTCTTGTGAAACATGAAATTGTAGGTCTCTTCCTTATCTTTCTGGCGACAACAAGATCACCAAAATCTGATATCAGTAGCTCTAGTTATGCTCTGCGCAAGGCAACAAGGTCAGGATGAGTGAAAATCTGAAAATTAACAATGTTTAGCAATTAAGCCCAATTAAGCCCAATAATGTAAAAGCAAAAACAATGATTGTGAAAGTTGTCTAATTTTCGTCTCTCTCTGGCTTGTGCGGCTGTAAACTACTATTTATGCTTATTAATCCTGACCTAACCCAAGAGCAAATTAAGGGCCTCTGAATAAGCTTTCCAACAAGGTATCATATGCCTTAATTGGGCTTAAGATGAGTAAGTTAGGCCGATTTAAGTGAAGGAACATCATGGACTGCACACTGATCCGCGCCAGAGAACTCGGGACACAATTTAGCCTTTATTTTGGCCTAATTTGACAATTCTTGTGAAACTTGAAATTGTAGGTCTCTTCCTTATCTTTCTAGGGACAACAAGATCACCAAAATCCGATATCTGTAGCTCTAGTTTTGCTCTGCGCAAGCCAATAAGGTCAGAAATAGTGAAAAATCTGAAAATTAACAATGTTTAGCAATTAAGCCCAATTATGCCCAATAATGTAAAAGCAAAAACAATGATTGTAAAAGTTGTCTAATTTCCGTCTCTCTCTAGCTTGTGCGGCTGTAAACTGCTATTTATGCTTATTAATCCTGACCTAACACTGGACCAAATTAAGGGCCTCTGAATAAGCTTTCCAACAAGGTATCATATGCCTTAATTGGGCATAAGATGAGTAAGTTAGGCCCATTTAAGTGAAGGAACATCATGGATTGCACATTGATTCGCGCCAGAGAACACAGGACCCAATTTTACCTTGATTTTGGCCTAATTTGACAATTCTTCTGAATCCTGAAATTGTAGGTCTCTTCCTTATCTTTCTAGGGACAGCAAGATCATCAAAATCCGATATCTGTAGCTCTAGTTATGCTATGTGCAAGGCAACAATGTCAGGATGAGTGAAAAATAAAAAAATTAACAATGTTTAGCAATTAAGCCCAATAATGTAAAAGCAAAAACCATGATTGTAAAAGTTGTCTTATTTCCGTCTCTCTCTGGCTTCTGCTGATGTAAACTGCTATTTATGCTTATTAATCCTGACCTAACACTAGACCAAATTAAGGGCCTCTGAATAAGCTTTCCAACAAGTTATCATATGCCTTAATTGGGCTTAAGATGAGTAAGTTAGGCCCATTTAAGTGAAGGAACATCATGGACTGCACACTAATTCACTCCAGGAAACACGGGACCCAATTTTACCTTGATTTTGGCCTAATTTGACAATTCTTGCGAAACATGAAATTATAGGTCTCTTCCTTATCTTTCTAGGGACAGCAAGATCACCAAAATCCGATATTTGTAGCTCTAGTTATGCTCTGCGGAAGGCAACAAAGTCAGGATGAGTGAAAAATCCGAAAATTAACAATGTTTAGCAATTAAGCCAAATAACGTAAAACCAAAAACAGTGATTGTTAAAGTTGTATAATTTCTGTCTCTCTCTGGATTGTGTGACTGTAAACTGCTATTTATGCTTATTAATCCTGACCTAAACCTAGACCTAATTAAGGGCCTCTGAATAAGCTTTCCAACAAGGAATCATATGCCTTAATTGGGCTTAAGATGAGTAAGTTAGGCACATTTAAGTGAAGGAACATCAAGGACTGCGCACTGATCCGTGCCAGGGAACTCGGGACCCAATTTAGCCTTGATTTGAGCTTAATTTGACAATTCTTTTGAAACCTGAAATTGTAGGTCTCTTCCTTAGCTTTATAGGGACAGCAAGATCACCAAAATCTGATATCTGTAGCTCTAGTTATGTTCTGCGCAGGGCAACAAGTTCAGGATGAGTTAAAAATCTGAAAATTAACAATGTTTAGCAATTAAGCCCAATAATGTAAAAGCAAAAAACAATGATTGTAAAAGTTTTCTAATTTGCGTCTCTCTCTGGCATTTGCGGTTGTAAACTGCTATTTATGCTTACTAATCCTAACCTAACCCTAGGCCAAATTATGGGCCTCTGAATAAGCTTTCCAACAAGGTATCATATGCCTTAATTGGGCTTAAGATGAGTAAGTTAGGCGTATTTAAGTGAAGGAACATCATGGACTACGCACTGATCCGTGCCAGGGAACTCGGGACCCAATTTAGCCAGGATTTTGGCCTAATTTGACAATTCTTGTGAAACCTGTAATTGTTGGTTTCTTCGTTATCTTTCTAGGGACAGCAAGATCACCAAAATACGATATTTGTAGCTCTAGTTATGTTCTGCGCCGGGCAACAAGGTCAGGATGAGTGAAAAATCCCAAAATTAACAATGTTTAGCAATTAAGCCCAATAATGTAAAAGCAAAAACAATGATTGTAAAAGTTATCTAATTTCCGTCTCCCTCTTGCTTTTGCGGCTGTAAACTGCTACTTATGTTTATTGATCCTGACCTAACCCTAGACTAAATTAAGGGCCTCTGAATAAGCTTTCCAACAAGGTATCATATGCAATAGTTGGGCTTAAGATGAGTAAGTTAGGCACATTTAAGTGAAGGAACATCATGGACTGCGCACTGATACGTGCCAGAGAACTCGGGACCAAATTTAGCCTTGATTTTGGGCTAATTTGACAATTCTTTTGACACCTGAAATTGTAGGTCTCTTCCTTATCTTTCTAGGGACAACAAGATCACCAAATTCCGATATCTGTAACTCTAGTTATGCTCTGCGCAAGGCAACAATGTCAGGATGAGTGAAAAATCCGAAAATTAACAATGTTTAGCGATTAAGCCCAATTAAGCCTAATAATGTAAAAGTAAAAACAAGGATTGTAAAGTTGTCTAATTTCCGTCTCTATCTGGGTTGTGCAGCTTTAAACGGCTATTTTTACTTATTAATCCTGACCTAACCCTAGACCAAATTAAGGGCCTCTGAATAAGCTTTCCAACAAGGTATCATATGCTTTAATTGGGCTTAAGATGAGTAAGTTAGGCCCATTTAAGTGAAGGAACATCATTGACTGCGCACTGAACCCCGCCAGAGAACTCAGGACCCAATTTAGCCTTGATTTTGGCCTAATTTGACAATTCTTGTGAAAACTGAAATTGTAGGTCTCTTCCTTATCTTTCTAGGGACAGCAAGATCACCAAAATCTGATATCTGTAGCTCTAGTTATGTTCTGCGCAGGGCAACAAGTTCAGGATGAGTGAAAAATCTGAAAATTAACAATGTTTAGCAATTAAGTCCAATAATGTAAAAGCAAAAACAATGATTGTAAAAGTTGTCTTATTTCCGTCTCTCTCTGGCTTCTGCGGATGTAAACTGCTATTGATGCTTATTAGTATGACCTAACACTAGACCAAATTAAGGGCCTCTGAATAAGCTTTCCAACAAGGTATCATATGCCTTAATTGGGCTTAAGATGAGTAAGTTAGGCCCATTTAAGTGAAGGAACATCATGGACTTCACACTGATTTGCGCCAGGGAACACGGGACCCTATTTTACCTTGATTTTGGCCTAATTTGACAATTCTTGTGAAAAATGAAATTGTAGGTCTCTTCCTTATCTTTCTAGGGACAGCAAGATCACCAAAATCCGATATCTGTAGCTCTAGCTATGCTCTGCGGAAGGCAACAAAGTCAGGATGAGTGAAAAATCCGAAAATTAACAATATTTAGCAATTAAGCCCAATAACGTAAAACCAAAAACAATGATTGTTAAAGTTGTCTAATTTCTGTCTCTCTCTGGCTTGTGTGGCTGTAAACTGCTAATTATGCTTATTAATCCTGACCTAAACCTAGACCTAATTAAGGGCCTCTGAATAAGCTTTCCAACAAGGAATCATATGCCTTAATTGGGCTTAAGATGAGTAAGTTAGGCACATTTAAGTGAAGGAACATCAAGGACTGCGCACTGATCCGTGCTAGGGAACTCGGGACCCAATTTAGCCTTGTTTTGGTCTTAATTTGACAATTCTTTTGAAACCTGAAATTGTAGGTCTCTTCCTTAGCTTTATAGGGACAGCAAGATCACAAAAATCTGATATCTGTAGCTCTAGTTATGTTCTGCGCAGGGCAACAAGTTCAAGATGAGTTAAAAATCTGAAAATTAAGCCCAATAATGTAAAGGCAAAAACAATGATTGTAAAAGTTTTCTAATTTGCGTCTCTCTCTGGCATTTGCGGCTGTAAACTGCTATTTATGCTTACTAATCCTAACCTAACCCTAGGCCAAATTATGGGCCTCTGAATAAGCTTTCCAACAAGGTATCATATGCCTTAATTTGGCTTAAGATGAGTAAGTTAGGCCCATTTAAGTAAAGGAACATCATGGACTGTGCACTGAACCGCGCCAGAAAACTCGGGACCCAATTTAGCCTTGATTTTTGCCTAATTTGACAATTATTGTGAAAACTGAAATTGTAGGTCTATTCCTTATCTTTCTAGGGACAGCAAAATCACCAAAATCCGATATCTGTAGCTCAAGTTATGCTCTGCGCAAGGCAACAAGGTCAAGATTAGTGAAAAATCCAAAAATTAACAATGTATAGCAATTGAGCCCAATAATGTAAATGCAAAAACAATGATTGAAAAAGCTGTCTAATTTTCGTCTCTCTCTGGCTTGTGCGGCTGTAAACTGCTATTTATTCTTATTAATCCTGAACTAACCCTAGAACAACTTAAGGGCTTCTGAATAAGCTTTCCAACAAGGTATCATATGCCTTAATTGGGCTTAAGATGAGTAAGTTAGGCCCATTTAAGTGAAGGAGCATCAGGGACTGCGCACTGATTCGCGCCAGAGAACTCGAGATCCAATTTAGCCTTTATTTTGGCCTAATTTTACAATTCTTGTGAAACCTGAAATTGTAGGTCTCTTCCTTATCTTTCTAGGGACAACAAGATCACAAAAATCCGATATCTTTACCTCTAGTTATGCTCTGTGCAAGGCAATAAGATCAGGGTGAGTGAAAAATCCGAAAATTAACAATGTTTAGCAATTAAACCCAATAAAGTAAAACAAAAAACAATGATTGTAAAAGTTGTCTAATTTCCGTCTCTCTCTGGCTTGTGAGACTATAAACTGCTATTTATGCTTATTAATACTGACCTAACCCTAGACCAAATTAAGGGCCTCTGAATAAGCTTTCAAACAAGGTATCATATGCCTTAATTGGGCTTAAGATGAGTAAGTTAGGCCCATTTAAATGAAAGAACATCATGGACTGTGCACTGATCCGTGCCAGAGAACTCGGGACCCAATTTAGCCTTGATTTTGGCCTAATTTGACAATTCTTGTGAAATCTGTAATTGTTGGTCTCTTCCCTATCTTTCTAGGGACAACAAGATCACCAAAATCCGATATCTGTAGCTCTAGTTTTGCTCTGTGCAAGGTAACAAGGTCCTGATGGGTTAAAAATCCGAAAATTAACTATGTTTATCAATTAAACCCAATAAAGTAAAACCAAAACCAATGTTATTTATGCTTATTAATCTTGACCTAACCCTAGACCAAATTAAGGGCCTCTGAATAAGTTTTCCAACAAGGTATCATATGCTATAATTTGGCTTAGGATGAGTAAGTTAGGCTCATTTAAGTGAAGGAACGTCATGGACTGCGCATTGATCCGCGCCAGAGAACTCGGGACCCAATTTAGCCTTGATTTGGGCCTAATATGAGAATATTTGTGCAACCAGAAATTGTAGGACTCTTCCTTATCTTTCTAGGGACAACAATTTTGATCGGCCTCTGGCTCATCTAGTTTTATGACTAGTATGACCGTGGTTTCGTGCCAATTATATCTCGTTTTCGCCCAAATTAGACTCGATTGTCCTCAAGCAAGGTTTTGAGTCTCTTAAGTAGTTTTAGGATATTTTAGCTAGTTTTGAGTCAAATAAAGCACTTATTGCTATTTCATGTTTCAGGTTAATAAGGAGAGCAAGAAGGGAAAGGGCCTTAGAAGCAGAAGCCATCACGGCCCAGCCGTGACACTGGCCACGACCGTGATGAGCTACTCATGGAAGACAGAAAGGATCACGGCCTAGCCGTGATACACATCACGGGTGTGATGAGAAGATCATGAAAGTCAGAGAGCATCACGACCCGCCCGTGATACCCATCACGGGCGTGATGAGGAGAACCTGAAAGACAGAATTGATCACGGCTCAGCCGTGATGAAGTTCACGACCGTGACAAATCAGCACCCAAAGTCAGAATGCATGACGGCCTGGCCGTGATAGGCATCACGGCCGTGACGGACCAGAATTTGAATGCGCGCCCTTGACAGAAACGGTCACGGCCTGGCCGTAATGGCCATCACGGCCTTGACGCGCGGCCACTCTATAAAACAGAAGCGCAGCAGACAGAAAAAGCATCTATATTTTCATTGTTTACATTATACTCTTAGGTTTTTGTCACATTTGTAATGGAGAACTAATCTCCCTGGATTAATCTGCTGTGATCGGCTTCCACCGACACTTGAGGTTTTGTAATTCCCGGATTGATTTGCTATTCTCTTTCAATACTATTCTATATTCTCTGTTTGCTTAATTCGGTTTGTATCGAATGAGTATTGATTTGTTTCGATGATTGTATGTTTCTATACTTAATCGCGTTTTCTTAATTCGCTTACGTTCAATCGTGTTTGCTTAATTCACGAGAGCTTCATCCGTTTGCTTAATTCGGAATTAGGAACATATGTCTCGTAGCGTCAATTTTGCTTGTTAATTGATGCTACAATCGAAAAGGGATTAGAATCCTCTTAGGGCTTGGAATTACATGAACCAATGATAGTAGTAGACCGAACAGCAGATTAATCGTCTTTAGCTTATTTGATAATCACTTAAATTGCTCTGCTTTTCTGCTCTGTTTTTGTTCTGTTTTTCAATCGACTTTCAAACCAAACCCCCCCCAAACTTATTTTTCCGCGAATAAACAATCCAAGAGTCCTTGTGAGACGATACTCGAGTTATCGCACCCTGACTACAGTTTTTACAAACCACTCACTTTTTAACTCGTGCGCGACAGCGTGTCAAAATTGGCGCCGTTGCCGGGGACTCTTGTTTGTTAGTTTCGCATTTTTCGTTTTTGTTTTTCTTTTGAATTGGTCTGGCTACTAGTCTACTTGCTCTGACTTGTGTGATTTTGATCCCGAAATTGAAAGAACTTTGCACACACGCCGTAGAGCACTTCGGGCTAGCACTAGTGGTAATTTTGATTCTGAACCTGTTTTTGATAACATGGCTGATCAAAGAATATTAAGACAGCTTGTTGCTCCTGATGTTAATTATAACGGTCTGTGTATTGAATATACTAATGTTGTTGCTCCCTTTGAATTAAAATATGGTTTGATATACTTGTTGCCAAGGTTTAGTGGTCTTGCAGGGGAGGATCCACATAAACATCTGAAGGAATTCCAGGTTGTTTGCTCTACACCTTTGAGGCCGGAAGGAATAACAGAAGACCATATCAAGCCGAGAGCCTTCCCATTCTCACTTGAGGGTGCTGCGAAGGATTGGTTGTATTACCTTGAACCGAATTCAGTTACAACCTGGAATGATCTGAAGAAAGTCTTCCTAGAGAGGTACTTCCCTGCCTCCAGAGTTGCATCAATCAGGAAGGAAATATGTGGCATTAGACAAGGCAATGAGTCATTGGCCGAGTACTGGGAGAGATTCAAGAAGTTGGTATCCAGTTGCCCTCAGCACCAGATTTCTGAGCAGCTACTTATTCAGTACTTTTATGAGGGATTGCTGCCAATGGACAGGAACATTTTGGATGCTTCTAGTGGGGGATCACTTGTTGATGAGACTCCATCTGCTGCCAAGCAATTAATTGAAAACATGTCACTCAATTCCCAGCAGTTCACAACTAGAAGTAATTCTATCGAGACAAGGGGTGTGAATGAGATCCATGGTTCTTCTTCCAACAAGGCCCTTGAAACCATAATTGATGAGCTTACTTCTCTAGTGAAATAGTTGGCAGTGGACAGAGTTCAGACAGCAAGGGTGTGTGGCATTTGTACTTCTCCTGAGCACCTATCCGATGCATGCCCTATTCTGAAGGATGAGTCAGTCACTGATTTGCCTCAAGCTTATGCAGCCAACCTTTACAATCAAGGCAACAATCAGAACCGGTACATCATTCCTGATCTTTCCACTAATAGGTGCCATCCCAACTGGAGGAATCATCCAAACCTTCGGTATGGGAACTCATCTGTACAACAGCAACAACCGATGTTACCGTTGGCACCACCACAGAGCTCTCCCCAAGTGACCACTGACGATCCTCTGTTTGACTGGTTTTATAACTAGTAAAGACCTTGGCTTTGTGCTTATTTTATATCATTTTCACCCAATTAGACTTGATTGTCCTTAAGTAGCATTTTGAGTCTATAAAGTATTTTTAGGTTAATTTAGTTGATTTATAGTTAAATAAAACACTTATGTTATTTTCTGTTTTTCAGGTTAATAAAATAAAATAAAATAAATCTGGAGCCACTCGCCCCGCGAAGGATATCTCGCCCCGCGAGTCACCCAAGCCTGAAAAGCCAGAAGCCATCACGGTTTGCGCATGTTGAAGGTCACGGGCGTTACAGTTTGGGATCTGAAGAGTTTCGCCTCGCGAATGATATGCTCGCCTCGCGAGAAGATCAAAAGTCGCAGACTGTTCACAATTTCCGCGTCGCGAAAGAGGCTTCGCCTCGCGAGTTCTCTGATTCCAGAAACGTGTATATAAGTAGTCTTAGGCAGAATTGAAAAGTTAGTCATAGTTAGGCTGGTCAGAGTTAGCCTGTTTTGGCTAGTCTTTGGTAGTCAGTAGTAGTAGTTTATTTTCCTTTCTTTTCTTTTGTGTTTAAGTCTGTAATGGAGAACTAGTCTCCTTGGTTAATCTACTGTGATTGGTTTCCATTTACATTTGAGGTTCTGTATTTCCTGTTTTTATTACTTTTCTCTTTTCAATACTATGTTATGCATTTCTGTTTGTTTAATTCAGGAGTGTATAGTATTGTATTGATTCGTTCCGGTGATGTTATGTTCCTATACTTAATCGTGTTTGTTTAATTCGCGTGTGTTCATTCATGTTCGTTTAGTTCATGAGAGCTTAACCCCGTTTGTTTAATTCAGGAATAGGAACATATATCCGTAGTAGCGGTTTCGTTGTTAATTGTTGCTACAACCGGGAGGGGATTAGAATTTGCTTAGGGCTTGGAGTTATATGAACCAATGATAGTGGGAAACCGAGAACAGTAGGTTAATCGTCTTTAGTTTATTTTCTATTCTCTTTAACTGCTTTGTTTTCTTTGTTTTATTTGCACTCAATCCAAAACCCCCAAAACTAACTTTTGATTTTCTGTTAATAATAACAACAACTAAAGAGTCCTTGAGAGACGATATCCGAGTTGTCGCTCTATACTACATTATTTTAATAATCGCTCGTTCTTTTTGGCGCGTGGCGACAGCGCGGTCAAAAATTGGCGCCGTTGCCGGGGACTCTGGTTTGTTGTTATTAGCAGAAAATAAAATTTAAAAAAAAAATTCTCTTTGCTAAATTAGTTTTGTCTGCTTTGTCTGGTTGTGAATTTTAGCACCCCCCATGGATAGTTATATGCGAAATTACATGCCTAATGCTTACTATGAGCAACCACCATGCATATATTTTCCTGATTTTTATGGTTTATCACACTGGTTGCCAAGGTTTAGTGGTTTTGTAGGTGAAAATCCGCAGGAGCATCTGAGGGAATTCAGTTTGCTTCTTCTATAATGCTGAGACCTGCAGGAATAACAGAAGACCACGTCAAGATGGAAGCTTTCCAGTTCTCGCTTGAAGGTGCTGCAAGGGATTGGTTGTATAGTCTTGATGAGCATTCCATCTCAAGCTGGTTTGATTTGAAGGAAGCCTTCCTGTTTAGATACTATCCTAGCCAAGTGACCACCTCTGCACCTTCCGAACCTTCCCTAGAGGACCTGTTCAAGCAAATGGCTGGACAGATAAGTGCACATATGGAAGGATTGATACAACAAATGGCCGAGCAAAATCAACGGATGATAGAGGAAAATCAACAGAGGATGGAGGCTGAATACCAGAGGAGCCAAGCTGAATCTCAGAAGTTGTCCGCTCTAATTGATCAAGTTACCGCCAACATGGCTGCAATGCTAACTCCACAGCCCCTTGAAGAACATACAGAGTCACTAGTTATTCCTGAAAATACTTCTGATAATGATAATTGTGATAATGTTTCTGTTGATGATGAACTGTGTGTTGAATCCCCTGATTCTAATTCATATGCTGATTGTTATTGTGATGGCACTGCTGCTTTGTGTATACACTGTTATGCATCTTTATTCTGTTCAGGAAATGTAGGAAATGAGGATCAGGAGGATCAGGAGGTCATCTGCTTCCCCGTGCCTGAGGATAAGGAAGAACCTTTGGGAGTAGATGATCCAAGTAAATCAAATGCATGTTTTGAGAGTGATGGGGTGGATGAATTGATTGATAAATTTCCAGACATTCTAACTTTTTCTGATTCATTTTATTGTGATATATGTACTGACTCTACTAACTCTAACCTTTGTGTGGTGTGTGCTGAAATTTCTGCATGTTTAGCAGGTGATGAATTTGTTAGTGCAGTAAATGAAGGAAATGCAGAAAATGAAGCAGCACCAGTAACCCCAGCTAACTGTTTGCCACCTCCCCCTGTGGAACCAAAAGCTCTGGATTTTGCACCCTTGGATTTTGCACCATGGTCGGTCCAAGAGGTTGATACCCACTTCTATTGGGGAGACTTTGTAGATAAAGAGGTCAGCTGTGACCCGAAGGGGAGTGAGAAGTCCGCCGCACTCGGCGAAGTCATCATAACTGTCAAGTGCTCACCCCCACATCAAGGCTGCAAGTCATGGAAGCATGGAATGAACTTCTACTCTTTGTCCATCACGTGGGCCTTATGCTACAAGCAATGGGATCCTGGTGGAACCGCCCTTAATGAGTTTTCTTAACCCTTTCTTCTTTTTAATTTTCTTCTCCTTGCTTTATTTCTGTTTTGTTTTCAATAAAGCTCCTGAATAATTTGAGAAGCTCAGGAGTTGTGTTTGTGTCTTGGTTATGGCAAGTTTATTGGATTTTATTGAAATTGCATAGATGGATTGCATGATAGTGTTGACTTTTTCCCCCTAGGATTTGAAAAACAATTTTGAAAAAAATGATCCCCATATGATTGAAAAATGAACTTTGAGATTTTATTACGATGGCATGATTTATGATAAGTTTGGGGTGATAGGAAGCACACACTAGGGATAGAATCTCTGTCAAACAATTTGCAAATAATGTCCAGGTGAGGTTTTGAGCCTCCAACATGTTTTAAATTGTGTGAAAATCATTTTTAAGTTGCACTTTCCTGAATTTGATTGAATCTCTTTTTGGTTTGCATGATTATGTGTTTGCTTCAAATGATTTAGGCAGTTTCTTTGTAAATAACTACTTACCCTAAAAATAACCAATTCCTAATGCATGTTCCCTAGTTAGCCCCATTGAGCCTATTAGCCAATTAATTCTTGATAACCTAATGTTATAAACCCAAAAATCTTGAAAACCATGTTAACCCGATCTTAGGATTAGGAGAGCATGGAATCTTAGAATGGGTGCAAGAAACTAAAGTTTGGGGTGGCTGCAAGGTGTAATATGTTGTTTGGGATTGAGAAAAAAATTTATGTGAAAAAAAATAAAAAAAAAAGAAAAAAAGAAAAAAAAAGAGAAAGAAAAAAAAAATAATAATAATAATAAATAAAAAGTGCAGAAATGCCAAAAAGAAATAAAAAGGTTGTAGTCACCCAAGGCAAATGAAAAATGAGAAAAGGAACGTGAGTAGAATTTCAATGTTTTGAAGTGTTTCATGCTCTCTTAGTTCCTAGGGTCTTCAGCCTAGTTCCTTTGTATATCCTACCCTTAGCCAGGCCCCATTACAACCCATAAAAGACCTTCTGATGTTGCTTGCATGTTTTCTGTGGGAATCATTTTGAGATGAAAATCAAATTTATGGGAAGTGCTCTTAAAAGTGAAACTGAGTGAAATGTTGATAACCTGACAAAAACTGAGCGATTGAGTGAACACAAATTTCCCTTGTGAGGAAGGCAATTGTTTGAATTTGGTGATCTCCCTTTTGTGTGTGACTTGGATCCCCTGCTTAGATTAATGATTGTTTGAATGATGAAATTCTCAATTGTTTGGAATAAATGATTGTGGGGATTACTTTGTTTGAAAGGGGGGAACATTGAGGAAAAATTATTTTGATAAATTGCTTGAAATCTGTGCGGAGGTTGATTGAATCCTTAAGCTTGCCATGTTTTGCCTGTCTTGAGTCTTTTTAAGTTTTTGAGTTGTAGTTTGCTTGGGGACAAGCAAAGTTTAAGTTTGGGGTATTTTGATGAGCCTCTGTTTGACTGGTTTTATAACTAGTAAAGACCTTGGCTTTGTGCTTATTTTATATCATTTTCACCCAAATTAGACTTGATTGTCCTTAAGTAGCATTTTGAGTCTATAAAGTATTTTTAGGTTAATTTAGTTGATTTATAGTTAAATAAAACACTTATGTTATTTTCTGTTTTTCAGGTTAATAAAATAAAATAAAATAAATCTGGAGCCACTCGCCCCGCGAAGGATATCTCGCCCCGCGAGTCACCCAAGCCTGAAAAGCCAGAAGCCATCACGGTTTGCGCATGTTGAAGGTCACGGGCGTTACAGTTTGGGATCTGAAGAGTTTCGCCTCGCGAATGATATGCTCGCCTCGCGAGAAGATCAAAAGTCGCAGACTGTTCACAATTTCCGCGTCGCGAAAGAGGCTTCGCCTCGCGAGTTCTCTGATTCCAGAAACGTGTATATAAGTAGTCTTAGGCAGAATTGAAAAGTTAGTCATAGTTAGGCTGGTCAGAGTTAGCCTGTTTTGGCTAGTCTTTGGTAGTCAGTAGTAGTAGTTTATTTTCCTTTCTTTTCTTTTGTGTTTAAGTCTGTAATGGAGAACTAGTCTCCTTGGTTAATCTACTGGGATTGGTTTCCATTTACATTTGAGGTTTTGTATTTCCTGTTTTTATTGCTTTTCTCTTTTCAATACTATGTTATGCATTTCTGTTTGTTTAATTCAGGAGTGTATAGTATTGTATTGATTCGTTCCGGTGATGTTATGTTCCTATACTTAATCGCGTTTGTTTAATTTGCGTGTGTTCATTCATGTTCGTTTAGTTCATGAGAGCTTAACCCCGTTTGTTTAATTCGGGAATAGGAACATATATCCGTAGTAGCGGTTTCGTTGTTAATTGTTGCTACAACCGGGAGGGGATTAGAATTTGCTTAGGGCTTGGAGTTATATGAACCAATGATAGTGGGAAACCGAGAACAGTAGGTTAATCGTCTTTAGTTTATTTTCTATTCTCTTTAACTGCTTTGTTTTCTTTGTTTTATTTGCACTCAATCCAAAACCCCCAAAACTAACTTTTGATTTTCTGTTAATAATAACAACAACTAAAGAGTCCTTGAGAGACGATATCCGAGTTGTCGCTCTATACTACATTATTTTAATAATCGCTCGTTCTTTTTGGCGCGTGGCGACAGCGCGGTCAACCACCTCTGCACCTTCTGGACCTTCACTAGAGGACCTGGTCAAGCAAATGACTACACAAAATCTCCAGTTTCAAGAGCAATTTGGACAGCTCCAAAGAATGAACGGATGCTAGCATTCACGCTTTGCAGACACAGATTGGACAGCTTGCCACTTCGATGAATGCCATGCAGCAAGCTCGAGGATCGAACCAACTACCTGCACAAACAGTGGTGAATCCTAATGCTCCAAATCCTAATGTGAATGCGATTTCTTTGAGATCCGGGAAAGTTGTAGAGGCAGCCCCTGAGAAGGATAAAGAAACTGTTGAGGTGACACCTGAACCGTCCGTTGTTGTTGAAGCTGAGAAAGAGTATGTGCCACCGATCCCCTTCCCGCAAAGAGTGCTGAAAAAAAGAAGATTGATGGGGAAGACAAGGAGAGGGAGATTCTGGATGTGTTCAGAAAAGTGGCGGTAAACATTCCGCTCCTTGATGTGATTAAACAGGTTCCCAAATACGCAAAATTTCTGAAGGATTTGTGCACACACAAGAGGAGGTTGAAGGGTAATGAGAGAGTCAATTTGGGGCGAAATGTTTCAGCCCTCATCCAACCTAAGCTTGCACCTGAAAAGGTTACTGTTTCAGCCCTTACTTAGGCACTGCCACAGAAGTGCAAGGATCCGGGAACGTTTGCTATTCCATGCACCATTGGGGACAGTAAATTCGACAATTGCATGTTGGATTTGGGAGCTTCTATTAATGTCATGCCCACCTCTATCTTCAACAACCTTGATCTTGGTCCTTTGCAACATACAGGTCTTACAATTCAGTTGGCAAACAGGACCAATGCTCACCCCATTGGAGTGGTAGAAGATGTGCCCGTACAAGTTAATGATTTGATCTTCCCTGCTGATTTTTACATCCTGGATATGGCAGGGGAAACAAATTCTAGCAGATCGCCAATCATTATGGGAAGGCCATTTATGAAGACAGCAAAGACAAAGATTGATGTTCACGATGGAACCATGTCCATGGAGTTTGGTGACATTGTGGTAAAATTTAATATTTTCGATGCTATGAAGCACCCCTTGGAAGATCACTCTGTTTTTCAATTAGAGCTGCTCTCTGAAATTGTTGATGAAACTTATGATGAATTGGTTGCAGCTACTGATTTCCCATCCATTTCTGGTTTGGATGATGTCTACTCATGTGCTGATTGCACCCACACTGACCCTTGTGTTGTTTGCTCTGGGATTGACGCTGCTTGGGAAGGTGACATTGTGGATGAAGCTATTTGTTCAGTTGAAGTTCTTGACAGCCCGGCTGCCCCAAACATACCATCTATTGAGCAGCCACCTTCCTTGGAGCTTAAGTCACTTCCGTACAATCTGAAATATGCTTACTTGGAGAGGAATTAAAAACTTCCGGTCATAATTTCCTCTGGCCTTGATGCTGATCAGGAAGCTAAGCTCTTGGAGGTTTTGAAGAAGCATAAGAAGGCAATTGGGTGGACCTTGGCTGACATACCATGTATTAGACCCTCCAGGTGTATGCATAGGATTTTGTTGGAGGATGGGGCTAAAACAATTAGGCAGCTCCAAAGGCGGCTCAATCCCTTGATTCTTGATGTGGCAAAGAAGGAGGTAACAAAACTCCTGCATGCGGGTATCATATATCCTATCTCTGACAGTAATTGGGTGAGCCCAATGCAAGTTGTGCCTAAGAAGTCTGGACTCACAGTGGTGAAAAATGAAAATGATGAACTTGTTCCCACTAGAGTCCAGAATAACTGGAGAGTCTGCATTGACTACAGGAGATTGAACCAGACTACTAGAAAGGATCACTTCCCTTTGTCGTTCATTGATCAGATGCTTGAATGGCTAGCAGGTAAATCACATTACTGTTTTCTTGATGGTTTTTCAGGTTACTTCCAGATCCACATTGCACCGAAGGATCAGGAAAAGACAACCTTCACATGCCCCTTCGGCACATTTGCTTATAGGAGGATGCCATTTGGTCTTTGCAATGCTCCTGGCACATTCCAGAGATGCATGATTAGTATTTTTACTGAGTATATTGAAAATTGCATGGAAGTGTTCATGGATGATTCTACTCTTTATGGCTCTTCATTTGATGCATGCTTGCATAGTCTGAACTTGGTTTTAGAAAGATGCATTGAAACTGACCTTGTTTTAAACTATGAAAAATGCCATTTTATGGTTGAACATGGGATTGTTTTGGGGCATATTATTTCTGAAAAGGATATTTCAGTAGATCCTTCTAAGATTGATGTGATTTCTACACTGCCTTACCCATCTTGCATTCGCGAGATTCGTTCTTTTCTTGGTCATGCAGGTTTCTACAGGCGCTTCATAAAAGATTTCAGCAAGATAGCCCTTCCTTTGTCCAACCTACTGAAGAATGATGCCATTTTCAACTTTGATGACAACTGCAAAAAGGCATTTGACTTCCTAAAGAAGGCACTAACCTCTACCCCCATCATCCAGCCCCCTGACTGGACCCTCCCATTTAAGCTCATGTGTGACGCTTCTAACTATGCTGTGGGGCGTTCCTTGCACAAAGGGTGGGCAAGGTTGGTCATGTGATCTATTACGCTTCTAGGACTTTAGATGCTACACAGGCTAATTACACCACTACTGAAAAGGAACTTATAGATATTGTTTTTGCTCTTGATAAATTTAGATCATATTTGCTAGGTTCCAAGGTTGTTGTTTTCACTGACCATGCAGCTTTGAAATACTTGTTGATGAAACCAGAAGCAAAACCCAGATTGATTTGGTGGATGTTGTTGCTCCAAGAATTTAATGTGGAGATTAAGGACAAGAGTAGAGCTGAGAACTTGGTTGCTGATCACTTGAGCAGAATAGAAAGGGATGAAAATCCTTCTCCCATCCAGGATGACTTTCCTGATGAGCAGCTTTTACAGTTGCATGGGGTAACTCCTTGGTTTGCTAATATTGTTAACTATCTTGTTGCTGGTGTTTTTCCTGCATTTGCAACTAGGTCACAAATCCACAAACTCAAGAGTGACGCCAAGTACTATGTTTGGGATGATCCATTTCTTTGAAAATTTTGCAGTGATCAGGTAATTAGGAGATGTGTCCCCGACTATGAGATTGAGTCTATTTTGCACTTTTCTCATGCTTCTCAAGTAGGGGGACATTTTAGGCGACAAAGGACTGCAAGGAAAGTCCTAGACTCAGGTTTTTATTGGCCACCATTTTTAGAGATGCTTATGAGGTTTACCGGACTTGTAAAGAATGTCAGACAGCAGGTACAACCATCACTCGTAAGAGTTAAATGCCTCAGCAGCCCATGCTTTTCTGTGAGGTATTCGATGTGTGGGGAATCGACTTTATGGGTCATTTCCCTGCATCTTTTGGTTTTCTCTATATCTTACTGGCTGTTGACTATGTTTCAAAGCGGGTGGAAGCTATCCCCACTAGGACTAATGATTCTAGAGTTGTTGCAAATTTTGTCAGGTCCAATATTTTTTTTCAGGTTCGGCATACCTCGTGCTATCATCAGTGACCAAGGCACTCATTTCTGCAACCGCACCATGGAAGTTTTATTCCGGAAGTACGGAGTTGTGCACAGGGTCTCTACTGCGTACCATCCCCAGACTAATAGGCAGGATGAGATCTCCAACAGAGAGATCAAACATATCTTAGAGAAAGTGGTGCAGCCAAATAGGAGGGACTGGAGCCACCGTCTAGAAGACGCACTTTGGGCTCAGAGAACAGCTTTTAAGACACCAATAGGGATGTCCCCCTATAGACTTGTGTTCGGTAAGGCGTGTCATCTGCCTGTGGAAGTTGAGCACCGTGCTTATTGGGCGGTCAAGAGCTGTAATTGGAAATGCAAAAGGCAGGCATTGAAAGGAGACTCCAATTGCAGCAGCTTGAAGATCTTAGGTTGGAAGCCTATGAAAGCTCTCGGATTTATTATAAAGAGAAAACTAAGCGCTTCCATGACAAGATGATATCTAGGAAAGAATTCTCTGTGGGTCAACAGGTTTTACTATTTAACTCCTGCCTGAAAGTGACGGCTGGGAAGCTTCGATCCAAGTGGGTTGGCCCATTTGTTGTCACTAATGTTTTCCGTCATGGTGCAGTTGAAATTAAAAGTGCAGGTAGCAACAAAGTTTTCAAGGTTAACTGGCAGCGCTTGAAGTCATTCCATGAGAGCTCGGTGCCTGAAGATGCTATTGTTGAGGAGCTCTCCTTGGAAGAGCCCACCTACACTACAACTTGATCAGGGAGCACCTTCTCCTTCCCCTCACTCTGATTTTATATTTATGTTCTTTCATTGAGGACAATGTATGTTTTAAGTGTGGGGGAGCCAATTGTTTGTTTTTGTTTTGTTTTCCTTTAGCTCTTGGATAATTTGAGAAGATCAAGAGTTTGAATGGATGCACACACTAGGGATAGAATCTCGGTCAAACAATTTGCAAAATTGTTCGGGTGAGGATTTGAGCCTCCAACATGTTTTTAACCGTGCGAATCACTTTTGAGCTGCAGTTTCCCGAATTTTCTTGAATCTCTTCTTGGTTTGCATGCCTATGTGTTTGCATCAAATGATTTAGGCAATTTTCTTTGAATTAGTTACTTGACTTAAATTGAACCAATCCCTAATGCATGTTCCCTAGTTAGCCCCTTTGAGCCTAATTAGCCTATTGTTTTGTGATGACCTCATGTTATGAGCCTAAAATCTGGAAAAAAAACCATGTTAACCCAATCTTAAGATTAGGAGAGCATGGAAGCTTACCAAGACAAGGGTTGAAAGAAACTAAGTTTGGGGTGGCTACAAGGATATGATGTGTTGTTTGGGATTGAGAAAAAGAAAAGTGAAGGTTGGAGCCTAAGGCAAAAAGAAAAAAAAAAGAGAAAAAGAACAAAAATGTCAAAAAGGGTATAAAAAGGAAAAGGCTGTAGTCACCCAAAGCATAAAGAAAAATGGAAAAAAGGACTTTGAGTGGAAATTCAATGTATCAAAATGCTCATGCTCTCTTAGTTCCTAGGGACTTAATCCTAGTACCTTTGAATATCTTACCCTTAGCCAGGCCCCATTACAACCTTTAAAAGACCTTCTGATGCTGCATGCATGTTTCCGTGGGAACCTTGTTTGAGATGAAAATCAAATTCATGGGAAGTGCTCTTAAAAGTGAAATTGAGTGAAATGTTGATAGCCTAGACAAACTGAGCGAATGAGTGAAACATTAAATGCCCTTTTGAGGAAGGAGATTGTTTGAATTTGGTGATCTCCCTTTTGTGTGTAACTTGGATCCTCAACTTAGATTAATGATTGCATGAAGGATAGAATTCTCAATGTTTAAAGTAGATGAATGTGGGGGTTACATTGTTACAAAGGGGGGAAAACATTGAAGAAAAAATGTTTTGTTGAAATTGCATGAAATTTTTGCGAATTTGATTGAAACCTTTGAGCTTGCCAAGTTTGAGTCCTTTTTGAGTTATAGTTTGCTTGGGGACAAGCAAAGTTTAAGTTTGGGGTATTATGATCGGCCTCTGGCTCATCTAGTTTTATGGCTAGTATGACCGTGGTTTCATGCCAATTATATCTCGTTTTCGCCCAAATTAGACTCGATTGTCCTCAAGCAAGGTTTTGGGTCTCTTAAGTAGTTTTAGGATATTTTAGCTTGTTTTGAGTCAAATAAATCACTTATTGCTATTTCATGTTTCAGGTTAATAAGGAGAGCAAGAAGGGAAAGGGCCTTAGAAGCAGAAACCATCACGGCCGTGATGAGCTACTCATGGAAGACATAAAGGAACACGGCCCAGCCATGATACACATCACGGGCGTGATGAGAAGATCATGAAAGTCAGAGAGCATCACGGCCCGCCCGTGATACCCATCACGGGCGTGATGAGGAGAACCTGAAAGACAAAATTGATCACGGCCCAGCCGTGATGAAGTTCACGACCGTGACAAATCAGCACCCAAAGTCAGAATGCATCACGGCCTGGCCCTGATAGGCATCACGGCCGTGACGGACCAGAATTTGAATGCGCGCCCTTGACAGAAGCAGTCATGGCCTGGCCGTAATGGCCATCACGGCCATGACGCGCGGCCACTCTATAAAACAGAAGCGCAGCAGACAGAAAAAGCATCCAGATTTTCATTGTTTACATTATACTCTTAGGTTTTTGTCAAATTAGTAATGGAGAACTAATCTCCCCGGATTAATCTCTTGTGGCCAAACCTGCCCGACACTTGAGGTTTTGTAATTCCCGGATTGATTTGCTATTCTCTTTCAATACTATTCTATATTCTCAGTTTGCTTAATTCAGTTTGTATCGAATGAGTATTGATTTGTTTCGATGATTGTATGTTTCTATACTTAATCGTGTTTGCTTAATTCGCGTGCGTTTAATCGTGTTTGCTTAATTCACGAGAGCTTCAACCGTTTGCTTAATTCAGAATTAGGAACATATGTCTCGAAGCGTCAATTTCACTTGTTAAATGATGCTACAATCGAAAAGGGATTAGAATCCGATTAGGGGTTGGAATTACATGAACCAATGATAGTAGTAGACCGAACAGCAGATTAATCGTCTTTAGCTTATTTGATAATCACTTAAATTGCTCTGCTTTTATGCTCTGTTTTTGTTCTGTTTTTCAATCGACTTTCAAACCAAACCCCCCCAAACTTATTTTTCTGCGAATAAACAATCCAAGAGTCCTTGTGTGACGATACTCGAGTTATCGCACCCTGACAACATTTTTTACAAACCACTCGCTTTTTAACGCGTGCGCGACAGCATGTCAAAATTGGCACCGTTGCCGGGGACTCTTGTTTGTTGGTTTCGTATTTTTCGTTTTTGTTTTTCTTCTGAATTAGTCTGGCTACTAGGTCTACTTGCTCTAACTTGTGTGATTTTGATCCCGAAATTGAAAGAACTTTGCACACACACCGTAGAGCACTTCGGGCTAGCACTGGTGGTAATTTTGATTCTGAACCTGTTTTTGATAACATGGCTGATCAAAGAACATTAAGACAGCTTGCTGCTCCTGATGTTAATTATAATGGTCTGTGTATTGAATATACTAATGTTGTTGCTCCCTTTGAATTAAAATATGGTTTGATATACTTGTTGCCAAGGTTTAGTGGTCTTGCAGGTGAGGATCCATATAAACATCTGAAGGAATTCCAGGTTGTTTGCGCTACACCTTTGAGGCCAGAAGGAATAACAGAAGACCATATCAAGCCGAGAGCCTTCCCATTCTCACTTGAGGGTGCTGCGAAGGATTGGTTGTATTACCTTGAACCGAATTCAGTTACAACCTGGAATGATCTGAAGAAAGTCTTCCTAGAGAGGTACTTCCCTGCCTCCAGATATGCATCAATCAGGAAGGAAATATATGGCATTAGACAGGGCAATGAGTCATTGTCCGAGTACTGGGAGAGATTCAAGAAGTTGGTATCCAGTTGCCCTCAGCACTAGATTTCTGAGCAGCTACTTATTCAGTACTTTTATGAGGGATTGCTGCCAATGGACAGGAACATTTTGGATGCTGCTAGTGGGGGAGCACTTGTTGATAAGACTCCATCTGCTGCCAAGCAATTAATTGAAAACATGTCACTCAATTCCCAGCAGTTCACAACTAGAAGTAATTCTATCGAGACAAGGGGTGTGAATGAGATCCATGGTTCTTCTTCCAACAAGGCCCTTGAAACCAAAATTGATGAGCTTACTTCTCTAGTGAAACAGTTGGCAGTGGGCAGAGTTCAGACAGCAAGGGTGTGTGGTATTTGTACTTCTCCTGAGCACCTATCCGATGCATGCCCTATTCTGAAGGATGATTCAGTCACTGATTTGCCTCAAGCTTATGCAGCCAACCTTTACAATCAAGGCAACAATCAGAACCGGTACAACATTCCTGATCTTTCCACTAATAGGTACCATCCCAACTGGAGGAATCATCCAAACCTTCGGTATTGGAACTCGTCTGTACAGCATCAACAACCGATGTTACCGTTGGCACCACCACAGAGCTCTCCCCAAGTGACCACCTCTACACCTTCTGGACCTTCACTAGAGGACCTAGTCAATCAAATGACTGCACAAATGACTGCACAAAATCTCCAGTTTCAACAGCAACTTGGACAGCTCCAGCAGCGAACGGATGCTAGCATTCACGCTTTGCAGACACAGATTGGACAGCTTGCCACTTCGATGAATGCCATGTAGCAAGCTCAAGGATCGAACCAACTACCTGCACAAACAGTGGTGAATCCTAATGCTCCAAATCCTAATGTGAGTGCGATTTCTTTGAGATCCGGGAAATTTGTAGAGGCAGCCCCTGAGAAGGATAAAGAAACTATTGAGGTGACACCTGAACCGTCCGTTGTTGTTGAAGTTGAGAAAGAGTATGTGCCACCGATCCCCTTCCCGCAAAGAGTGCCGAAAAATAAGAAGATTTATGGGGAAGACAAAGAGAGGGAGATTCTGGATGTGTTCAGAAAAGTGGCGGTAAACATTCCGCTCCTTGATGTGATTAAACAGGTTCCCAAAAATGCAAAATTTCTGAAGGATTTGTGCACACACAAGAGGAGGTTGAAGGGTAATGAGAGAGTCAATTTGGGGCGAAATGTTTCAGCCCTCATCCAACCTAAGCCTGCACCTGAAAAGGTTACTGTTTCAGCCCTTACTCAGGCACTACCACAGAAGTGTAAGGATCCGGGAACGTTTGCTATTCCATGCACCATTGGGGACAGTAAATTCGACAATTGCATGTTGGATTTGGGAGATTCTATTAATGTCATGCCCACCTCTGTCTTCAACAACCTTGATCTTGGTCCTTTGCAACATACAGGTCTTACAATTCAGTTGGCAAACAGGACCAATGCTCGCCCCATTGGAGTGGTAGAAGATGTGCCTGTACAAGTTAATGATTTGATCTTCCCTGCTGATTTTTACATCCTAGATATGGCAGGGGAAACAGATTCTAGCAGATCGCCAATCATTCTGGGAAGGCCATTTATGAAGACAGCAAAGACAAAGATTGATGTTCACGATGGAACCATGTCCATGGAGTTTGGTGACATTGTGGCAAAATTTAATATTTTCGATGCTATGAATCACCCCTTGGAAGAGCACTCTGTTTTTCAATTAGAGCTGCTCTCTGAAATTGTTGATGAAACTTATGATCAATTGGTTGCAGCTACTGCTTTCCCATCCATTTCTGGTTTGGATGATGTCTACTCATGTGCTGATTGCACCCACACTGACCCTTGTGCTGTTTGTTCTGGGATTGATGCTGCTTGGGAAGGTGACAGTGCGGATGAAGCTATTTGTTCAGCTGAAGTTCTTGACAGCCCGGCTGCCCCAAACATACCATCTATTGAGCAACCACCTTCCTTGGAGCTTAAGCCATTTCCGTACAATCTGAAATATGCTTACTTGGAGAGGAATGAAAAACTTCTGGTCATAATTTCCTCTAGCCTTGATGCTGATCAGGAAGCTAAGCTCTTGGAGGTTTTAAAGAAGCATAAGAAGGCAATTAGGTGGACCTTGGCTGACATACTAGGTATTAGCCCCTCCAGGTGTATGCATAGGATTTTGTTGGAGGATGGGGCTAAAACAGTTAGGCAGCTCCAAAGGCGGCTGAATCCCTTGATTCTTGATGTGGTAAAGAAGGAGGTAACAAAACTCTTGCATGCGAGTATCATATATCCTGTCTCTGACAGTAATTGGGTGAGCCTAGTGCAAGTTGTGCCTAAGAAGTCTGGACTCACAGTGGTTAAAAATGAAAATGATGAACTTGTTCCCACTAGAGTCCAGAATAGCTGGAGAGTCTGCATTGACTACAGGAGATTGAACCAGACTACTAGAAAGGATCACTTCCCTTTGTCGTTCATTGATCAGATGCTTGAATGGCTAGCAGGTAAATCACATTACTGTTTTCTTGATGGTTTTTCAGGTTACTTCCAGATCCACATTGCACCGGAGGATCGGGATAAGACAACCTTCACGTGCCCCTTCGGCACATTTGCTTATAGGAGGATGCCATTTGGTCTTTGCAATGCTCCTGGCACATTCCAGAGATGCATGATTAGTATTTTTACTGAGTATATTGAAAATTGCATGGAAGTGTTCATGGATGATTTTACTGTTTATGGCTCTTCATTTGATGCATGCTTGCATAGTCTGAACTTGGTTTTAGAAAGATGCATTGAAACTGACCTTGTTTTAAACTATGAAAAATGTCATTTTATGGTTGAACATGGGATTGTTTTGGGGCATATTATTTCTGAAAAGGGTATTTCAGTAGATCCTGCTAAGATTGATGTGATTTCTACACTGCCTTACCCATCTTGCATTCGCGAGATTCGTTCTTTTCTTGGTCATGCAGGTTTCTACACGCGCTTCATAAAAGATTTCAGCAAGATAGCCCTTCCTCTGTCCAACCTGCTGAAGAATGATGCCATTTTCAAGTTTCATTGACAACTACAAAAAGGCATTTGACTTCCTAAAGAAGGCACTGACCTCTACCCCCATCATCCAGCCCCCTGACTGGACCCTCCCTTTTGAGCTCATGTGTGACACTTCTAACTATGATGTGGGGGCGGTCCTTGCACAAAGGGTGGGTAAGGTTGCTCATGTGATCTATTACGCTTCTAGGACTTTAGATGCTGCACAGGCTAATTACACCACTACTGAAAAGGAACTTATAGATATTGTTTTTGCTCTTGATAAATTTAGATCATATTTGCTAGGTTCCAAGGTTGTTGTTTTCACTGACCATGCAGCTTTGAAATACTTGTTGATGAAACCAGAAGCAAAACCCAGATTGATTTGGTGGATGTTGTTGCTCCAAGAATTTAATGTGGAGATTAAGGACAAGAGTAGAGCTGAGAACTTGGTGGCTGATCACTTGAGCAGAATAGAAAGGGATGAAAATCCTTCTCCCATCCAGGATGACTTTCCTGATGAGCAGCTTTTACAGTTGCATGGGGTAACTCCTTGGTTTGCTAATATTGTTAACTATCTTGTTGCTGGTGTTTTTCCTGCAGGTGCAACTAGGTCACAAATCCACAAACTCAAGAGTGACGCCAAGTACTATGTTTGGGATGATCCATTTCTTTGAAAATTTTGCAATGATCAGGTTATTAGGAGATGTTTCCCCGACTATGAGATTGAGTTTATTTTGCACTTTTCTCATGCTTCTCAAGTAGGGGGACACTTTGGGCCACAAAGGACTGCAAGGAAAGTCCTAGACTCAGGTTTTTATTGGCCCACCATTTTTAGAGATGCTTATGAGGTTTACCGGACTTGTAAAGAATGTCAGACAGCAGGTACAACCATCACTCGTAAGAGTGAAATGCCTCAGCAGCCCATGCTTTTCTGTGAGGTATTCGATGTGTGGGGAATCGACTTTATGGGTCCTTTCCCTGCATCTTTTGGTTTTCTCTATATCTTACTAGCTGTTGACTATGTTTCAAAGTGGGTGGAAGCTATCCCCACTAGGACTAATGATTCTAGAGTTGTTGCAAATTTCGTCAGGTCCAATATTTTTTGCAGGGTCGGCATACCTCGTGCTATCATCAGTGACCAAGGCACTCATTTCTGCAACCGCACCATAGAAATTTTACTCCGGAAGTACGGAGTTGTGCACAGGGTCTCTACTGCGTACCATCCCCAGACTAATGGGCAGGCTGAGATCTCCAACAGAGAGATCAAACAGATGTTAGAGAAAGTGGTGCAGCCAAATAGGAGGGACTGGAGCCACCGTCTAGAAGACGCACTTTGGGCTCAGAGAACAGCTTTTAAGACACCAATAGGGATGTCCCCCTATAGACTTGTGTTCGGTAAGGCGTGTCATCTGCCTGTGGAAGTTGAGCACCGTGCTTATTGGGCGGTCAAGAGCTGTGACTTGGAAATGCAAAAGGCATGCATGAAAGGAAACTCCAATTGCAGCAGCTTGAAGATCTTAGGTTGGAAGCCTATGAAAGCTCTCGAATTTATTATAAAGAGAAAACTAAGCGCTTCCATGACAAGATGATATCTAGGAAAGAATTCTCTGTGGGTCAATAGGTTTTACTGTTTAACTCCCGCCTGAAAGTGATGGTTGGGAAGCTTTGATCCAAGTGGGTTGGCCCATTTGTTGTCACTAATGTTTTCCCTCATGGTGCAGTTGAAATTAAAAGTGCAGGTAGCAACAAAGTTTTCAAGGTTAACGAGCAGCGCTTGAAGTCATTCCATGAGAGCTCGGTGCGTGAAGATGCTATTGTTGAGGAGCTCTCCTTGGAAGAGCCCACCTACACTACAACTTGATCAGGGAGCACCTTCTCCTTCACCTCACTCTGATTTTATATTTATGTTCTTTCATTGAGGACAATGTATGTTTTAAGTATGGGGGAGGGAACCAATTGTTTGTTTTTGTTTTTGTTTTGTTTTGCTTTAGCTCTTGGATAATTTAAGAAGATCAAGAGTTTGTGTGTGAGTGTTGTGTCGGCAAGTTTGGTGGATTCTGTTGAATTTGCATAGATAGATTGCATGATATATGATAAGTCTGAAAAATTGAAAATTGACCCCCATGTGAAAAATTGAAAATTGAACTTTGAGATATTTTGTCGTGATTGCATGATTTATGATAAGTTTGGGGTGAAGGGATGCACACACTAGGGATAGAATCTCGGTCAAACAATTTACAAAATTGTCCGGGTGAGGATTTGAGCCTCCAACATGTTTTTAACTGTGTGAATCACTTTTGAGCTGCACTTTCCCGAATTTACTTGAATCTCTTCTTGGTTTGCATGCCTATGTGTTTGCATCAAATGATTTAGGCTATTTTATTTGAATTAGCTACTTGGCTTAAATTGAACCAATCCCTAATGCATGTTCCCTAGTTAGCCCCTTTGAGCCTAATTAGCCTATTGTTTCGTGATGACCTCATGTTATGAGCCTAAAATCTAGAAAAAAAACCATGTTAACCCAATCTTAGGATTAGGAGAGCATGGAAGCTTAGCAAGACAAGGGTTGAAATAAACTAAGTTTGGGGTGGCTATAAGGATATGATGTGTTGTTTGGGATTGAGAAAAAGAAAAGTGAAGGTTGGAGCCTAAGGCAAAAAGAAAAAAAAAAGAGAAAAAGAACAAAAATGTCAAAAAGGGTATAAAAAGGAAAAGGCTGTAGTCACCCAAAGCATAAAGAAAAATGGAAAAAAGGACTTTGAGTGGAAATTCAATGTATCAAAATGCTCATGCTCTCATAGTTCCTAGGGACTTAAGCCTAGTACCTTTGAATATCCTACCCTTAGCCAGGCCCCATTACAACCTTTAAAAGACCTTCTGATGCTGCATGCATGTTTCCGTGGGAACCTTGTTTGAGATGAAAATCAAATTCATGGGAAGTTCTCTTAAAAGTGAAATTGAGTGAAATGTTGATAGCCTAGACAAACTGAGCGAATGAGTGAAACATTAAATGCCCTTGTGAGGAAGGCAATTGTTTGAATTTGGTGACTCCCTTTTGTGTGTAACTTGGATCCTCAACTTAGATTAATGATTGCATGAAGGATAGAATTCTCAATGTTTAAAGTAGATGAATGTGGGGGTTACATTGTTACAAAGGGGGGAAAACATTGAAGAAAAACTGTTTTGTTGAAATTGCATGAAATTTTTGCGAATTTGATTGAAACCTTTGAGCTTGCCAAGTTTGAGTCCTTTTTGAGTTCTAGTTTGCTTGGGGACAAGAAAAGTTTAAGTTTGGGGTATTATGATCGGCCTCTGGCTCATCTAGTTTTATGACTAGTATGATCGTGGTTTCGTGCCAATTATATCTCGTTTTCGCCCAAATTAGACTCGATTGTCCTCAAGCAAGGTTTTGGGTCTCTTAAGTAGTTTTAGGATATTTTAGCTAGTTTTGAGTCAAATAAATCACTTATTGCTATTTCATGTTTCAGGTTAATAAGGAGAGCAAGAAGGGAAATGGCCTTAGAAGCAGAAACCATCACGGCCCAGCCGTGACACTGGTCACGGCCGTGATGAGCTACTCATGGAAGACAGAAAGGAACACGTCCCAGCCGTGATACACATCACGGGCGTGATGAGAAGATCATGAAAGTCAGAGAGCATCACGGCCCGCCCGTGATACCCATCACGGGCATGATGAGGAGAACCTGAAAGACAGAATTGATCACGACCCAACCGTGATGAAGTTCACGACCGTGACAAATCAGCACCCAAAGTCAGAATGCATCACGGCCTGGCCCTGATAGGCATCACCGCCGTGACGGACCAGAATTTGAATGCGCGCCCTTGACAGAAGCGGTCACGGACTGGCCGTAATGGCCATCACGGTCGTGACGCGTGGCCACTCTATAAAACAGAAGCGCGGCAAACAGAAAAAGCATCCAGATTTTCATTGTTTACATTATACTCTTAGATTTTTGTCAAATTTGTAATGGAGAACTAATCTCCCCGGATTAATCTGTTGTGATCGGCTTCCGCCGACACTTGAGGTTTTGTAATTCCCAGATTGATTTGCTATTCTCTTTCAATACTATTCTATATTATCTGTTTGCTTAATTCAGTTTGTATCGAATGAGTATTGATTTGTTTCGATGATTGTATGTTTCTATACTTAATCGCGTTTGCTTAATTCGCGTGCATTCAATCGTGTTTGCTTAATTCACGAGAGCTTCATCCGTTTGCTTAATTCGGAATTAGGAACATATGTCTCGGAGCGTCAATTTCCCTTGTTAATTGATGCTACAATCGAAAAGGGATTAGAATCCGATTAGGGCTAGGAATTACATGAACCAATGATAGTGGTAGACCGAACAACAGATTAATCGTCTTTAGCTTATTTGATAATCACTTAAATTGCTATGCTTTTATGCTCTGTTTTTCAATCGACTTTCAAACCAACCCCCCCCCCCCCCCCCCCCAAACTGATTTTTCTGAGAATAAACAATCCAAGAGTCCTTGTTTGACGATACTCGAGTTATCGCACCCTAACTACAGTTTTTACAAAACACTCGCTTCTTGACGCGTGCGCGACAGTGTGTCAAAGATCACCAAAATCCGATATCTGTAGTTCTAGTTATGCTCTGCGCAAGGCAACAAGGTCAGGATGAGTGAAAAATCCAAAAATTAAGAACGTTTAGCATTTAAGCCCAATTAAGCCCAATAATGTAAATGTAAAAACAATGATTGTAAAAGTTGTCTAATTTCCGTCTCTCTCTGGCTTGTACGGCTATAAACTGCTATTTATGCTTATTAATCCTGACCTAACCCTATACCAAATTAAGGGCCTCTGAATAAGCTTTCCAACAAGGAATCATATGCCTTAATTTGGCTTAAGTAGAGTAAGTTAGGCCCATTTAAGTGAGGTAACACCATGGACTGCGCACTGAACAGCGCCAGAAAACTCGGGACCCAATTTAGCCTTGATTTTGGCCTAATTTGACAATTCTTGTGAAACCTGAAATTGTAGGTCTATTCCTTATCTTTATAGGGACAACAAAATCACCAAAATCCGATATCTGTGACCCAGGTTATGCTCTACGCAAGCCAACAAGGACAGGATGCTTGACAAATCCGAAAATTACCAATGTCTAGCAATTTAGCCCAATAATGTAAAAGCAAAAACAGTGATTGTAAAAGTTGTCTAATTTTTGTCTCTATCTGGCTTGTGCGGCTGTAAACTGCTATTTATTATTATTAATCCTGACCTAACCCTAGACCAACTTAAGGGCCTCTGAATAAGCTTTCCAACAAGGTATCATATGCCTTAATTGGGCTTAAGATGAGTAGGTAAGGCCCATTTAAATGAAGGAGCATCATGGACTGCGCACTGATCAGCGCCAGAGAACTCGGGACCCAATTTAGCCTTTCTTTTGGCCTAATTTGACAATTCTTGTGAGACCTGAAATTGTAGGTCTCTTCCTTATCTTTCTAGGGACAACAAGATCACCAAAATCCGATATCTTTAGGTCCAGATATACTCTGTGCAAGGCAACAAGGTCGGGGTGAGTGAAAAATCCAAAAATTAACAATGTTTAGAAATTAAACCCAATAGTGTAAAACAAAAAACAATGATTGTAAAAGCTGTCTAATTTCCGTCTCCCTCTGGCTTGTGCGGTTGTAAACTTCTATTTATGCTTATTAATCCTGACCTAACCCTAGACCAAATTAAGGGCCTCTGAATAAGCTTTCCAACAAGGTATCATATGCTATAAATGGGCTTAAGATGAGTAAGTTAGGCCCATTTAAGTGAAGGAACATCATGGACTGTGCATTGACCCGTGCCAGAGACCTCGGGACCCAATTTAGCCGTGATTTGGGCCTAATATGAGAATATTTGTGCAACCTGAAATAGTAGGACTCTTCCTTATCTTTCTAGGGACAACAAGATCACCAATATCTGACATCTGTAGTTCTAGTTATGCTCTGCGCAAGGCAACAAGGTCAGGATGAGTGAAAATTCCGAAAATAACAACGTTTAGCAGTTAAGCCCAATTAAGCCCAATAATGTAAATGTAAAAACAATGATTGTAAAAGTTGTCTAACTTCCGTCTCTCTCTGGCTTGTGTGGCAATAAACTGCTATTTATGCTTATTAATCCTGACCTAACCGTAGACCAAATTAAGGACCTATGAATAAGTTTTCCAACAAGCTGTCATATGCCTTAATTTGGCTTAAGATGAGTAAGTTAGGCCCATTTAAGTGAAGGAACATCATGGACTGCACACTGAACCGCGCCAGAGAACTCTGGACCCAATTTAGCCTTGATTTTGGCCTATTATGAGAATTCTTGTGAAACCTGAAATAGTAGGTCTCTTCCTTATCTTTCTAGGGAAAACAAGATCACCAAAATCCGATATCTGAAGTTCTAGTTATGCTCGCGCTGTCGCGCACGCGCCAATAAGCGAGCGGGTTTATAAACTGTTGTTTATGAAGCGACAACTCGGATATCGTCTCACAAGGACTCTTGACTTGTTATTTACCACAAAAATCAGTTTTTGGGGGGGTTTGGATTGAACTTCAATTAGAAAACAAAGCAAAATAGAGAAATGAAAACAAAGCAGTTTTAGAGATTATCAATTAAGCAAAAGACGATTAATCTACTGTTCTCGATTCCCAACTATCATCGGTTCATGTAAATTCCAAGCCCTAAGCAGATTCTAATCCCCTTTCGGTTGTAGCAACAATTAACAAACGAAATCTCTACTACGAGATACATGTTCATATTCCCGAATTAAACAAACGGAGTTAAGCCCTCATGAACTAAGCGAACATGAACGAACACACGCGAATTAAACAAACGCGATTCAATATAGGAACATAACATCGCCGAAATAAATCAACACAAAACTATACACTCCTGAATTAAACAAATAGAAATATATAGCATAGTATTGAAAAGGGAAAAGCAAATAAAACAGGAATTACAAAACCTCAAGTGTGGTGGAAATCGATTACAGTAGACTAATCCAAGAAAATTAGTTCTCCATAAAAACGAAACACAACCAGAAAATATGTGAAAACAATGGAGAATGAAAAGTTCTTTCTAATCTGCCCAGAACAGCCATTTATATCATTCAGGAACTGCGCCTTCTCGCGAGGCGAACACACACTCGCGAGGCGAATCTTATGAAGAGTCTGCAACGTTTGGTATTCTCGCGGGGCGAAGTACGGATCGCGTGGCGAGGAACGGAAGAGTCATGGCTTCTGGTCTTCAGTCTCGCGAGGTGAGACATGGATTCGCAAGGCGACATAGAATGGTTTGCATTTTCAGGAACAGTCAGTGTTCAGGGTCGCGAGGCGAGAAGAGGAGTCGCGGGGCGAACCAGAGAGGATGACATTCTGCTGCTGAGGCTGGTTTCAGGGTTGCGCGGTGAGAAGACCCTCGCGAGGCAAACACCTCCAGGATTGAAATTTCCCCTGCTTCTTTATTCCCTTAACTTCTAAGTTAACCTGAAAACAATAAAATAGCCATAAGTGTATTATTTGACTCAAAACTGGCTAAATTAACCTAAAACTACTTTAGAGACTCAAAACCTTGCTTGAGGACAATCTAATCTAATTTGGGCGAAAACGAAATATAATTAGCACAAAATCCTGGTCATACTAGCCATAAAACTAGATGAGCCAGAGGCTTATCAAAATACCCCAAACTTAAACTTTGCTTGTCCCCAAGCAAACTAAAACTCAAAAATCAAAAAGACTCAAGACATGGCAAGCTTAAAGGTTCAATCAACTTTGCACAAATTTCAAGCAATTCATCAAAATAATTTTCTTCAATGTTCCCCCTTTCAAACAAAGCAATCCCCACATGCATTCACTCTAAACAATTGAGAATTTCATCATTCAAACAATCATTAATCTAAGCAAGGGATCCAAGTTACACACAAAAGGGAGATCACCAAATTCAAACAATCGCCTTCCTCACAAGGGCATTTAGTGTTTCACTCATTCGCTCAGTTTTGTCGGAGCTAACAACATTTCACTCAATTTCACTTTTAAGAGAACTTCCCATGAATTTGATTTTTATCTGAAAATGGTTCCCACGGAAAACATGCATGCAACATCAAAAGGTCTTTTAAGGGTTGTAATGGGGCCTGGCTAAGGGTAGGATATACAAAGGTACTGGGCTGGCGTCCCTAGGAACTAAGAGAGCATGAAACATTTTACACATTGAATTTCCACTCAAATTCCTTTCTTCATTTTTCTTTATGCTTTAGGTGACTACAGCCTTTTCATTCACATAGCCTTTTGACATTTTTGCACTTTTTTTTCTTTCTTTTTTTTCTCTTTTTTTTTTCTTTTTGCCCTTTGGCTCCAACCTTTTTATTATATTTTTTTTCTTTTTTTTTTCTCAATCCCAAACAACACATCACACCTTTGTAGCCACCCCAAACTTAGTTTCTTGCAACCATTCTCTTGCTAAGATTCCATGCTCTCCTAATCCTAAGATCGGGTTAACATGGTTTTTCTAGTTTTTGGCTCATAACATAAGGTTAACAAGAATTAACAGGCTATCAGGCTCAATGGGGCTAACTAGGAAACATGCATTAGGGATGGTTATTTTAGGCCAAGTGGCTATTTACAAAGAAAATGCCTAAATCATATGAAGCAAACACATAAACATGCAAACCAAGTAGAGACTCAAGTAAATTCGGGAAAGTGCAACTCAAAAGTGATTCTCACAGTTAAAAACATGTTGGATGCTCAAATCCTCACCTGGTCATTTTTGCAAATTGTTTGACCGAGATTCTATCCTTAGTGTGTGCTTCCCTTCACCCCAAACTTGTCATAAATCATGCCATTACAACAAAATATCTCAAAGTTTAGGAACCAAATTTTTGTCACATGGGAATCACTTTTCAAAATATTTTTTTTTCTAGGGGGAATCATCACATAATTCATGCATCAATCTGTTCAAAATCAATCAAAATCAATCAAGCTCACCGACCAAAGACTCACACAATTTATTCAAGAGCTAAAAGAAAAACAAGACAAAACACAAAATCAATCAATCTGTTCCATCCCCCACACTAAAAGCATACATTGTCCTCAATGAAACAACATAATTATAAAACCAGAGTGAGGGAAATGAAGGGTGTTCCCTGATCAAGCAGCAGTGTAGGTGGGAGCTTCCGCCTGGATCCCATTGCTTGTAGCATAAGGCTAAAGAGAGGGAGTTCATTCCATGGTCCCATAACTTGCAGCCTTGATATAGGAGTGAGCACTTGACAATTATGGTGACCTTGCCCAATGCGGCGGACTCATCACTCCCTCTTGGTTCAAAGATGACCGCTTTCTCAACAAAGTCCTCCCAACAAAATTGGGGTTCAACCCCTTGGAGTGGCCATGGTGCAAAATCCAGTCCCTCCGGTGGTTCCACAGGGGGAGGTGGCAGATAGGTAGGGAGGGTCTCCGGTGCTGCTTCATCTTCTGCACGTTCTTCATTCACTGCGCTAACAAATCCATCACCTGTTAAACCTGCAGAATTCTCAGCACACACCACACAAAGGTTAGTGTTAGTACAGTCAGTAGATATAGTACAATAAACTGAATCAGTAAAGGCCTGAATGTCTGGAAATTCAGCACACAGTTCATCCACCCCATCACTTTCAACACATGCATCTAATTCCAAAGGTTATTCATTATCCTCAAGCTTATTGCCTTGATTGTAAGGATGGACTGCATAAGCTTGATGCAAATCAGTAACTGACCCTTCTTTCAGAATGGGGCATGCATCAAACAAGTGCTCAGGAGAGCCGCACATGCCACAAAACCTTGCCTGTTGAACCTTATCCATTACCAATTGCTTCACCAAGGAAGTGAGCTCATCAATTTTATTCTCAAGGGCCTGGTTGGAAGAAGAGCTATGAACCTCATTCACACCAATCATGTCAAAACCACTGCTAAACTCATAACTTCCAGCAAAATTAGGATAATTTATGCAAGGTGGTGGTTTACTAAAATCAGGATAATACATGCATGGTGGTGGCCTATCAAAGTTAGGATAATATATGCATGGTTCATAATCAACATTAGGCATAAAATCTTGCATATATTTATCCATGGGAAGCACTAAGATTCACAACCAGACAAAGCAGCCGCAACTAATTCAGTAATACAATTTTTTTTAATTTAATTTTATGTTAATAACAACAAGAGTCCCTGGCAACGCCGCCAATTTTGAACGCGTTGTCGCATACGCGCCAAAAAGCGAGCGGGTTTATAAACTGTAGTTTAGGAAGCGACAACTCGGATATCGTTTCACAAGGACTCTTGACTTGTTATTTACCACAAAAATCAGTTTTTGGGGGGGTTTGGATTGAACTTCAATTAGAAAACAAAGCAAAACAGAGCAATGAAAACAGAGCAGTTTAAGAGATTAACAATTAAGCTAAAGATGATTAATCTACTGTTCTCGATTCCCAACTATCATCGGTTCATGTAAATTCCAAGCCCTAAGCAGATTCTAATCCCCTTTCGGTTGTAGCAACAATTAACAAACGAAATCGCTACTACGAGATATATGTTCCTATTCCCGAATTAAACAAACGGGGTTAAGCCCTCATGAACTAAGCGAACATGAACGAACACACGCGAATTAAACAAACGTGATTCAATATAGGAACATAACATCACCGAAATAAATCAACACAACACTATACACTCCTGAATTAAACAAACAGAAATATATAGCAGAGTATTGAAAAGGGAAAAGCAAATAAAACAGGAATTACAGAACCTCAAGTGTGGTGGAAATCGATTACAGTAGACTAATCCAAGAAAATTAGTTCTCTATAAAAATGAAACACAACCAGAAAATATGTGAAAACAATGGAGAATGAAAAGTTCTTTCTAATCTGCCCAGAACAACCATTTATATCATTCAGGAACTGCGCCTTCTCGCGAGGCGAACACACACTCGCGAGGCGAATCTTATGAAGAGTCTGCAACGTTTGGTATTCTCGCGGGGCGAAGTACGGATCGCGTGGCGAGGAACGGAAGAGTCATGGCTTCTGGTCTTCAGTCTCGCGAGGTGAGACATGGATTCACGAGGCGACATAGAATGGTTTGCATTTTCAAGAACAGTCAGTGTTCAGGGTCGCGAGGCGAGCAGAGGAGTCGCGGGGCGAACCAGAGAGGATGACATTCTGCTGCTGAGGCTGGTTTCAGGGTTGCGCGGTGAGAAGACCCTCGCGAGGCAAACACCTCCAGGATTGAAATTTCCCCTGCTTCTTTATTCCCTTAACTTCTAAGTTAACCTGAAAACAATAAAATAGCCATAAGTGCATTATTTGACTCAAAACTGGCTAAATTAACCTAAAACTACTTTAGAGACTCAAAACCTTGCTTGAGGACAATCTAATCTAATTTGGGCGAAAACGAAATATAATTAGCACAAAATCCTGGTCATACTAGCCATAAAACTAGATGAGCCAGAGGCTTATCAAAATACCCCAAACTTAAACTTTGCTTGTCCCCAAGCAAACTAAAACTCAAAAATCAAAAAGACTCAAGACATGGCAAGCTTAAAGGTTCAATCAACTTTGCACAAATTTCAAGCAATTCATCAAAATAATTTTCTTCAATGTTCCCCCCTTTCAAACAAAGCAATCCCCACATGCATTCACTCTAAACAATTGAGAATTTCATCATTCAAACAATCATTAATCTAAGCAAGGGATCCAAGTTACACACAAAAGGGAGATCACCAAATTCAAACAATCGCCTTCCTCACAAGGGCATTTAGTGTTTCACTCATTCGCTCAGTTTTTGTCAGGCTAACAACATTTCACTCAATTTCACTTTTAAGAGAACTTCCCATGAATTTGATTTTTATCTGAAAATGGTTCCCACGGAAAACATGCATGCAACATCAAAAGGTCTTTTAAGGGTTGTAATGGGGCCTGGCTAAGGGTAGGATATACAAAGGTACTGGGCTGGCGTCCCTAGGAACTAAGAGAGCATGAAACATTTTACACATTGAATTTCCACTCAAATTCCTTTCTTCATTTTTCTTTATGCTTTAGGTGACTACAGCCTTTTCATTCACATAGCCTTTTGACATTTTTGCACTTTTTTTCCTTTCTTTTTTTTCTCTTTTTTTTTTCTTTTTGCCCTTTGGCTCCAACCTTTTTATTATATTTTTTTTCTTTTTTTTTCCTCAATCCCAAACAACACATCACACCTTTGTAGCCACCCCAAACTTAGTTTCTTGCAACCATTCTCTTGCTAAGGCGAACACCTCCAGGATTGAAATTTCCCCTTCTTCTTTATTCCCTTAACTTCTAAGTTAACCTGAAAACAATAAAATAGCCATAAGTGCATTATTTGACTCAAAACTGGCTAAATTAACCTAAAACTACTTTAGAGACTCAAAACCTTGCTTGAGGACAATTTAATATAATTTGGGCGAAAACGAAATATAATTAGCACAAAACCCTGGTCATACTAGCCATAAAACTAGATGAGCCAGAGGCTTATCAAACATCATGGACAGCACACTGAACCGCGCCAGAGAACTCTAAACCCAATTTAGCCTTGATTTTGGCCTATTATGAGAATTCTGGTGAAACCCGAAATAGTAGGTCTCTTCCTTATCTTTCTAGGGACAACAAGATCACCAAAATCCGATATTTGAAGTTCTAGTTATGCTCTGCGCAAGGCAACAGGGTCAGGATGAGTGAAAAATCTGAAAATTAACAACGTTTAGCATTTAAGCCAAATTAAGCCCACTAATGTAACAGTAAAAACAATGATTGTAAAAGTTGTCTAATTTTTGTCTCTCTCTGGCTTGTCCGGTTGTAAACTGCTATGTATGCTTATTAATCCTGACCTAACCCTAGACCAATTTAAGGGCCTCTGAATAAGCTTTACAACAAGGTATCATAGGCCTTCATTGGGCTTAAGATGAGTAAGTTAGGCACATTTAAGTGAAGGAACATCATGGGCTGCGCACTGAACCACGACAGAAAACTCGGGACCCAATTTAGCCTTGATTGTGGCCTAATTTGACAATTCTTGTGAAACCTGAAATTGTAGGTCTCTTCCTTATCTTTCTAGGGACATCAAGATCACCAAAAGCCAATATCTGTAGCTCTAGTTATGCTCTGTGCAAGGCAACAAGGTCAGGATGAGTAAAAAATCCGAAAATTAACAATGTTTAGCAATTAAACGCAATAAAGTAAAACCAAAAACACTGACTGTAAAAGTTGTCTAATTTCCGTCTCTCTCTGGATTGTGCGACTGTAAACTGCTATTTATGCTTATTAATCTTGACCTAACTCTAGACCAAATTAAGGACCCTTGAATAATCTTTCCAACAAGGTATCATATGCCTTAATTTGGCTTAAGATTGTAAGTTAGGCCCATTTAAGTGAAGGAACACCATGGACTGCGCACTGAACCGCGCCAAAGAACTCTGGACACAATTTTGCCTTGATTTTGGCCTATTTTGACAATTCTTGTGAAACCTGAAATTGTAGGTCTCTTCCTTATCTTTCTAGGGACAACAAGATCACCAAAATCAGATATCTGCAACTCTAGTTATGCTCTGCGTAAGGCAACAAGGTCAGGATGAGTGAAAAATCCGAAAATTAACAATGTCTATCATTGATACCCAATAATGTAAAAGCAAAAACAATGATTGTAAAAGTTGTCTAATTTCTGTCTCTCTCTGGCTTGTGCGGCTATAAACTGCTATTTATGCTTATTAATCCTGACCTAACACTAGACCAAATTAAGGTCCTCTGAATAAGCTTTCAAACAAGGTATCATATGCCTTAATTGTGCTTAAGATGAGTAAGTTAGGCCCATTTAAGTGAAGGAACATCATGGACTACGCACTGATCCACGCCATAGAACTCTGGACCCAATTTAGCCTTGATTTCGGCCTAATATGAGAATTCTTGTGAAACCGGAAATACTAGGTCTCTTACTTATCTTTCTAGGGACAAGATCACCAAAATCCGATATCTATAGTTCTAGTTATGCTCAGCGCAAGGCAACAAGGTCAGGATCAGTGAAAAATCCGAAAATTACCAACGTTTAGCATTTAAGCCAAATTAAGCCCACTAATGTAACAGTAAAAACAATGATTGTAAAAGTTGTCTAATTTTTGTCTCTCTCTGGCTTGTGCAGCTGTAAACTGCTATGCATGCTTATTAATCTTGACCTAACCCTAGACCAAATTAAGGTCCTCTGAATAAGCTTTACAACAAGGTATTATAGGCCTTTATTGGGCTTAAGATGAGTAAGTTAGGCACATTTAAGTGAAGGAACATCATGGGTTGCACACTGAACCACGACAGAAAACTCGGGACCCAATTTAGCCTTGATTTTGGCCTAATTTGACAATTCTTGTGACACTTGAAATTGTAGGTCTCTTCCTTATCTTTCTAGGGACAGCAAGATCACCAAAATCCGATATATGTAGCTCTAGTTATGCTCTGTGCAAGGCAACAAGGCCAGGATGAGTAAAAAACCCGAAAATTAACAATGTTTAGCAATTAAACGCAATAAAGTAAAACCAAAAACACTGACTGTAAAAGTTGTCTAATTTTCGTCTCTCTCTGGCTTGTGCGGCTGTAAACTGCTATTTATGCTTATTAATCCTCACCTAACCCTAGACCAAATTAAGGGCCTCTGAATAAGCTTTCCAACAAGGTATCATATGCTATAATTGGGCTTAAGATGAGTAAGTTAGGCCCATTTAAGTGAAGGAACATCATGGATTGCCTTGACCGTCCGTGCCAAAGAACTCGGGACCCAATTTAGCCTTGATTTTGGCCCAATATGAGAATATTTGTGCAACCTGAAATAGTAGGACTTTTCCTTATCTTTCTAGAGACAGCAATATCACTAATATCCGATATCTGTAGTGCTAGTTATGTTCTGCTCAAGGCAACAAGGTCAGGATGAGTGAAAAATTCGAAAATTAACAACGTTTAGCATTTAATCCCAATTAATCCAAATAATGTAAAAGCAAAAACAATGATTGTAAAAGTTTTCTAATTTTGGTCTGTCTCTGGCTTGTGCGGCTGTAAACTGCTATTTATGCTTAATAATCCTGACGTAACTCTAGACCAAATTAAGGGCCTCTGAAAACAAGGTATCATATGCATTAATTGTGCTTAAGATGAGTAAGTTAGGCCCATTTAAGTGAAGGAACATCATGGACTGCGCACTGAACCGCGCCAGAAAACTTGGGACCCAATTTATCCTTGATTTTGGCCTAATTTGACAATTCTTGTGAAACCTGAAATTTTAGGTCTCTTCCTTATCTTTCTAGGGACAGCTAGATCACCAAAATCCGATATCAATATCTCTAGTTATGCTCTGCTAAAGGCAACAAGGTCAGGATGAGTGAAAAATCCGAAGATTAACAATGTTTAGCAATTTAGCCCAACAAATTAAAACCAAAAAAATGATTGTAAAAGTTGTCTAATTTCTGTCTCTCTCTGGCTTGTGCGGCTATAAACTGCTATTTATGCTTATTAATCCTGACCTAACCCTAGACCAAATTAAGGGCCTCTGAATAAGCATTCCAACAAGGTATCATATGCCTTAATTTGGCTTAAGATGAGTAAGTTAGGCCCATTTAAGTGAAGGAACATCATGGACTACGCACTGATCCACGCCAGAGAACTCTGGACCCAATTTAGCCTTGATTTTACCTAATATGAGAATTCTTGTGAAACCGGAAATACTAGGTCTCTTACTTATCTTTCTAGGGACAAGATCACCAAAATCCGATATCTATAGTTCTAGTCATGCTCTGCGTAAGGCAACAAGGTCAGGATCAGTGAAAAATCCGAAAATTAACAACGTTTAGCATTTAAGCCAAATTAAGCCCACTAATGTAACAGTAAAAACAATGATTGTAAAAGTTGTCTAATTTTTGTCTCTCTATGGCTTGTGCAGCTGTAAACTGCTATGTATGCTTATTAATCCTGACCTAACCCTAGACCAAATTAAGGTCCTCTGAATAAGCTTTACAACAAGGTATCATAGGCCTTCATTGGGCTTAAGATGAGTAAGTTAGGCCCATTTAAGTGAAGGAACATCATGGATTACGCACTGATCCACGCCATAGAACTCTGGACCCAATTTAGCCTTGATTTCGGCCTAATATGAGAATTCTTGTGAAACCGGAAATACTAGGTCTCTTACTTATCTTTCTAGGGACAAGATCACCAAAATCCGATATCTATAGTTCTAGTTATGCTCAGCGCAAGGCAACAAGGTCCGGATCAGTGAAAAATCCGAAAATTACCAACGTTTAGCATTTAAGCCAAATTAAGCCCACTAATGTAACAGTAAAAACAATGATTGTAAAAGTTGTCTAATTTTTGTCTCTCTCTGGCTTGTGCAGCTGTAAACTGCTATGCATGCTTATTAATCTTGACCTAACCCTAGACCAAATTAAGGTCCTCTGAATAAGCTTTACAACAAGGTATTATAGGCCTTTATTGGGCTTAAGATGAGTAAGTTAGGCACATTTAAGTGAAGGAACATCATGGGTTGCACACTGAACCACGACAGAAAACTCGGGACCCAATTTAGCCTTGATTTTGGCCTAATTTGACAATTCTTGTGACACTTGAAATTGTAGGTCTCTTCCTTATCTTTCTAGGGACAGCAAGATCACCAAAATCCGATATATGTAGCTCTAGTTATGCTCTGTGCAAGGCAACAAGGTCAGGATGAGTAAAAAACCCGAAAATTAACAATGTTTAGCAATTAAACGCAATAAAGTAAAACCAAAAACACTGACTGTAAAAGTTGTCTAATTTTCGTCTCTCTCTGGCTTGTGCGGCTGTAAACTGCTATTTATGCTTATTAATCCTCACCTAACCCTAGACCAAATTAAGGGCCTCTGAATAAGCTTTCCAACAAGGTATCATATGCTATAATTGGGCTTAAGATGAGTAAGTTAGGCCCATTTAAGTGAAGGAACATCATGGACTGCGCACTGATCCGTGCCAAAGAACTCGGGACCCAATTTAGCCTTGATTTTGGCCCAATATGAGAATATTTGTGCAACCTGAAATAGTAGGACTTTTCCTTATCTTTCTAGAGACAGCAATATCACTAATATCCGATATCTGTAGTGCTAGTTATGTTCTGCTCAAGGCAACAAGGTCAGGATGAGTGAAAAATTCGAAAATTAACAACGTTTAGCATTTAATCCCAATTAATCCAAATAATGTAAAAGCAAAAACAATGATTGTAAAAGTTTTCTAATTTTGGTCTGTCTCTGGCTTGTGCGGCTGTAAACTGCTATTTATGCTTAATAATCCTGACGTAACTCTAGACCAAATTAAGGGCCTCTGAAAACAAGGTATCATATGCATTAATTGTGCTTAAGATGAGTAAGTTATGCCCATTTAAGTGAAGGAACATCATGGACTGCGCACTGAACCGCGCCAGAAAACTTGGGAACCAATTTTTCCTTGATTTTGGCCTAATTTGACAATTCTTGTGAAACCTGAAATTTTAGGTCTCTTCCTTATCTTTCTAGGGACAGCTAGATCACCAAAATCCGATATCAATATCTCTAGTTATGCTCTGCTAAAGGCAACAAGGTCAGGATGAGTGAAAAATCCGAAGATTAACAATGTTTAGCAATTTAGCCCAACAAATTAAAACCAAAAAAATGATTGTAAAAGTTGTCTAATTTCTGTCTCTCTCTGGCTTGTGCGGCTATAAACTGCTATTTATGCTTATTAATCCTGACCTAACCCTAGACCAAATTAAGGGCCTCTGAATAAGCATTCCAACAAGGTATCATATGCCTTAATTTGGCTTAAGATGAGTAAGTTAGGCCCATTTAAGTGAAGGAACATCATGGACTACGCGTTCGATCCACGCCGAGAGAACTCTGGACCCAATTTAGTCTTGATTTTACCTAATATGAGAATTCTTGTGAAACCGGAAATACTAGGTCTCTTACTTATCTTTCTAGGGACAAGATCACCAAAATCCGATATCTATAGTTCTAGTCATGCTCTGCGTAAGGCAACAAGGTCAGGATCAGTGAAAAATCCGAAAATTAACAACGTTTAGCATTTAAGCCAAATTAAGCCCACTAATGTAACAGTAAAAACAATGATTGTAAAAGTTGTCTAATTTTTGTCTCTCTATGGCTTGTACAGCTGTAAACTGCTATGTATGCTTATTAATCCTGACCTAACCCTAGACCAAATTAAGGTCCTCTGAATAAGCTTTACAACAAGGTATCATAGGCCTTCATTGGGCTTAAGATGAGTAAGTTAGGCACATTTAAGTGAAGGAACATCATGGGCTGCGCACTTAACCACGACAGAAAACTCGGGACCCAATTTAGACTTGATTGTGGCCTAATTTGACAATTCTTGTGAAACCTGAAATTGTAGGTCTCTTCTTTATCTTTCTAGGGACATCAAGATCACCAAAAGCCGATATTTGTAGCTCTAGTTATGCTCTGTGCAAGGCAACAAGGTCAGGATGAGTAAAAAATCCGAAAATTAACAATGTTTAGCAATTAAACGCATTAAAGTAAAACCAAAAACACTGACTGTAAAAGTTGTCTAATTTTCGTCTCTCTCTGGATTGTGCGACTGCAAACTGTTATTTATGCTTATTAATCCTGACCTAACTCTAGACCAAATTAAGGACCCCTGAATAATCTTTCCAACGAGGTATCATATGCCTTAATTTGGATTAAGATTGTAAGTTAGGCCCATTTAAGTGAAGGAACACCATGGACTGCGCACTGAACCGCGCCAAAGAACTCGGGACACAATTTTGCCTTGATTTTGGCCTATTTTGACAATTCTTGTGAAACCTGAAATTGTAGGTCTCTTCCTTATCTTTCTAGGGACAACAAGATCACCAAAATCCGATATCTGCAGCTCTAGTTATGCTCTGCGTAAGGCAACAAGGTCAGGATGAGTGAAAAATCCTAAAATTAACAATGTCTAGCATTGATACCCAATAATGTAAAAGCAAAAACAATGATTGTAAAAGTTGTCTAATTTCTGTCTCTCTCTGGCTTGTGCGACTATAAACTGCTATTTATGCTTATTAATCCTGACCTAACACTAGACCAAATTAAGGTCCTCTGAATAAGCTTTCAAACAAGGTATCATATGCCTTAATTGTGCTTAAGATGAGTAAGTTAGGCCCATTTAAGTGAAGGAACATCCTGGACTGCGCACTGAATCGCGCCAGAAAATATGGGACCCAATTTATCCTTGATTTTGACCTAATTTGACAATTCTTGTGAAACCTGAAATTGTAGGTCTCTTCCTTATCTTTGTAGGGACAGCTAGATCACCAAAATCCGATATCAGTAGCTCTAGTTATGCTCTGTGAAAGGCAACAAGGTCAGGATGAGTGAAAAATCCGACGATTAACAATGTTTAGTAATTTAGCCCAACAAAGTAAAACCAAAAAAAAATGATTGTAAAAGTTTTCTAATTTCTGTCTGTCTCTGGCTTGTGCGGCTATAAACTGCTATTTATGCTTATTAATCCTGACCTAACCGTAGACCAAATTAAGGGCCTCTGAATAAGCATTCCAACAAGGTATCATATGCCTTAATTTGGCTTAAGATGAGTAAGTTTGGCCCATTTAAGTGAAGGAACATCATGGACTACGCACTAATCCACGCCAGAGAACTCTGGACCCAATTTAGCCTTGATTTTGGCCTAATATGAGAATTCTTGTGAAACCGGAAATACTAGGTCTCTTACTTATCTTTCTAGGGACAAGATCACCAAAATCCGATATCTATAGTTCTAGTTATGCTCTGCGCAAGGCAACAAGTCAGGATCAGTGAAAAATCCGAAAATTAACTACGTTTAGCACTTAAGCCAAATTAAGCCCACTAATGTAACAGTAAAAACAATGATTGTAAAATTTGTCTAATTTTTGTCTCTCTCTGGCTTGTGCGGCTGTAAACTGCTATGTATGCTTATTAATCTTGACCTAACCGTAGGCCAAATTAAGGTACTCTGAATATGCTTTATAACAAGGTATCATAGGCCTTCATTGGGCTTAAGATGAGTAAGTTAGGCACATTTAAGTGAAGGAACATCATGGGCTGCGCACTGAACCACGACAGAAAACTCGGGACCCAATTTAGCCTTGATTTTGGCCTAATTTGACAATTCTTGTGACACTTGAAATTGTAGGTCTCTTCCTTATCTTTCTAGGGACAACAAGATCACCAAAATCCGATATCTGTAGCTCTAGTTATGCTCTGTGCAAGGCAACAAGGTCAGATGAGTAAAAAACCCGAAAATTAACAATGTTTAGCAATTAAACGCAATAAAGTAAAACCAAAAACACTGACTGTAAAGGTTGTCTATTTTCCGTCTCTCTCTGGATTGTGCGGCTGTAAACTGCTACTTATGCTTATTAATCCTGACCTAACCCTAGACCAAATTAAGGGCCTCTGAATAAGCTTTCCAACAAGGTATCATATGCTATAATTGGGCTTAAGATGAGTAAGTTAGGCCCATTTAAGTGAAGGTACATCATGGACTGCGAACTGATCCGTGCCAGGGAACTCGGGACCCAATTTAGCCTTGATTTTGGCCCAAAATGAGAATATTTGTGCAACCTGAAATAGTAGGACTTTTCCTTATCTTTCTAGAGACAGCAATATCACTAATATTCGATATCTGTAGTTCTAGTTGTGTTATGCTCAAGGCAACAAGGTCGGGATGAGTGAAAAATTCGAAAATTAACAACGTTTAGCATTTAATCCCAATTAATCCCAATAATGTAAAAGCAAAAACAATGATTGTAAAAGTTGTCTAATTTCGGTCTCTCTCTGGCTTGTGCGGCTGTAAACTGCTTTTTATGCTTAATAATCCTGACGTAACTCTAGACCAAATTAAGGGCCTCTGAAAACAAGGTATCATATGCCTTAATTGGGCTTAAGATGAGTAAGTTAGGCCCATTTAAGTGAAGGAGCATCATCGGCTGTGCACTGATCCGCGCCAGAGAACTCGGGACCCAATTTAGCCTTGATTTTGGCCTAATTTGAGAGTTCTAGTGAAACCTGAAATTGTAGGTCTCTTCATTATCTTTCTAGGGACAGCAACTTCACCAAAATCCGATATATGTAGCTCTAGTTATGCTCTGCGTAAGCAACAAGGTCAGGGAGAGTGAAAAATCTGGAAATTAACAATGTTTAGCAATTAAGCCCAATAATGTAAAATCAAAAACAATGATTGTAAAAGTTGTCTAATTACCGTCTCTCTCTGGCTTGTGCGGCTGTAAACTGCTTCTGATGCTTATTAATCCTTGCCTAACCATAGACTAAATTAAGGGCCTCTGAATAAACTTTACAACAAGGTATCATATGCCTTAATTGGGCTTGAGATGAGTAAGTTAGGCCCATTTAAGTAAAGGAACATCATGGACAACACACTGATCCGCGCTTGATAACTCAGGACCCAATTTAGCCTTGATTTTGGCCTAATTTGAGAATTCTTGTGAAACCTAATATTGTAGGTATCTTCCTTATCTTTCTAGGGACAGCAAGATCACCAAAATCCCATATATGTAGCTCCAGTTATGCTCTGCACAAGACTACAAGGTCAGGATGAGTGAAAAATCCGAAAATTAACAATGTTTAGCAATTAAGCCCAGTTAAGCCCAATAATGCAAAAGCAAAAACAATGATTGTAAAAGTTGTCTAATTTCCATCTCTCTCTGGCTTGTGCGACTATAAACTGCTATTTATGCTTATTAATCCTGACCTAACACTAGACCAAATTAAGGTCCTCTGAATAAGCTTTCCAACAAGGTATCATATGCCTTAATTGTGCTTAAGATGAGTAAGTTAGGCCCATTTAAGTGAAGGAACATCATGGACTGCATACTGATCCACGTCAGAGAACTTGGGACTTGATTTTGGCCTAATTTAAGAATTCTTGTGAAACCTGAAAGTGTAGGTCTCTTCCTTATCTTTCTAGGGACAACAAGATCACCAAAATCCGATATATGTAGCTCCAGTTATACTCTGCTCAATACTACAAGGTCAGGATGAGTGAAAAATCCGAAAATTAACAATGTTTAGCTATTAAGCTCAGTTAAGCCCAATAATGCAAAAGCAAAAACAATGATTGTAAAAGCTGTCTAATTTCCGTCTCTCTCTGGATTGTGCGGCTGTAAACTGCTACTTATGCTTATTAATCCTGACCTAACCCTAGACCAAATTAAGGGCCTCTGAATAAGCTCTCCAACAAGGTATCATATGCCTTAATTGGGCTTAAGATGAGTAAGTTAGGCCCATTTAAGTGAAGGAACATCATGGACTGCATATTGTTCCGCGTCAGAGAACTCAGGACTTGATTTTGGCCTAATTTGAAAATTCTTGTGAAACCTGGAATTGTAGGTCTCCTCCTTATCTTTCTAGGGACAGCAAGATCAACAAAATCCGATATCTGTAGCTCTAGTTATGCTCTGCGCAAGGCAACAAGGTCAGGATGAGTGAAAAATCCGAAAATTAAAAACGTTTAGTATTGAAGCCCAATTAAGCCCAATAATGTAAAGGCAAAAACAATGATAGTAAAAGTTGTCTAATTTCCGTCTCTCTCTGGCTTGTGCGGCTGTAAACTGCTATTTATGCTTATTAATCCAGACCTAGCCCTAGACCAAATTAATGGCCTTTGAATAAGCTTTCCAACAAGGTATCATATGCCTTTATTGGGCTTAAGATGAGTAAGTTAGGCCCATTTAAGTGAAGAACATCATGGAATGCGCACTGATCCGTGCCGGAGAACTCGGGACCCAATTAAGCCTTTATTTTGGCCTAATTTAACAATTCTTGTGAAACCTTAAATTTTAGGTATCTTCCTTATATTTCTAGGGACAGCAAGATCACCAAAATCGGATATCTGTAGCACTAGTTATGCTCTGCTTAAGGCAACAAGGTCAGCATGAGTGAAAAATCCAAAAATTACCATTGTTTAGCAATTAAGCCCAATAATGGAAAATCAGAAACAACGATTGTAAAAGTTGTCTAATTCCTCTCTCTCTCGGCTTGTCGGCTGAAACCGCTTCTTATGTATATTAATGCTGACCTAACAATAGACCCAATTAAGGGTGGCGTGTTTGTCGCAACGCGTCAAAAAGCGGTTATAAAAATATGTAGTCAGGGAAGCGACAACTCGAGTATCGTCTCACAAGGACTCTTGGGTTGTTGTTAACAGAAAAATCAATTTTTGGGGGGTTTTGGATTTGAAATTAAATAAAGAAAACAAAGCAGAAAGACAATGCAAACTAAATAATTACCAAATAAACTAAAGCGATTAACCTACTGTTCTCGGTTTCCCACTATCATTGGTTTACATAATTCCATGCCCTAAGCAGATTCTAAACCCTTTTCGATTGTAGCATCAATTAACAAGCGAAATCAACGCTACGAGACATATGTTCCTATTCCCGAATTAAGCAAACGGGGTGAAGCACTCATGAACTAAGCGAACATGAACGAACACACGCGAATTAAGAAAACGCGATTAAGTATAGGAACATACGATCATCGAAATAAATCAACACCTATTCTATACGATTCTGAATTAAGAAAACAGAACATATAAAACAAGTATTGAAAGAGAATAGCATTAAGTTTAGGAATTACAAAACCTCAAGCGTCAATGGAACCCAATCGCAGTAGATTAATCAAGGAGACTAGTTCTCCATTACAAACATAAACCTAAACCTAATTTGCAGCCATCTAAACTAAAGAGAATAAGAAAAGAAGAGAGGATCTCAGTTCTGCCCTAAAACAGACTTAAGTACAGATTCTGGATTCCGAGCTCGCGAGGCGAGCATACCTTTGTGAGGCGAATATTATGAACAGTCTTGATGTTGGCTTTCTCGAGGCGAGCTTAGTATTCGCAAGGTGAGGAATGGAAGACTCTTCTTTTTATGCCCGTGATGAGCATCAGGGGCTAACCGTGATGGCTTCTGGTCTTCCAGGCTCGTGAGGCGAAGAAATGGTTCGCGAGGCGACACAGAAAGGTTTGCATTTTCTGGCACAATCAGCCTTCAGGTTCGCGGGGCGAATAGCCTCTGGCGGGGCGAAAAACTCCAGAACTGCTTCTTTTTACTACCTGAAAACAAGGATTAACAGTAAGTACTTTATTCGACTCTAAATCAGCTAAATTAACCTAAAAATACTTTAGAGACTCAAAATGCTGCTTGAAGACAATCAAGTCTAATTTGGGCGAAAATGAGATATAATTAGCACAAAACCACGGCCATACTAGTCATAAAACTAGCTGAGCCAGAGGCTGATCAAGGGCCTCTGAATAAGCTTTCCAACATGCTATCATATGCCTTAATTGGGCTTAAGATGAGTAAGCTATGCCCATTTAAGTGAAGGAACATCATGGATAGCGCAATGATCCACGCCAGAGAACTCGGGACCCAATTTAGGATTTATTTTGGCCTAATTCGACAATTCTTGTGACACCTAAAATTGTAGGTCTCTTCCTTATCTTTCTAGGGACAGCAAGATCACCAAAATCCGATATCTGTAGCTCTAGTTATGCTCTGCGCAAGCCAACAAGATCAGGATAAGTGAAAAATTCGAAAATTAACAATGTTAAGCAATTAAGCCCAATTAAGCCCAATAATGTAAAAGCAAAAACAATGATTGTAAAAGTTGTCTAATTTCCGTCACTCTCTGGCTTGTGCGGTTATAAACAGCTATTTATGTTTATTAATCCCGACCTAACCCTAGACCAAATTAAGGGCCTATGAATAAGCTTTCCAACAAGGTATTATATGCCTTAATTTGGCTTAAGATGGGTAAGTTTGGCCCATTTAAGTGAAGGAACATCAAAGACTGGCAAGACCGATCCGCGCCAGAGAACTCATGACCCAAATTAGCCTTTATTTTGGCCTAATTTGATAATTCTTGAGGCACCTGAAAGTGTAGGTCTCTTCCTTATCTTTCTAGGGACAGCAAGATCACCAAAATCTGATATCTGTAGCCCTAGTTAAGCTCTCCGAAGGCAACAAGGTCGGGATGGGTGAAAAATCCGAAAATTAACTATGTTTAGCAATTAAGCCCAATAATTAAAAAGCAAAAACAATGGTTGTAAAAGTTGTCCAATTTACTGTCTCTCTCTCTGGCTTGTGCGGCTGTAAACTGCTATTTTTGCTTACTAATCCTGACCTAACTCTAGATCAAATTAAGGGCCTCTGAATAAGCTTTCCAACTAGGTATCATATGCCTTAATTGGGCTTAAGATGAGTAAGTGAGGCCCATTTAAGTGAAGGAACATCATGGATCGCGTCTTGATCCGCGTCGAGAGAACTTCGAGACCCAATTTAGCCTTGATTTTGGACTAATTTGAGAATTCTTGTGAAACTTGAAATTGTAGGTCTCTTCCTTATCTTTCTAAGGACAGCAAGATCAACAAAATCCGATATATGTAGCTCTAGTTATGCTATGCACAAGGCAACAAGGTCAGGATGAGCGAAAAATCGGAAAATTAACAATGTTTAGCAATTAAGCCCAATAATGAAAAAGAAAAAACAATGGTTGTAAAAGTTGTCTAATTTTCGTCTCTCTCGGCTTGTGCGTCTGTAAACTGCTACTCTTGCTTAATAATCCTGACCTAACACTAGACAAAATTAAGGGCCTCTGAATAAGCTTTCCAACAGGGTATCATATGCCTTAATTGGTCTTAAGATGAGTAAGTTAGGCCAATTAAAGCGAAGGACAAACATGTACAGCGCAATGAACCGCGCAAGATAACTAGGGACCCATTTAACCTATGATTTTGGTCTATTTGAGAATTCTTGTGAATCCGGAAATTGTAGGTCTCTTCCTTATCTTTCTAGGGACAGCAAGATCAACAAAATCCGATATTTGTAGCTCAAGTTATGCTTTGCACAAGGTAACAAGGTCAGGATGAGTGAAAAATCCGAAAATTAACAATGTTTAGCAATGAAGCCCAATAATGTAGAAGTAAAAACAATGATTGTAAAAGTTGTCTAATTTTCATCTCTCTCTGGCTTGTGTGGCTGTAAACTGCTGATTATGCTTATTAATCCTGACCTAACCCTAGAACAAATTGAGGGCCTCTGAATAAGCTTTCCAACAAGGTATCATATGCATTAATTGGGCTTAAGATGAGTAAGTTAGGCCCATTTAAGTGAAGGAACATCAAGGACTGCGCACTGATCCGCGCCAGAGAACTCGGGACCCGATTTAGCCTTGATGTTGGCCAATTTGGCAATTCTTGTGACGTGAAATTGTAGGTCCCTTCCTTATCTTTCTAGGGACAGCAAGATCACCAAAATCCGATATCCGTAGCTCTAGTTATGCGCTGCGCAAGGCAACATGGTCAGGATGAGTGAAAAATCCGAAAATTAACAATGTTTAGCAATTAAGCCCAATAATGTAAAAGCTGTAACAATGATTGTAAAAGTTGTATAATTTCCGTCTCTCTCTGGCTTGTGCGGCTGTAAATTGCTATATATGCTTATTAATCCTGACCTAACCCTAGACCAAATTAAGGGCCTCTGAATAAGCTTTCCAACAAGGTATCATATGCCTTTATTAGACTTAAGATGAGCAAGTTACGCCCATTTAAGTGAAGGAACATCATGGACTGCGCACTGATCCGCGCCAGAGAACTTGAGACCTAATTTAGCCTTTATTTTGGCCTAATTTGCAATTCTTGTCAAACCTGAAACTGTAGGTCTCTTTCTTATCTTTCTAGGGACAGCAAGATCACCAAAATCCTATATCTGCATCTCTAGTTATGCTATGCGCAAGGCGACAAGGTCAGGATGATTGAAAAATCCGAAAATTAACAATGTTAAGCAATTAAGCCCAATTAAGCCCAAGAATGTTAAAGCAAAAACAATGATAGTAAAAATTTATTAATTTTCGTCTCTCTCTGTCTTGTGCGGTTATAAACTGCTATTTATGCTTATTAATCCTGACCTAACCCTAGACCAAATTAAGGGCCTTTGAATAAGCTTTCCAACAAGGTATCATATGCCTTTATTGGACTTAAGATGAGCATGTTAGGCCATTTAAGTGAAGGAACATCATGGACTGCGCACTAATCCGCGCCAGAGAACTCGGGACCCAATTAAGCCTTGATTTTGGCGTAACTTGACAATTCTTGTGAAACCTGAAATTGTAGGACTCTTCCTTATCTTTCTAGGGACAGAAATATAACCAAAATCGGATATCTGTAGCTCTAGTTATGCTATGCACAAGGCAACAAGGCCAGGATGAGTGAAAAATCCAAAAATTCACAATTTTTATCAATTAAGCCCAGTTAAGCCCAATAATGTAAAAGTAAAAACTATGATTGTAAAAGTTATCTAATTTCCGTCTCTCTCTGGCTTTTGTGGCTGTAAACTGCTATTTATGCTTATTAATCCTGACCTAACCCTAAACCAAATTAAGGGCCTCTGAATATGCTTTCTAACAAGGTATCGTATGCCTTAATTGGCCTTAAGATGAGTAAGTTAGGCCCATTTAAGTGAAGGAACATCAAGGACAGCGCACTGATCCGCGCCAAAGAACTCAGGACCCAATTAAGCCTTGATTTGGGCCAAATTTGACAACTCTTGTGACACCTGAAATTGTAGGTCTCTTCCTTATCTTTCTTTGGACAACAAGACCACCAAAATCCGATATCTATACCACTAGTTATGCTCTGCGCAAGGCAACAAGGTCAGGATGAGTGAAAAATCCGAAAATTAACAATGTTTACCCATTAAGCCCAAAAATCTAAAAGTAAAAACAATGATTGTAAAAGTAGTCTAATTTCCGTCTCTCTCTGGCTTGTGCGGCTGTAAACTTCTACTTATGCTTATCAATCCTGACCTAACCCTAGACCAAATTAAGGGCCTCTGAATAAGCTTTCCAACAAGGTATCATATGCCTTTATTGGACTTAAGATGACCAAGTTAGGCCCATCTAAGTGAAGGAACATCATGGACTGCGCACTAATCCGTGCTAGAGAACTCGGGACCCAATTAAGCCTTGATTTTGGCATAATTTGACAATTCTTGTGATAATTGTAGGTCTCTTCCTTATCTTTCTAGGGACAGAAAGATAACCAAAATCCGATATCTGTAGCTCTAGTTATGCTATGCACAAGGCAACAAGGTAAGGATGAGTGAAAAATCCGAAAATTCACAATTTTTATCAATTAAGCCCAGTTAAGCCCAATATTGTAAAAGTAAAAATAATGATTGTAAAAGTTGTCTAATTTCCGTCTCTCTCTGGCTTGTCTTGTAAGCTGCTATTTATGCTTATTAATCCTGACCTAACCCTAAACCAAATTAAGGGCCTCTGTATAAGCTTTCGAACAAGGTTTCATATGCCTTTATTAGACTAAAGATGAGTAAGTTAGGGCCATTTAAGTGAAGGAACATCATGGACTGCACACTGATCCGCGTCAGAGAACTCGGGACCCAATTTAGCCTTTATTTTGGCCTAATTTGACAATTCTTGTGAAACTTGAAATTGTAGGTCTCTTCCTTATCTTTCTAGGGAAAGCAAGATCACCAAAATCCGATATTCGTAGCTCTAGTAATTCTCTGCGAAAGGCAACATGGTCAGGATGAGTGAAAAATCCGAAATTTAACAATGTTTAGCGATTTAGCCCAATAATGTAAAAGCGAAAACAATGATTGTAAAAGTTGTCTAATTTCCGTCTCTCTATGGCTTGTGCGGCTGTAAACTTCTATTTATGCTTATTAATCCTGACCTAACCCCATACCAAATTAAGGGCCTCTGAATAAGCTTTCCAACAAGATATCATATGACTTTATTGGACTTAAGATGAGCAAGTTAGGCCCATTTAAGTGAAGGAACATCATGGACTGCGCACTGATCCTCTCCAGAGAACTCGGGACCCAATTAAGCCTTGATTTTGGCATAATTGGACAATTCTTGTGAAACCTGAAACTGTAGGTCTCTTCCTTATCTTTCTAGGGACAGCAAGATCACCAAAATCTGATATCCGCAGCTCTAGTTATGCTATGCGCAAGGCGACAAGGTCAGGATGAGTGAAAAATCCGAAAATTAACAATGTTAAGCAATTAAGCCCAATTAAGCCCAACAATGTAAAAGCAAAAACAATGATTGTAAAAGTTGATTAATTTTCGTCTCTCTGTCTTGTGCGGTTATAAACTGCTATTTATGCTTATTAATCCTGACCTAACCCTAGACCAAATTAAGGGCCTCTGAATAAGGTTTCCAACAAGGAATCATATGCCTTTATTGAACTTAAGATGAGCAAGTTAGGCCCATTTAAGTGAGGGAACATCATGGACTGCGCAGCGATCCGCGCCGGAGGAACTCGGGACCCAATTTAGCCTTGATTGTGGCCTAATTTGACAATTCTTGTGAAACCTGAAATTGTAGGTCTCTTCCATATCTTTCTAGAGACAGAAAGATAACCAAAATCCGATATATGTAGCTCTAGTTATGCTATGCACAAGGCAACAAGGTCAGGATGAGTGAAAAATCCGAAAATTCACAATTTTTATCAATTAAGCCCGGTTAAGCCCAATATTGTAAAAGTAAAAACAATGATTGTAAAAGTTGTCTAATTTCCGTCTCTCTCTGGCTTGTGCCGCTGTAAATTGCTATTTATGCTTATTAATCCTGACCTAACCCTAAACCAAATTAAGGGCCTCTGTATAAGCTTTCGAACAAGGTTTCATATGCCTTAATTAGGCTTAAGATGAGTAAGTTAGGCCCATTTAAGTGAAGGAACATCAAGGATTTGCGCACTTATCCACGCTGGAGAACCTTCGGGACCCAATTTAGCCTTGATGTTGGCCTAATTTGGCAATTCTTGTGAACCTGAAATTGTAGGTCTCTTCCTTATCTTTCTAGGGACAGCAAGATCACCAAAATCCGATATCCGTAGTTCTAGTTATGCTCTGTGCAAGGCAGCAATGGTCGGGATGAGTGAAAAATCCGAAAATTAACAATGTTTAGCAATTAAGCCCAATAATGTAAAAGCAATAACAATGATTGTAAAAGTTGTATAATTTTCGTCTCTCTCGGGTTGTGTGGCTGTAAACTGCTATATATGCTTATTAATCCTGAAACCCTATACCAAATTAAGGGCCTCTCGAATAAGCTTTTCAACATGGTATCATATGCCTTTATTTGACTTAAAATGAGCAAGTTAGGCCCATTTAAGTGAAGGAACATCATGGGCTGCCCAGACCGATCCGCGCCGGAGAACTTGAGACCTAATTTAGCCTTTATTTTGGCCTAATTTGCGATTCTTGTCACACCTGAAACGTAGGTCTCCTTCTTATCTTTCTAGGGACAGCAAGATCACCAAAATCCTATATCTGCAGCTCTAGTTATGCTATGCGCAGAGCGACAAGTCGGGATGATTGAAACATCCGAAAATTAACACCGGCAAGCAATTAAGCCCAATTAAGCCCAAGAATTTAAAAGCAAAAACAATGATTGTAAAAATTTATTAATTTTCGTCTCTCTCTGTCTTGTGCGGTTATAAACTCTTATTTATGCTTATTAATCCTGACCTAACCCTAGACCAAATTAAGGGGCCTCTGTATAAGCTTTCCAACAAGGTATCATTTGCCTTTATTGGACTTAAGATGAGCATGTTAGGCCCATTTAAGTGAAGGAACATCATTGATCTGCAAGCACTCATCCGCGCCAGGAGAACTGGGGACCCAATTAAGCCTTGATTTTGGCCTAATTTGACAATTCTTGTGAAACCTGAAATTGTAGGGTCTCTTCCTTATCTTTCTAGGGACAGAAAGATCACCAAAATCGGATATCACGTAAGCTCTAGTTATGCTATGCACAAGGCAACAAGGCCAGGATGAGTGAAAAATCCGAAAATTCACAATTTTTATCAATTAAGCCTAGTTAAGCCCAATAATGTAAAAGTAAAAACTATGATTGTAAAAGTTGTCTAATTTCCGTCTCTCTCGGCTTTTGTGGCGTAAACTGCTAATTATGCTTATTAATCCTGACCTAACCCTAGACCAAATTAAGGGCCTCCGAATAATCTTTCCAACAAGGTATCATATGCCTTAATTGTCCTTAAGATGATAAGTTGGGCCCATTTAAGTGAAGGAACATCAAGGACTCTGCACTGATCCGCGCCCGGAGAACTCGGAACCCAATTAGCCTTGATTTGGGCCTAATTTGACAACTTTTTGTGACACACTGAAATTGTAGGTCTCTTCCTTATCTTTCTTGGGACAACAAGATCACCAAAATGCGATATCTATAGCTCTAGTTATGCTTTGCGCATGGCAACAAGGTCGGGATGAGTGAAAAATCCGAAAATTAACAATGCTTAGCAATTAAGCCCAAAAATCTAAAAGCAAAAACAATGATTGTAAAAGTTGTCTAATTTCCGTCTCTCTCTTGGCTTTTGTGACTGTAAACTGCTATTTATGCTTATCAATCCCAGCCTAACCCTAGACCAAATTAAGGGCCTCTGAATAAGCTTTCCAACATGATATCATATGACTTTTTGGACCTAAGATGAGCAAGTTAGGCCCATTTAAGTGAAGGAACATCATCATTGCGCCGGATCCGCGCTTGAGAGAACTCGGGACCCAATTAAGCCTTGATTTTGGCATAAGTTGACAATTCTTGTGAAACCTGAAACTGTAGGTCTCTTCCTTATCTTTCTAGGGACAGCAAGATCACCAAAATCCGATATTTGCAGCTCTAGTTATGCTATCGTCGAAGACGACAAGGTCGGATGAGTGAAAATTCCGAAAATTAACAATGTTAAGCAATTAAGCCCAATTATGCCCAACAATGTAAAAGCAAAAACAATGATTGTAAAAGTTGATTAATTTTCGTC